>JANAVB010028620.1:2755688-3100688 GCA_029216955.1 Iris pallida
GTCGTAAAGCAGAATACTCTAGAGGGGGGTGAATAGAGTAGGCAGCGTAATATTCCTAATTAAAAACTTGTAAGCAGTTAGATCACAGAAATAATATCAATACTCATAAATTAATAACTGTAAAGACAAGAGATTAGAAGGCAAAGGCAAACGCAAACACAGTAATGTATACTGGTTTTCCTCTTGTGAGGACTAGTCCAGTCGGACGAACTCTAGCTTCTAGTTGAATCCACTATTGGAAAATCCTGCAAGTTTTCATACAAAGTCCTTGCAACTTCTACAGACACGAGCTTTAATACGAAGAACTCGACCAACTTCTATTTTGAAGAGTCTTTCTTCAATCAAGCCTCTGATTAATTTTTTTTTGAAATCTTCTAGACCGTACCGTACCGACAAATTGACTAGAGAATTGTAACTGGCTTGGAATTTAAAAATAAAAGCTTTTTAGAACTCTTTGGAAGAAACGTAAGCTTTAGAAGAGAAGAGATGAAAGTGAATGAGTGATTTGAAATGATCAGAATTCTTCTCTATTTATTGTTTTTCCAAAGGAAGAACTCTGGCAGAATTCGGACAGAATTCAGATAGAACTCTATGTAACAATCTGCAACTGAAGGAAGACCAAGTTTTTCAAACGTTCGAAAATCAAACGGTCACTAACCGAACTCTGGCCGTACTCGGGACGAGTTCTGTCAGGGTTGGTTAGGGTTATTTTAAAAATAATTTTTGGGCTTTTTTAAAAATCCTTCAGAAGCTTTTGTAAATAAGAGATGTTTTTCGAAAACATAGGTCATTTTTTGAAAACAATTTTGGATAGCCTATTTGCCAGTACGACTCGGTGTACAATGTATTCCTAGACTCAATAAAAGTAAAAATTATATTGCATAAAAAAATACAGTCTCGAGTGGCAAACATAGCTTCGGTCTTGAACTTGAGTAGATATCTGATCTTGGTCAGTGTCCAAGTATCCAAAACGTCTTGAGTAAACATCTGAGTAACTCCATATATCGAGACAGAGTTTGATCAATTATTAAAATCAGGTTTGACCATGACCAATGGGCCAACAATCTCCTCCATTTTGATAATTGACAAACCTTGACCGGTATAACATCTTTGGTCTTTATCAAAACAAATTGTACCGAAAAATGTACCAAAAAATATTGTTGTAGATTGTTCATATCATGTATTCTTACAATCTAAGATGTTAGATATTATTTCTCCCCCGTTGTTACTTAGCAAAATAAGTGCAAAGAGATAAGCTCCCCCACAATATATGCATAAGCAACAATCAGTGAAGAAATACAAATGAAAGATATATAAAAAAATTTATCACATGCAGTTTATATGGATGCATAATAAAAGATAATACTATAAGAAATATGGAATAATGATAAACTGAATAAAGATATGCTAAAGAAAGCATAAAACATGTTCATCAGACAAAAGTCACAAAAGAAATTTTAACCACACATGCAAATAATAAGAGTACTGGTACTAGCTTGGAATGTCGAAGCATTTCCAAGTAAACAAAGACAGTAAACAAAGTCTCAATAGTACGACAACTAGACAGAATGTCTAAATCATATATTATTCTCCTCCTCCTCATCATCATTATTTGCCAGCATATCCACCATGTCTGGATGGATCAGCTCCAGATGTACCAGCTCCAAAGGTGTATGGAGTAGCACCCGAGCCACGGTACCAATCATAAGAGTTCCCTGGCTGCAACAGAGAATAGACCGCCTCATCCTCAATGTGGTAACCAGATATAGTAGGGTCTCTACGAAGAGAACTAGCAGAATGACCCGTTTGAGCAAATCGAAGATCAGCAAACGAGTTGGCAATAGCTTGAAACCGAGTCACATCACGGAACTCATGTTTCCTGGAAGTGTCAACAAAGAAAGTCTGTAAATCCGAAAGGTGCTGATGGATACCCTCAAAAGTCATAGAGTAGGTCTGAAGAGGAACAAGTACAGTTGGAGCAGGTACAGGAGGTACATGAGCAGTGGCAATGCTGCGACGAGAAAGCTTAAGATACTTGGGCTCAGAGTCCAGAGCGCAAGTGGATAAATCAATATCAAAATACTGAAAGATGAAAGGGATAAGCATCGCATAAGAGAGATTGCGATCTCTTTCGCGACATCTTCCCATCATCTGGACGATAGTCTTAGGGGCAGAAAAAGGAATCCCCTTAAGATTGTGATATAGGGCAGAAAGCTCTAGTGCAGTGACATCATCTTTCAAAGTAGATTTCAGAAGAATAGTGGAATAGATGATCTGATGTAACTCGTAGTTAAACAAGTTCAAGTTATTGGCCTTGAACTTTTCAGGACGAGCACGTGCTGGCGCACAAAGCTCATTCTTGAAACTAACAAGAGTCGTGCCCTCGGAAAAGTCAAAGTTGGTGATGTCATCAAGCGGGACACCTTCGTTTGGAATACCAAGGATTTCTGTTAGCAACACATCATCGAACTCGATATCGATCCCGCCAACACGAGTTCTTGCTGTAAAAGTGTCTAACATGAAGTTACAGTCAAAGGGCATTAGTAGCTATAGGGAATTGTTGGGTAACGAGATGGTGTAACCCTAATGCCTCAAACAAAGGACGATAGTCTGGAAATACAGTCCATTTGATCAGAGCGCCTGTATATATTGTACACATGGCAAAGTCGACTTACCATAACAAAGCTTGGTCATGAGTTTTGAAGTAAAACTCATCCGACACGCCATCACCCGAATATACCGGAGAAAAGAGTGAATTCGTGTTCGGATCGGAAGACGATTCCTCTTCACTGGCATTAGTCTTCTTCCTCTTAGAAGGATTGAATCTCTTAGGCATTCTTTCCCAAAACTAGATACCCTAAGAATTTGAAAGTGGAGAAATGTAACACCCAGTTTTCTAGAAGAGGGTAATTTTGAAATTTTGTAATTATAATTATTATTTAATGGTATTTATTTTATATTATGATTTTTAATGATTTTTAATTTATTTTTAAACTATTTAAATTCATGACTTATGATTTATGGTATTTTGCTAGTGAACAGTAGAGACTACCTACCCTAGAGCCTAGCCATGTGATTAGGGTATTTAGACATTTTGGGGTTATTTGATTTATTAGAATTTATGGGAATTTTTAGGAATTATTTTGGAATTGTTTAGATTAGGTTGACTTTGACTAGTCTTGACCCTTGTAGACAAACCTAGGAACTAACCCTAGTTAGTTGGACTTGGTTAGGCTAAGTGACTCTAGTCTAACCTAGCATGACTTAAGTTAGTGGGTTTAGATTCATTAGAAATTGACTTAAGGAATTAGGAATTAAATGGGTTGAGAAATGACTTGTGGTTTCACAAGTCATTTTGTGACTTAACCTAATAGGACTAGCCAACCTAGTTCAAACCCCTCCTAAATTCTAGGGCTAGCCTCCTTTCCCTAGGAAAATTATTTCAAGAAGAAAGAGGTGAGTTCCTATCTTTAGAAATTCATTATAAATCCATTTTAGGTCCTTTTTCCTCCAAACTAGTTGTATTAGATCCTAATATCATTGTTCTTGCTGTTGGTATTGATTGTTTGCAGGAAGGAAACAATTTGTGATATTTTGGTGGTTTGAGGAAATCTTTCCATTTGGGGCTTTTTCACCCATAGTTCAAGAATAGGTAATCTCTCCATTTCTCTATGGATTTTTGTTTAGTCTCCATAATTAGGAAGCCCTAAGGGTCCCCTAAGAGTCTGGATAGGATTCATGTCGGGTGTCCTGGATTTCGTGTCCGATCTAGACACGTATCAGTCTATGTGCATGACTGTTTGTCGAAATGCCTCAAAGGACATCTCGACCTCCTTTATGTGATGTTTTTAAATAGAAAAATTAGTTTTACTGTTGCTTATGCATTTTTGATCTTCTGTGGTGATTATTGTGTCGCTGTGTGTCGGATTTGTTGTTTGGACACGCGCCGCACACGCTCGCGCGCGTGCTACAGGGATCCCCTGCTACTCGGGCTCTATAGCGGACACGACACGCCTCTAGGACACGTGAAACTTGACACGAGCCATGGGGCACTGGCTGACATGCCACGTGTCAAGTCCCACGTGTCCCCGTGTCGTGTCGAGAGAGGAATCAACTGTGCACGTGTTTTGCAGTGTCTGTGCACTGTCAATTAATTGCCACTGACACGGGCTTGTAGTTTGGACACGACACAGTGTGGGCTCCTTTCAGGCGGTTGGACACCTACCCTAACCCCTGGCAAACACGTGTACGTGGCCACGTGTCTCTACGTGGCCTGTGTCGTGTGCTAGACACGTGTGCACGCCCGCACGAGGCAGTGCACTGCTGTGCAGTACCCAGTGTACTGTTTTAGTTTAATTGTTGTGGACATGTCGTGTCTCGATGTGGTGGACACGAGACACTTCCTATGACATGTACACACCCTATATTAGTATTACCAACCCTTAAATTTGAATTTTAGCTTGTTTTGATTTGCATTTTCCTACTTTCCCCTAGATTCCTGATACATGCTTCCTTGTATTATTCTAGTTTATAATGTTGAACTTTGCCATCAGTTTTTGACCTATTTAATACTGTTACATATTGGTTTTAGCTCATAAATCATTTCTCCTACATGTAGTCTAGCTATGGTATGAATTTGGGGTGAATTGCATTGGAGAATGAGTTAAAATCTGGAATTTTTCTCTGAAGGTTAAAACCTGAGTGTAATGTAAAGTTTCACATGATTTGAGATAAAAAATCTGAGACTAGTTGTGTTTTCAGTTTTAGTTCAAACCTGAAATATGACTCCATGTTTCCTTTATGCTTTCACTGTTCTTTCCAGCTCACCATTGTTTGTTTTGGACTGAGTAAACTGAGATTAAGTTCCCAGTTTTTATATAAACCCTGAGATTGTTTAATTGACTGTTTAATGCCTGAGATTTTTATGTTCCAGTTTCTGTTTTGACCTGAGAACACTTGATTATCATATTGAAATCCTATTTTTCTAATTCCAGTTTTAAGCTAATTTTGGTGATTGATTGCCATGTTTAATTCATGTTACTTCACTAATACATTAATCTGAGAATGTGTGTGTGGGTTTATATAATAGTTATGTTAAGTTGTGTTTTAAGTTCAAGTTGCTTTTGAAGTGAATCTCAAGTCTGAGATTTCCCATGCATTTTAACTGAGTTTTCATTCAAATAAAACCTGAGATCATCACACAGTACACACACACGTTCCATTTCCTTACAGAATTCTGAGATGGTATGAGGAATCCAAATTTTGATTTTGTGTGGAGCTATTCTAGAAGCCTGAGAATGGATTCCTAGATTGATTCCTAAGTCTTCATTAAACCTGAGTTTTACTCTTAATAAACTGGAAATTGGGATGAGTTGTTTGTTGCTGATTAACTGATTAATGCAATATGGGGTTCCTGTACAGGTAAGCTCAGTCTTCGAAATATGTTCATCCCATTTTAATCAGTTGTGCATACTTTCCCATTCAGTCGAGCCTATACCAAGGGTCAGCCTATTCTTCACATATTGTTCAGTCCCTTACATTCTTGTTCAATCCCTATGTCCAGTCATCCTTGGTTCAGTCCTTGGTTACATGTTATTCTTGGACTGTATCAGTACCTACATGATCCTACCTTTTGTTGCTACCTTCCTCACTCACTGTCCTGTAATTCAGGACACCATTAGACCCCCCACAGGTTCTATTATGCCCTTGTTCAAATTCATGATGTGTTATGAGTAACCTATGTTAGGATAAGGATACTTTGTGATGTTGGTTCTTGATTTGGGGCTGTGTTGGTGTGTGTGGGGTTCAAAATTTGTGATGCAAGTCTAGGCTGTTAAACAGGATTTTTGGGGACTGTTTAGACTGACTTTGTGAACTAAATTATAGGATTCTTCAATGTATAGACCTGGGTGTTATTGTAGACATGAACCTGAGTTTATGTGAATATGTTAATATGTTGATTTCCCTTTTCTTTCTTTAAACTGAACTGAATTGTTAGGTATATGAAATCTGAGTTTGTTTGATGTATTGATATCTTTCCCCTATCTGAACACAGACACATTGAGTCCCCTACATTGCACACACATACACCCTCATCTATGTGACCCTCTAGTCCTACACACTAATCACAGTTAACTCCCTCACACACATTGGCACACATGCCTATGCACTCTAGCTCTACACACACAAGCCCACATGCCTCATGCCTCACACACCCATACACATACACACATGAACACCCACACCCTAACACCATTGCCATGTTCACCCCCCTCACTTCACTCATGACACACACACATACACATTAGCATATATCTATGTGACACCCTCATGTATCTCACACACACAGTTTTGCCATTCACTATCTTCCCTACACTCTCAAGCCTAACATATCACACACATGCCATAGCTAACACACACCCACATGTGAGTGCCCCCTCTATATACAAATGTGTATATTTATATGAATTACCATATAGGGTGTTTTGTATACACATAGCCTATAGGAAATTCTAAGTTATTTTGTATAGCACATTAATGTGTGATTTTTCTTAGCCTTTATGCCATGATATCCTATTAGCTTATCTAACTAGTTTAATGTGTGATTTTCTATATTAGAGTTTATAGTCATATTGTACTTGTATATTATTTTAGATTTGGAACTGATGTGGTATTGCCTATTGGCCCATGGCCTAGTCTATTGGCCTATGGCTTATGGTTGTGTTTGTTTAGTTGGTGAGTCTAGTTTAGACTTGTTTAGTCTTATTAGACCTAGAATGGACTAGTTAGACTAGTATAGACTAGTTTGACCATAGTTGACCTAGTTTGGCTTCTAGAGTTGACTAAGAGTTAACTTTGGCCTAGATTGACCTAGAATCATGTAGAATGCATAGTAGGACTTCATTATATCATTTTAGACTTGTTGTGACTTGTACTGTTCTGATTAGGAGCCAGACACCTCTCCTCGGACAGTATATTTACTTCAGACACTCAGATACAGGCGAGTACATTCTCTGATCATTTCATATCCTGCTTAGAACTATTTCCTGCAGTAGATTACTTTACTTGTACTGTCACGTTGGTCACACTGTTTGGTACTATACGGATCCCTTCTTGAGATGTTATCCTTAGGGAGCATCGGGTACTACATGTTCTGTGCGTTTCATTTACATGTCGTATCACTATGCTTCACAGGTTCTTCGATCACTTGTGACATATACTCTTATGATCACAGAGTCTCCTAGAATCTCTTATCCCATTCACTGGGTATCCTAGAATCTCCTAGAATTCCTATTTTTGGAACTTTCATGTACCACCCTTCGGGGGCTTTGCGTGGAATCATAACATAACCTGTTTGGATCCTTGTGTACTGATTGGGGGTACGGGGGAGTAGAAGTAGACATGTGAATAATACCCAAGTAGTATCTTATCAGAATCTCTTCCATAGTGTCTTATCAGAATCTCTTATGCCATTTACATGTCTATATTGTACTCTGACTCACTAGTCACATGTTAGTTCTCTATTTATAGTAGATATTTCTATTACAGCTTTCTCTCTCTGTTTACATACTGCACTTCTTTCAGTACCTGTATCTTACTTTACTGCATGATTATATCTTCTAACCTGCTATGAACTGTTGAGATGTACTGTACTCGCTCCTGTCCTGACTGGACCTGTTGAAAATATTACAGAGGACGAGGAGGAGGTCTGGGAGGATGCCTTCCACGGGACAGCTCTAGCTGAGGACATCACCCCACTGCCTAGACTAGTTTAGTTAGGCCTTATCTTATTTTCTTGTTGTCTTGAGACTGTTTAGCTAGATTTTACTTCTGTTCAGAGATGTTGAGTTGTATATATTCTTTCTTATTCAGTAGCTGAGATATGTACTCTGGATATTTGCTGGGATATTATCTTAGACTTTTCTATCTTTAGTATTTCCTTGAGTTCTATATCATATCGTGTTTTCTTCCTCCTTAGTTGTGATTGAGTTCATTTACTGCTTAGTATTATATTGCTAGATGTATGTTGACCTAGGACAGCGTTCTACCACCGACACTGCGGCGTAGGCTGGGCGTTGTTACGTTCTCGTACCCTCACAGTGGGTGCGGGTCGTGACACATTTTTAGTGGTGGCCCATGCAGGTCGAGTTTATGTAGTGGTATTCGAACTAGAGTATCACTACAGCCTGCAGTAGGATTAGGATACATATTTTGAAGGTACTCAATCACTGTTAGGATTTCTTAAAAGATTCCTGGGATGACCCTTGAGAATCTTATTAAACTTCGATTTGAATCATTTTCCTTGCTTTGTTGCTCTCACTCCTTGATTATTGAATTTGATTTTGTTGGATCGTTGTTGATTTGATTTTCCTATCGAGATGAATTTTTATGGCCTGAGTTACGATATTTTTCTGATAACATATGTCGACGGGAATACAGGGATGGTAAAACGTCTACTTGGTTATGGAACCTTGAGTTTATCGTAGCTATATTAGCTGGCGTGGCGGAAACATAGAGACCTGACTTCGGATGTACGTATCTTGGTTATGAGATTTGGAATTCCTCGCAGCTATACTAGTCGGTATAGCGAGAATTCCAGACGACATGATTATAGAGGTGCATGCTCCTGTTATGGACTCTACCGTTTATCGCAGCCTTGCTTACTAGCGTGGTGAGGACTCTGAGTATCATGATTTTTGGACAGACGCATATGATTATCAGATTGTATCTTGGAAAGGTTCTTAAATATATCGTCTCTATCTTCATTCCAGTTATTATAAATTGTTTCCATCATCAAATAATTTAGGAGTAGAGACCTTTTTAGCTTTATAGAGCTTATGCATACGTAGTTCTTTCTTAGTGTGACGATTTGATGACTCGTGATTAGGCCATTGTCTTAGGAATGATAGTATAGCCTGGCTTAAATAGTGATTCTTGTAGCTAGTTCTCCTTTGTTGATATTTACTAGTTTTCAGCCTTGATGATTGATTTATTTTTCTTTTCTTTTCTTTTCTTTCAGTATGGCACCCATGACCCGAGCCCGTCGCCTGAGAGCAGCTGCAGCTACTGAGAGTGTGCCTCCACCTCCTACTGTTCAGGAGGTAGTTATCCCTCTATCTGATCAGGGGGTGGTGGCACCTCCTGCCATTGAGGAGATGGTGGTAGCCTCGCCAGAGAGTCTTCCTTCATCTCCTGTCGTTCAGGAGAGGGCTGCAGATTTGCCTGAGACCGAGAGCCCTTTCCTACCCTCTGTACTCCATACTGTACCACCCGGAGGTTTGCTACTTGACGCAGCCCAGGTGTTTGCATTTTTCTAAGAAAGGTTGATGGAGTCACAGAGAGTTCATGAGGAGGCCATGAGGGAGAAAATCCAGAGGTTGCTACGTCAGCGGGACTCTGTGCTTCTAGGAGGAGAGCCTAGCTCCAAGAGGGCGAGGAGCAGAACCCAGTCCTACCCAGAGTTTGAGGAGTACCCATTTATCCAGCCTATATCATCATACCCAGCCCAGTCTCCTGTCCAGCAAAGGCCAGCTGAGCCAGAGCCTATCTGTGCCTACTGCAAGAAGTCTGGACACAAGTGGAGCAACTGTAGAAAGAGACTAGGATTGTGTCTATTCTGTGGGTCAGCTGCGTACTGGGTGCAGCATTGTCCTGATGTACCTACCAACCAGGGCCCTGCTTCCAGTTGGGAGTTCTAGTTCTCAGACCCAGCTAGAGGTGAGTTTTGACCTAACCTTAGTATTTCCTACTTGAGAAATTTGATGCATCCCTTGCTTGTATGTTTTGATACCTTGTGATTGCCTCGTACTGTAGCATGGTTGGTATAACTAGAAGAGACCCCAGACTGAAACTGCATGCCATGACCCCATCGGTTACACTTTCCAACTGTATGATTTAAGATAGATTTCTGAGACTATGATTGCTGGGGGCTTAACCTAGAAGGACTGCTACCATCTTAATTTCGAGGACGAAATTTTTATAAGGTGGGTAGGATTGTAACACCCAGTTTTCCAGAAGAGGGTAATTTTGAAATTTTGTAATTATAATTATTATTTAATGGTATTTATTTCATATTATGATTTTTAGTGATTTTTAATTTATTTTTAAACTATTTAAATTCTTGACTTATGATTTATGGTGTTTTGATAGTGAACAATAGAGACTACCTACCCTAGAGCCTAGCCATGTGATTAGGGTATTTAGACATTTTGGGGTTATTTGATTTATTAGAATTTATTTGAATTTATGGGAATTTTTAGGAATTATTTTGGAATTGTTTAGATTAGGTTGACTTTGACTAGTCTTGACCCTTGTAGACAAACCTAGGAACTAACCCTAGTTAGTTGGACTTGGTTAGGCTAAGTGACTCTAGTCTAACCTAGCATGACTTAAGTTAGTGGGTTTAGATTCATTAGAAATTGACTTAAGGAATTAGGAATTAAATGGGTTGAGAAATGACTTGTGGTTTCACAAGTCATTTTGTGACTTAACCTAATAGGACTAGCCAACCTAGTTCAAACCCTAACCTAGCCCATCATGGCTGGCCACCACTAGTTAACCTAGGGATTCCCCCACTATAAAACCCCTCCTAAATTCTAGGGCTAGCCTCCTTTCCCTAGGAAAATTATTTCAAGAAGAAAGAGGTGAGTTCCTATCTTTAGAAATTCATTATAAATCCATTTTAGGTCCTTTTCCCCCCAAAGTAGTTGCATTAGATCCTAATATCATTGTTCTTGCTGTTGGTATTGATTGTTTGCAGGAAGGAAACAATTTGTGAGATTTTGGTGGTTTGAGGAAATCTTTCCATTTGGGGCTTTTTCACCCATAGTTCAAGAATAGGTAATCTCTCCATTTCTCCATGGATTTTCATTTTGTCTCCATCATTAGGAAGCCCTAAGGGTCCCCTAAGAGTCTGGATAGGATTCATGTCGGGTGTCCTAGATTTTGTGTCCGATCTAGACACGTATCAGTCTATGCGCATGACTGTTTGTCGAAATGCCTCAAAGGATATCTCGACCTCCTTTATGTGATGTTTTTAAATAGGAAAATTAGTTTTACTGTTGCTTATGCATTTTTGATCTTCTGTGGTGATTATTGTGTCGCTATGTGTCGGATTTGTTGTTTGGACACGCGCCGCACACGCTCGCGCGCGTGCTACAGGGATCCCCTGCTACTCGGGCTCTATAGCGGACACGACACGCCTCTAGGACACGTGAAACTTGACACGAGCCATGGGGCACTGGCTGACACGCCACGTGTCATGTCCTCCGTGTCCCCGTGTCGTGTCGAGAGAGGAATCAACTGTGCACGTGTTTTGCAGTGTCTGTGCACTGTCAATTAATTGCCACTGACACGGGCTTATAGTTTGGACACGACACAGTGTGGGCTCCTTTCAGGCGGTTGGACACCTACCCTAACCCCTGGCAAACACGTGTACGTGGCAACGTGTCTCCACGTGGCCTGTGTCGCGTGCTAGACACTTGTGCACGCCCGTACGAGGCAGTGCACTGCTGTGCAGTACCCAGTGTGCTGTTTTAGTTTAATTGTTGTGGACACGTCGTGTCTCGATGTGGTGGACATGAGACACTTCCTATGACATGTACACACCCTATATTAGTATTACCAACCCTTAAATATGAATTTTAGCTTGTTTTGATTTGCATTTTCCTACTTTCCCTAGATTCCTGATACATGCTTCCTTGTATTATTCCAGTTTATAATGTTGAACTTTGCCATCAGTTTTTGACCTATTTAACACTATTACATATTGGTTTTAGCTCATTAATCATTTCTCCTACATGTAGTCTAGCTATGGTATGAATTTGGGGTGAATTGCATTGGAGAATGAGTTGAAATCTGGAATTTTTCTCTGAAGGTTAAAACCTGAGTGTAATGTGAAGTTTCACATGATTTGAGATGAAAAATCTGATACTAGTTGTGTTTTCAGTTTTAGTTCAAACCTGAAATGTGACTCCATGTTTCCTTTATGCTTTCACTGTTCTTTCCAGCTCACCATTGTTTGTTTTGGGCTGAGTAAACTGAGATTAAGTTCCCAGTTTTTATATAAACCCTGAGATTGTTTAATTGACTGTTTAATGCCTGAGATTTTTATGTTCCAGTTTCTATTTTGACCTGAGAACACTTGATTATCATATTGAAATCCTATTTTTCTAATTCCAGTTTTAAGCTAATTTTGGTGATTGATTGCCATGTTTAATTCATGTTAGTTCACTAATACATTAATCTGAGAATGTGTGTGTGGGTTTATATAATAGTTATGTTAAGTTGTGTTTTAAGTTCAAGTTGCTTTTGAAGTGAATCTCAAGTCTGAGATTTCCCATGCATTGTTAACTGAGTTTTCATTCAAATAAAACCTGAGATCATCACACAGTACACACACACGTTCCATTTCCTTACAGAATTCTGAGATGGTATGAGGAATCCAAATTTTGATTTTGTGTGGAGCTATTCTAGAAGCCTGAGAATGGGTTCTAGATTGATTTCTAAGTCTTCATTAAACCTGAGTTTTACTCTTAATAAACTGGAAATTGGGATGAGTTGTGTGTTGCTGATTAACTGATTAATGCAATGTGGGGTTCATGTACAGGTAAGCTCAGTCTTCGAAATATGTTCATCCCATTTTAATCAGTTGTGCATACTTTCCCATTCAGTCGAGCCTATACCAAGGGTCAGCCTATTCTTCACATATTGTTCAGTCCCTTACATTCTTGTTCAATCCCTATGTCCAGTCATCCTTGGTTCAGTCCTTGGTTATATGTTATTCTTGGACTGTATCAGTACCTACATGATCCTACCTTTTGTTGCTACCTTCCTCACTCACT
The DNA here is from genome assembly GCA_029216955.1 of Iris pallida. Taxonomy (NCBI): domain Eukaryota; kingdom Viridiplantae; phylum Streptophyta; class Magnoliopsida; order Asparagales; family Iridaceae; genus Iris; species Iris pallida. The sequence goes on from JANAVB010028620.1 coordinate 2,768,531, forward strand.
GTCCTGTAATTCAGGACACCATTAGACCCCCCACAGGTTCTATTATGCCCTTGTTCAAATTCATGATGTGTTATGAGTAACCTATGTTAGGATAAGGATACTTTGTGATGTTGGTTCTTGATTTGGGGCTGTGTTAGTGTGTGTGGGGTTCAAAATTTGTGATACAAGTCTAGGCTGTTAAACAGGATTTTTGGGGACTGTTTAGACTGACTTTGTGAACTAAATTATAGGATTCTTCAATGTATAAACCTGGGTGTTATTGTAGACATGAACCTGAGTTTATGTGAATATGTTAATATGTTGATTTCCCTTTTCTTTCTTTAAACTGAACTAAATTGTTAGGTATATGAAATCTGAGTTTGTTTGATGTATTGATATCTTTCCCCTATCTGAACACAGACACATGAAGTCCCCTACATTGCACACACATACACCCTCATCTATGTGACCCTCTAGTCCTACACACTAATCACAGTTAACTCCCTCACACACATTGGCACACATGCCTATGCACTCTAGCTCTACACACACAAGCCCACATGCCTCATGCCTCACACACCCATACACATACACACATGAACACCCACACCCTAACACCATTGCCATGTTCACCCCCCTCACTTCACTCATGACACACACACACACACATTAGCATATATCTATGTGACACCCTCATGTATCTCACACACACAGTTTTGCCATTCACTATCTTCCCTACACTCTCAAGCCTAACATATCACACACATGCCATAGCTAACACACACCCACATGTGAGTGCCCCCTCTATATACAAATGTGTATATTTATATGAATTACCATATAGGGTGTTTTGTATACACATAGCCTATAGGAAATTCTAAGTTGTTTTGTATAACACATTAATGTGTGATTTTCCTTAGCCTTTATGCCATGATATCCTATTAGCCTATCTAACTAGTTTAATGTGTGATTTTCTATATTAGAGTTTATAGTCATATTGTACTTGTGTATTATTTTAGATTTGGAACTGATGTGGTATTGCCTATTGGCCCATGGCCTAGTCTATTGGCCTATGGCTTATGGTTGTGTTTGTTTAGCTGGTGAGTCTAGTTTAGACTTGTTTAGTCTTATTAGACCTAGAATGGACTAGTTAGACTAGTTTAACTTAGTTTGACTATAGTTGACCTAGTTTGGCTTCTAGAGTTGACCAAGAGTTGACTTTGGCGTATATTGACCTAGAATCATGTAGAATGCATAGTAGGACTTCATTATATCATTTTAGACTTGTTGTGACTTGTATTGTTCTGATTAGGAGCCAGACACCTCTCCTCGGACAGTACATTTACTTCAGACACTCAGATACAGGCGAGTATATTCTCTGATTATTTCATATCCTGCTTAGAACTATTTCCTGCAGTAGATTACTTTACTTGTACTGTCACGTTGGTCACACGGATTGGTACTATACGGATCCCTTCTTTAGATGTTATCCTTAGGGAGCATCGGGTACTACATGTTCTGTGCGTTTCACTTACATGTCGTATCACTATGCTTCACAGGTTCTTCGATCACTTGTGACATATACTCTTATGATCACAGAGTCTCCTAGAATCTCTTATCCCATTCACTGGGTATCCTAGAATCTCCTAGAATCCCCATTTTTGGGACTTCCATGTACCACCCTTCGGAGGCTTTACGTGGAATTATAACATAACCTGTTTGGATCCTTGTGTACTGATTGGGGGTACGGGGGAGTAGAAGTAGACATGTGAATAATACCCAAGTAGTATCTTATCAGAATCTCTTCTATAGTGTCTTATCAGAATCTTCTATGCCATTTACATGTCTATATTGTACTCTGACTCACTAGTCACATGTTAGTTCTCTATTTATAGTAGATATTTCTATTACAGCTTTCTCTCTCTGTTTACATACTGCACTTCTTTCAGTACCTGTATCTTACTTTACTGCATGATTATATCTTCTAACCTGCTATGAACTGTTGAGATGTACTGTACTCGCTCCTGTCCTGACTGGACCTGTTGAAAATATTACAGAGGACGAGGAGGAGGTCTGGGAGGATGCCTTCCACGGGACAGCTCTAGCTGAGGACATCACCCCACTGCCTAGACTAGTTTAGTTAGGCCTTATCTTATTTTCTTGTTGTCTTGAGACTGTTTAGCTAGATTTTACTTCTGTTCAGAGATGTTGAGTTGTATATATTCTTTCTTATTCAGTAGCTGAGATATGTACTCTGGATATTTGCTGGGATATTATCTTAGACTTTTCTATCTTCAGTATTTCCTTGAGTTCTATATCATATCGTATTTTCTTCCTCCTTAGTTGTGATTGACCGGGGAACAATTAAGTACCGCTTTGCTTCGATCGTAGTCGTGGTGACAGACAGACTCTTTGTAGGCTTATCTCAAAAATAGTTATTGAGTATTAAAAAGATTAATTAATAAAACAAAATTAATTAATATTATTGACATCTAAAATTTCTAATTCTCGACGTAAATAATTGAAACGATCTTCTGCTAGAGGTTTTGTGAAGATATCAGCCAATTGATTCTGTGTGTCTATGTATACAAGGTCTATATCTCCATTTTGTTGATGATCTCTAAGAAAATGATGTCGAATCTCGATATGCTTAGTACGAGAATGACATACTGGATTCTTAGTCAAATTAATAGAACTAACGTTATCACAGAAAATAGGTATGTGTGTGAAATATAATCCAAAGTCTTCTAAAGTTTGCTTCATCCACAAAATTTGTGCACAACAACGTCCTGCGACGATATACTCAGCCTCAGTTGTTGATAATACGACAGAATTTTGTTTCTTACTAAACCAAGAGATTAGGACTTTTCCTAGGAAATGACATGTGCCGTTGGTACTTTTTCTATCTACTTTGCATCCGGTAAAATCAGCATCAGAATAACCGGTTAGGTCAAATGGCGTGGTTTTAGGATACCATAAGCCGACAAAAGAAGTGCCTTTAAGGTATCGGAAGATACGCTTAACTGCGCACAAATGTGATTCCTTAGGATTGGCTTAAAACGTGCACACAATCAAACACTAAACATAATATCCGGTCGACTAGAAGTAAAGTACAATAAGCTACCGATCATACCTCGATACTTACGTATGTCGACGGGTTTGCCTTATTCATCAATGGCAAGCTTGGTTGAAGTCGCCATTGAAGTGCTAAGTGGTTTGACTGCTTCCAGGTCGAACTTCTTTAATAAATCTTTTGTGTACTTTGCTTGATTTATGAACGTCCCATTGTTGGTTTGTTTGATTTGCAGTCCGAGAAAGAATTTCAGCTCTTCTATCATTCTCATCTCAAACTCATTCTGCATACACTTTAAAAATTCTTGACAAAGAGATTCATCAGTGGATCCAAAAATAATATCATCTACATAGATTTGAATCAAAAGAAGATTACTATTCAAAGATTTTATAAACAGTATAGTGTCAACATTTTCCTTTGAAAAACCTTTGTCAAGTAGAAAAGAGCTTAGACGATTGTACCAAGCACGAGGGACTTGTTTCAAACCGTATAAGGCTTTCTTCAACTTGAAAACATAATCAGGATTTTTGAAATCAGTAAAACCTGGAGGTTGAGCTACATAAACTTCTTCTTTTATAAAACCCTTTAAAATACGCTTTTAACATCCATTTGAAATTATGAAAACATGCAAATGCACATAATATGCGAATGGATTCTAATCTCGCAACTGGGGCATAAGTCTCATCGTAGTCGATACCTTCTTCTTGATTGTATCCTTGAGCTACGAGTCGAGCCTTATTACGAGTCACTAAACCATTCTCATTTAGTTTGTTTCGGAATACCCAACGGGTGCCATTGACCGGATGATCAATGGCTTGGGAACAAGTTCCCAAACTTGATTCCGTTCGAATTGGTTTAATTCCTCTTGCATAGCATCTAACAAAAAATTATCACTACATGCTTCTTCAATGTTTTTGGGTTCAAGTTGTGAGATAAAAGCAACACAGGAAGCTATATCTTTATTAGAGGAACGAGTACTTACACCCTTGGTAATCTCACCAATTACCAAGTCCTTTAGATGATCTGCCAAGAATCTCATCTCTTTTGGTATATCCTCAGGATTGCTGGTTCCGGCTTCTGGTTCTGTATGATCTACTTGAAGACTCAGCTGGTGCTTGGTGTGAAGGTTCTGCATCTTTGTGTGAAGGTTTTGTAGTAGCTGTACTTGGTGTACTTACGTCTTCATTATTGTCATCGACTGAATGTTGATTTAGTTCATCAAACTTGATATTAATTGATTCTTCGATGATCATGGTTCTCTTATTTAAGACTCTGTACCCTTTGCTCTTTGTCGCATAACCTAAAAAGATACCTTCATCGGCCTTTTCATCAAATTTACTCAGGTTGTCTTTAGTATTAAGAATAAAGCATTTACAACCAAATATTTTAAAATATGACACAGTGGGTGTTCTATCAAACCATAACTCATAGGAGTCTTCTTCGATATAGGTCGAATCAAAACCCTATTAAAAATATATCACACTGTATTAACAGCTTCAGCCCAAAAGTATCTAGGTAGACTAAACTGGTTCAACATTACTCTAGCAATTTCAGATAGAGTTTTGTTCTTACGTTCCACAACTCCATTTTGTTGTGGAGTCCTAGGACAGAAAAACTCATACAAATAACCGTGTGTGTCACAGAATTGCTTGAACTCTGCATTCTCAAATTCGCCGCCATGATCACTACGAATGCGAGTAATCATGAAACTTTTTTCTTTATGTACTTTCTTGCAAAAGGTGACGAATTCTGACAAAGCATCGTTCTTGCGTGCAAGAAAATATACCCATGTGTATCTAGAAAAATCATCTACAATGAGAAAAGCATATAACTTACCACTTAGACTAGCAATTCTACTAGGTCCAAATAAATCCATATGCAATAATTGTAGTGGTCTAGTGGTACTTACATCGTTCTTGGATTTAAAGACGGATCGGGTAGCTTTGTTCTTTTCACATTTGCTACATACCGTATCATTCTTGAAAGATATATTCGGTAAGCCGCGTACCAACTTTTTTGTGGATAGTTTTGAAATTGTGTCTATGTTTGCTTGACCGAGTCTCATATGCCATAGTTGACTCTCAATGCTCTTAGCCATCAAGCATCGGGTAGCTTTGTTCTTTTCACATCTTCTAACAAATAGAAAACATATATGTTGTCTTCCCTGATACCTTCAAAGATAGTACTGCCAGTTGAGCTATCAACTATAGTACATTTGTCTTTGACAAAGTTAATGCATAACTGTGATCAGCTAAATGGCTTATGCTAAGCAGATTATATTTTAACTCGATAACTATACAAACATTTTTAATCATAGGATAGGGAGCCTTACCAATGTCACCGATACCGATTATGTACCCTCTCAAATTATTACCGAAGGAGACGTATCCTTCTTTATTCTTCTTCGATAATTTTGCGAATAATGATGCATCACCGGTCATGTGCCGTGAGCAATCGCTGTCGAGGATCCATTTGCTTCTAGCATGTGAAGGGTGTCCCACCTACAAAATAGTTTGCAGATGAAACTCTTGGTACCCATTTCTTGTAGGGTCCTGACATGTTAGTCTTTGGTATCCATGCATAAATATTTAAATCTACTAACTTTCTGATACTACATGCAGAAGATATATGACCAATGAGGCCACAATAATGACATTTTGCATGTTGAGTGTTGAAAGTTGTGTGAGGTGCATGATTGGTAGGTTTTGGCTTTCTAGTATAGAAAAATGCATGCCTATAAGTCTTCTTGGACAATGGTTTGGTATGGTTTGGTCTGACAGTGTTTGGTTTGGGTGTGTTCTGATGATTCGGTAATAGATACGTGTTATAATAGGAAGCAGCAACTTCAGGCCGTTTTCCTAAACTAATTTTCAACTTTTTGGAGGTGTCATATAATCTAATATAGTCAGATGTGAGTGTTTCCATTCTGACTTGTGCACACTGGAGATTCTTTCTCTCCTTAGATAGGTCTTCCTTTAGCTGGATGATAGTTTGGTCTTTTTCTTCGGATAACTTGGTAGTCTCGTGTAACAACAGCTTAATAGAAGAAAGCTTACCAACTCAATAGAAGAAACATTATTTCTAACATCAGCTAGTTGGTCGGTAAGTCTTCCTATCTCACCTTTGTACTCTTTAAGTACCTTCTTAGAGGTTTCATATTTACTATACAGTTTCCTGTGGTCATTTAACAGGTCACTGAAAGCCTCTCCTAGTTGCACAAATGTAAAATTATCATAAGGATCAAACAAAGGATTTGTGGTTACCTGATCGAAAGCCATCGAGAGAATGGTCTGTAGGAACGAAGTCGTAAAGCAGAATACTCTAGAGGGGGGTGAATAGAGTAGGCAGCAGAATATTGCTAATTAAAAACTTGTTAGCAGTTAGATCACAGAAATAATATCAATAATCACAAAGTAATAACTATAAAGAAAAGAGATCAGAAGGCAAACACAAACACAGCGATGTATACTGGTTTCCCTCTTGTGAGGACTAGTTCAGTCGGAAGAACTCTAGCTTCCAGTTGAATCCACTATTGGAAAATCCAACAAGCTTTCATATGAAGTCCTTGCAACTTCTACAGACGCGAGCTTTGATACGAAGAACTCGACCAACTTCTATTTTGAAGAGTCTTTCTTCAATCAAGCCTCTGATTATAATTTCTCTGAAATCTTCTAGACCGCAACATACCAGCAAATTGACTAAAGAATTGTAACTGGCTTAGAATTTGAAAATGAAAGCTTTTTAGAACTCTTTGGAAGAAACGTAAGATTTAGAAGAGAAGAGATAAAAGTGAATGAGTGATTTAAAATGATCAGAATTCTTCTCTATTTATAGTTTTTCCAAAGGCAGAACTCTGGCAGAATTCGGACAGAATTTGGACAGAACTCTATGTAACAATCCACAACTGAAGGAAGACCAAGTTTTTCAAACATTCGAAAATCAAACGGTCACTAACCGAACTCTGGCCGAGTTCTGTCAGGGTTGGTCAGGGTTATTTTAAAAATAATTTTTGGGCTTTTTTAAAATTCTTCAGAAGCTTTTGTAAATAAGAAATATTTTTCAAAAATATAGGTCATTTTTGAAAACGATTTTGGATAGCCTATTTGCCAGTACGACTCTGTGTATAATGTATTTCTAGACTCAATAAAAGTAAAAATTATATTGCATAAAGAAATACAGTCTCGAGTGGCAAACATAGCTTCGGCCTTAAACTTGAGTAGATATCTGATCTTGGTCAGTGTCCAAGTGTCCAAAACGTCTTGAGTAAACATCTGAGTAACTCCATTTATCGAGACAGAGTTTGATCAATTATTAAATCAGGTTTGACTATGACCAATGGGCCAACATGGTCCATAGCTCAAACGTATAGCAGGAAAGGTACTTCTTGATGTCGTCGAACGTGCGGTGGCATTCTTTGGTCCATATATAAGAAACCCTTTTCTTCATTAGTTTGATGAAGGGTTGACATCGACTAGAGAGATTTGATATAAATCTTCTGATGTATGCAAGGCATTCTTGAAGGCCTCGAAGCTTATGGAGATTCTTCGGGGGAGCCATGTCCAAGATCGCCTTAGTCTTCTCAAGGTCAATATGAATACCCTTGGCTATAACAATAAAGCCCAAGAACTTGCCAATGGAGACTCCCAAAGACTTGGTTGGGTTCATCTTTAGTCGATGTATCCGCATTAAGTCGGATACCGTCCTCAGGTCATCCAAATGACTGGATTTCTTTTTGCTCTTAACGGTAATATCATCAACGTAACATTCTACCGTCTTTCGGAGGTACTTACGAAATATAGTGCTCATAGCCCGCTGGTATGTTGCTCCTGCATTCTTCAACCCGAAGGACATCACTGTGTAACAATATACCCCTTTTGGAGTCCGGAATGAAGTATGCTTCTCGTCTTCGGGGAACATTTTGATTTGGTTGTAGCCTGAAAAATCATCCATGAAGGACATGCGCTCGAAGCCACGTGTTGTCAATCATCACGTCGGTGATAAGGAGAAAAAACTCGTCTTTTGGACAGGCCGAATTGAGATCCCTAAAGTCTATGCAGACCCAAATTTTTTCCTTCTTCTTAGTGAATGGGACATTATTGGACACCCGATCCGGGTGTTGCTCTTCGTGAATGAAGCCACTCTCTATGAGTTTATCGATTTCTTTCTCAATAGCATCCATGACGTTGGGGCAAAAACGACGTTGTTGCTGTTTGACCGGTCTAGCGTCGGGTAAGATGTTGAGATGGTGCGTGGGGACTTGCAGGTCTAAACATGACATATCCTCATAGCTCCAAGCAAAGACATCGATGTGTTCTCAGATAAGCTATATAAGAGATTCCTTGTCTTTTCCAGTCAAGCTTTTGCTGATGGAGATAGGTTTTGGGGAAGCCTCATTTTCTAGCTCGACTTGGACGACTTCATCTTCAGTGGAAGGTTTACACTGTTTGAAGCGCCATTCCCATTGGGATCCCAAGTATTGAGCCCAGGATTCATCTTCAAAGAATTCAAGTATTTGGTCTTCCTCCTCGACTGGGGATCTATAGAGTCCATATTGACGGATAATATCTTCTTGAAGGATTGGCCGATACTTGATCAGAGTCTCAGGTTGAGGAGTCAGAAGAGTGTGAATACATGAAGACCTCCGGTTCTGAACTCTCCAAAGTTGTTGTGGATGTAACGTAACCCAATCTCCGGTGAGTGCGTTGGTAGTAATTTTGGAACTTTTTCTTTGGAGCACGAAGTCATAAGGAAAGGGGTCAGTCTTTGCCATAGTTCAACCCTCTGTTGTAGTTCAAGTCGCAAACCATCTTCTGGATAAGGTGTTTGGCTTGAGTAGTGTAACGGTAGAGTTGTATCTTACCGTTATCGGGTTTTGGTTCTACCGGAGCTAGCTGCTGAGGATGCTCTAATCGACGGAAGATGATGGGTTCCTCCGCCTTCCTTGCTGGAACCAAGAAGTAGGCACCTTGAGCAGGGACAACTCGGCTTGCGAGACTAGCAATTGTCACTTGTCTTTGTAACATATATAGAGCGTTGTCTAAGAAATACCTAGTGTTCCAATGCGCACAAGAGTAATTCAAAGATAACTTCCTATTAATGAAATACAAAATTTTATCCCGAGAGATTACATCATCTAAAGAGTGCACCTCAGTATTGGCACACACGTAGTCTCCCAACTCTTCATCTCTTAGCGCTAGGGTTGTTACGGAAGAAGGTGGAGGAGGTTTCCCCTTCAACTTGACTACTAAGGAATGTGTAGTCGGAGGTTCCTACGACTTCAGAGTTAGCCTTGGGGCATTCTGGGGAAGCCTTATTTGTATAAGCTCCTGGCTAACGACTGATATTGTCAAGGGTGACCGAGCCGGAGCCTTGCCTCGAAGCTTGATGACAAGAAAAACTGATGTTTTGGAAAGTTTTTCCTTTAATCGAACCCTCAATGGTTCTTCTGCGATAGATGTGCTTTCTGATACAGAATCTGCCTCGCCATCGGCATCATTGGCATCATCGTCCCATGGGACTGACTTGTACAACTCAATATCTGTACAGTATGCTTCGAGTCCTCAAAATGGGTCGATGTCAGCAAACTCGGTTTTGATGGTCCCGTCGCTGGCCACATACTTCATGCATTGATGGAGAGTGGAGGGCACGATCATGTACTCATGAATTCATGGTCGTCCCAACAACATGTTATAGTTTATATCAGCGTCAATGACATAGCAAGTTATATCAGTCTGGAGATCACCTAATTGGCATTTCAGGCGAATCTTGTTCAAGGGCTCACTCTTTCCAGCGTTGAAGCCGCTGATTGTAGTGTTTAATGCAGTCAATCGATGCATTGGGATCCCCAAAGCTTGGAGTAAAATCCGAGGGATGATGCTAAGAAAAGATCTATGGTCGATGTGGATGCGATCGACCTTAATGGCACCAACATACCATGTGTAGGACAGGGGCCTATTGTGCCAGTTGTTCTTCAGTAACATATCCTGCTGGGTGAAGGTGATGTTAGGAATCACCTCGACCACACTATGACAATGTGGGCATGCAGCAAGGTCTTCCTTGGGCGGTTTCACCTGGGTGAGGATGGAGTCAGCATTCTGTAAAGCTTCGCTGATGGCGTCTCGAATCTCTTTGGAGAGACAAAGGAGCTCGAAAAGTGATTGTCAATCCGGAGTATTATCCAGCTGCGCCAATATGTCGAAGTTGTAGGGTTTAATCGATCCTAATGCCGAGTCTTTTCTCAGAGGTTTGTCAAAGCGAACCACCTTTTTTCCTTGCTTGTCTGCCGTAGGGGCTTGAGACGGGCCAACTTCCGATGTATTGGGGGCGGTGGCCGTAACAGGGGAAGGTATTTCCTCTTTCGGAGCCTGATTTTTTTTGCTTGTGAGCTGAGCGAGTGGTAACCAGAGTGTCATCTGCCGATGTAGAAACCATACAACATGACTTGACTTTCTTCCCCTTGACAGAGTGTGCTGCAGGCACCATCATGTCTGGGGCGAGATCAGGATGGATCCACATCACTTCGCTTCACAGCATTGTAAATGGGATAAGGCCTTGAGTGTTATCACGGGCCGGTGAAAGATTGACAACTTTCATCATTGCTCTCGGGATGGGGACTGCGCCGTCTTGAGCCTCTGTTCTCGAAAAACTTTCGAACTGGAGAGTGACCATGTTGGCAGTAATAGTCTTTTCCTCGTAGTCGAACGAATTGACCTTGGTGTCGATGAGGCGCTGGATCTGTCTTTTCAATACGTAGCAGTCACGTGTCGAATGGTGAACATACTGGTGGTAGCGGCAATATTTTGGATTGTCCACCTTTTCCACTTCATCGGGATGCTTAGGAGGCGAAAGCTGAAGCTTGCCACCCTTTGTCAATATGTTGAAGAGTTCTAGTGTGTCTTCGTCGTTGAAGGAGTAGGTCTCTTTCGGCCTCTGCTCTTTGGCCGGCTTAGGGTTCATTGTTACTGAACCCTTAGAGATGTTGACGGTCATGGCTTGTTTCCCTTTACCATCCTTGGGAATATGATTGTTGCTAGATGAGAGTCTTCCTTTGTCTTTGAGCGATGGAAAACTCAGTCCCAATAGCTGCGCGTATCGAGCTTTCCTTTCTTCCACGTCTGCCTCTGTAATGAAGGGCATCCACTCTATACAACGAGCACTATGCCAAAATTTGATTGCGGGAAGCATGTTTTTGCTGTAGGAGTCCATAAGCATGGGCTCTGGTGTACCAGGAGTTAATCTCAGAGCGGCCTGGCGGAAGTGCTCAATATATGCGCGTACAGGTTCCTTCTCCTTCTGTACAATGTCCATGAGAGGTGACATTGTCATGTCCATTCCCCTACTTAGAATCGATTGAGGAATAGGCTCTTCAAGTCTTCGAACGACAAAATACAGTTGTCCGGGAGGCTGCAAAACCATTCGTAGGTAAGGAGAGCGTCGTCTTTTGGTAGATGCCCTGTTACTGAGGCGAAGTGCCATAAGTATCGACGAGGAGACTCCTTGGCATCGAACGACTTGAGCATCTGCGAATTGTATTTGGGAGGATAGATCACGTTATCCCATTCGGCAGGATATGGTTGTCGAATCCCCATATTTTAGAGTGATTCTCACTTTTCTTTGGCATCGTGGCAAGCGTATAACTCTTTGAGGGCCTGCTGGACTTCACTCGACATTGCAGGTCCTCTTGTAGATGGAGAAGATAACGGGGGCATTGCTTGGCTCAGGATGTGAGGTGCATTGGACCCGTCATTAGTCCTTGGGTTATGGTTTGCAAGAGTGGAGACAATGGGTGTCAATTTCTCCTTAATCTCCAAGACGACGGAAGCCAAGGTCTTCATAATATCGTTCAACGTATTTTGGCCCGTCTCAAGGGCCTCAATACGCTTCTGCTGACTGGATCCTTTGCTGCTATCCATGTTGTCGCCTTCAGCCATGAACACGGACATCATGTGCAGATAAGTAGAAGGAACGGTGGATCTTTTGCTCTCTGGTTCAAACGCTTGAGTCCTGTCGTCTTGAGGATAAACTGACAGGTTACAATCATCCTCAGACTCATTATAATCTTTTTGACTGCCTGTACCTGCAAAAATGTCTGTGTCATATAATCCCTCATTGGATTGAAATGCAAAATTGTCATGAATGGTGGAAGGTTGGCCACCCCCAGCTAATGCTGTAACTGACGTGTCATCTCCTTGCGATAAAGATCTTGATTTGGAGCGTGTGCCTTGGAACACACCCGTACTGGGTAGTGTCGTCTTGTTACCCCCAGGCCAATTTTTAGGCTTGTTGGCCGACACAGGAGGATTCTTGGAAAGCTTCTTGAGAGACGGAGAACCCCGTGCCGCGTTGCATGAAGCAATACAGAGTTCATCTTCTTCTTCATTAGACGCCATTGGTCGCAGTCTTTGGAAGACAGACTTCTTTTTGGCGACGAAGCGGCTGTTTGGCAATAGTAACAGTTGATGGTTGTAGAAGCATAAAAAATCTTAGCTGACAACATTCCTCCACCACAGCGCGGATGATACGAAGGTGCAGATCAAGAATTAAAAAGACAACAGAAGATACGAAAAGAAGTTCTGTTATTATTATGCCTACAAAGATCTAGTACAGATTCATTAAGGCTATACGTAAAGGAATAATCCTAGTCCTTCTACAAAGGATCGATCATAGGTTCAGCAGACCCTAGAGGAATCTATAATAGACTTAGTCTTCATCAAAGGGCAGGCATCTTTCTTCTTGGTACGCATACTGGAAGATTGATCTCCATCAAGGCGCATTCTGACTTTCTTGTATGCGCAACCCTCCAAACGTGCGTCAATTGCTCGACCAAAGCAAGCAACTTCCAGAAGCAGCTATTGGCCCGAGCTCCCTTGCAAACACCCTAAATTTTTACTACGATTTTTTTTAAAATTTTGGTATCGATTTTTTTTTGTTTTTCGTAATTGTACGTTGCGTACAAGTTCACATTTTTCGTATTTGTACGTAGCGTACGAAATTACGAGTTGGTATATATTTTTTAAAAGATTCTTCGTATAGAAAATAAGAATTTTATTTTTATTTATTGTGTCGCGTCGAGATCGCCAAACCTTTATTTGTTTATGGGTTTATAAAGAAGGCAATTTTATTTTATGTACAAATGATAATTTAGAAAAACTATTGCTTATGTCAAAATAGACTATTTGTGTGCGAGTGACATGAAAATTTCATTGTTCATTTTGATTTTTTCGAAAATTAATTGTTTCTTTTATTTATAAAAATGTATTCCAAATATTTAAAGTTTATTTTGAATTTTGAAATTATTTATTGATATATTTTTATTATTTATAAAAAGTTATTTTGGAAATTGTTTAATTTAGTATTTAATTAATTATGACGATTTAAATTGGAAATGATTATATTAGCTTTATTTTAAGATAACTTTAAATTAAAAAATAGATTCTCTCTAGATTGATTTGGGATTTCGATAAATTATTTTAAATCAATAGGATTAAATATGTAATTATCTATGGGAGGATTTAAAGCATCATAGTTCTTATCCATCTAGGAGTCCACCTCCTATATAAGGAGAGGCTCCTTTTCATGAATTTACAATCCAAATATTTCTCCACAACAAAACGTGAGTGCATCGTGTCCATGACGCCTCCCCATCCACTATATCATCTTTCTATACAAGTACAACTATTCTCCTTAGTGTCGACAAACCCGACACAATCTCTGATTTTAAACCTAACCCTAACCTAGACACGGCCACAACAGCCTCCCTATGCCACCACCGTGGCCAGCCCCCAAATTGGCCTCCTGGCCATCACCAATCTTCATGCCACCAACATGATTCCACCACCACTGCCTCCGTTCCTACTCGTGGTCTCACCAGAGTCAACCACCAGCATTTTCTTCTCCGACCCCCTGTTCTGCCTCGCCACCTCGGCCACGCCCGTCGGACCATGTCCCAGCCCGCCTTTACGGCCATCAACACCAGCCAACGCCCCAGCCTTTCCTCCTGTCTACCCATCCATTACCACCGCCGCAGCCATCAGAGAATCCTACCACCACTTCTTCCCAAAAGCACCGTCACTGACTTCCACAGCAAAGCACACCACCACTCCCTTCCTCCGGCCACCCGTCACAGTGCCGTGGTCGACTCCATATCCCCGTCACCAGATCCACCGGCGCCGATCTCTTCCCCCGCAAGCATCGCGTTCGACGGAATCCCACCAATCCGCTCGATTCCTTGCCGTCATCCCAACGTACCCTTACCACCGCCATTGTCCACGTTCCCGCAGCCTGCCATCCCAACAATTCTTTGATTCCGTCCACCGAAGCCGCCCCCTTCATCACCCCAAAAAGAAAACCAAACACCACCAAACCACAGCCACCGCCATCGCCACCACCAAAAAAAACTTGCCACCACCGGCGTAACCACCACCGTCTCCCACACCAAAACCTTCCAAAACCAACCAAGAACATGAACAAGACATCCTAACCTGAACCCCAGTCCCGACGATCTCCACCGAACCCGTCTCCGCTCCTCTATGCACCGACCGCACATCTCCCTCCGGAACGTGCCGCGGATCTCAGCCGCCCACGACCCAGCGCGTCGCGCCACCTCGCCCAGACTCCTCTGCGCCCCGGCACCGCCGTCGGCAACCATGGTGGCCGCACACGAGGCTAGCGCCTCGTCCGGCTCTATTCTCTCTTCCTCGTTCCGTGATCGCCGACTCCCGCATGGAGCAGCACTCCGGCGAGCTCAGGCCGAGCCCCCTCCGTGAATCCCTCTCACTCCTCCGTATTCTTTTTCTCCCGACTTCCTCTTCACCTCTCTTACTTTTCTCTTTACAGGAGAGAAGGCCCCCGTTCGAGAGGCTCAGCTGAGCTTTTATGTTGTCCTTGTTGTTTTTGTTTTTGTTGCTATTATTATTATTATTATTATTATTATTATTATTATTATTTGTATTATTACTATCACTATCACTAAAGAAGAGTATACACCTATTAGTACAATACAGAGTAATGTGTTCATAATAGTTTTGGAATTTAAAAGCATTTGAAATATTATCATATTATTTTTATCTGCTTAAAATATAGATTTGATCTAATTTAAATTTTACAAAGATATGATTTTAGCCCTAAAATAATGATATAGATTTTTAAAAAATATTTTTCCATAAAATATTTTGGTCTAAGGAAACATATTGTTACATAGAAATCATATTATCACAAACATAGAATTTTTGGCTAGAAACGATCTAAGTTTTTTTTAATATATTCCTAAAATTATTTTGGAATAAAAATATATTATTATTCTGATGTCTTAACTATAGCTTTGGACCTACAAATTATGTTTTGACAGAAATTAGGTTTATGCTATTCTTATATTTCAAGGAGTATCATAAACTATTCTAACTAGAAAATATATATATATTTCAAATGATTTAAATACTCTTCTAAAATAATTATAAGTATCTATTCTCTCAAATTTCCATTTGGCCATCATTAAATCTTGTCCATGACAAATTTTTTTTTCCTATTTCCTCGTCAAACTGTACATCCTCCTATCGACCCTAACTATTTCGATTATTTTGGACCCAATGGAACAATCCGTACCATCATCAGAGGCCATATTGCGTATTTGCAACATCGAAGTCATATGTTGTGCTACCTTAATTATCGCAACACACCAGACGACACATCAGGCAAGATATCTTGCCATATTTACTGCTTATATTTTAGTTGCATTTTATTATTCAGTTATTGTATTTATATTTTCAGTTTGTTATTTTCCCTTTTGCATGTGGGCCTAGAGTTAAGGGACTACCGTCAAATTTAGTGTGTCTCATTTACTTGTCACGATTGTACACGAGTTGTATGTGAGTGGTGACATATAGAGGTCACTTGCGTGTTGGTTGATCCCCCGTGCGCATGTGTTGGAAATAACTGTCAATAGATGCATGTTAGAAGTCTTGACAGTTATTAGGTATAAAACAGTATTGTGGAAGCGACATGTGTTGGTGCGTCGTGGTTACGACGCATGTATAATATCATTGGGGGGAGAGGACAGCTATTAGCGTAGGTGTACGTTTACTTTTACACATATTTTGGGCCAATAGCGACTCGGATGAGCGCTACTTACTGCCCCGGGGCCGATAGCGACTCAGATGAGCGCTACTTACTGCCCATGGCTGATAGTGTCTCGGATGAGCGCTACTTACTGCCACTCTTTATTTACTCTGCTGATCCTACAGCCCCTGCATAGAACGTTGTCCTCAAAGTGCATATCACATAGATGGTTAGGGACCCAGTTGTGTTGTAGTCTTATAGTGTTTACAATTACAGTTGTAATGGCATGTTCTTCCTGTATCTTGTTACGTCCCTCTGAGGACCTGGTGATTTTTTCAGGTGTATTTTGTGACTTCCTGCAGGTGCTCTAGCTAAGGCCATGACTTGCACTCTATTCCGTCAAGATGTTGCTTTTGGATCGTCATCCCCTTCGCTCGACCAAATCACTTTCTGTGTATATTTTTTTCCCATTTAAATTGGTTGGTTGTGGATTTATCTCTGTCCAACGATTGTATACATGATAAACTCAAAGTTTCTTTTATATCATTATTTATCTTCGTGGATGAGATTTAGTGTCATGGCTTTCTACATTTTACAGCTTACGTATACATACGCGCCTTTCATTTACTCGTATGATACAGCTGGCATGATACGTTTCTAGTCCTTCTATTATGGGACTGGGGCATTACATCCCTGAAGGTGCAGCAGGTCACAAAGCCCAAAACGAGCAGAGCAAAGTACAACCTGTAGCGCTTCAGGCTGACAACCGGACCAAACCGGGTCGTCAGGACCTCCAAGACGTCGTCCAGAGTCAAACTCCTTAGGGAGGATACTTGGATACTTCTCAAGAGCGGTGACGGCTCCTTCTAAAAAGAGTTCTTCTACAAGAACATGGCCCCTTCGAACGAGAGAAGCCCCAACCAACAGCGGACTTATGCAAGGCCAACGGCCGTCTGAAACTAAGTCTGGACCAAACATGGTGGTGAAGGGTGTCAGGAAGAAGATAGCAACTCTTCAGAGGAACACTTCCCCCTTTTATAGGACCGGGTGTAATCCAAACTATAGGCCACTTAGCCGACGGTCAAAATTTTCTCATTAATGGGATGACCCTAGGACTTAGCACAATGGATCTCAAATAATAAGCCCATTCAAGTGAGTCTCCAAACTGTTCAAATGCTCCTTCGAATTATCTAATTAATGGTGGCAATTAAGAAGGAGTCTACATTCAAGGGTAGCCATTTACTTCTCCTGAAAAGAAGACTTAAAATCTAAGCTGTCTCCAATCGGAGGCACATGCACCCCACTATGTCCCTTTGCCTCCAAGGCGCAGAGAGTACATCCCCATCTCAAAATCACGGGTAGCTGCTTTGATCCAAGTACCCGGCCCGTTCAATGGCCGCTTTTTTTAGCAAAGACTTGGGAGACACCGTTTGTCTCCAGCACAAGCCCGACTACTACTCCAAAGCACAGTAAAATGGTCTATCTGAAGGCACAGCCTACTCGTCGTTCTAAAGCACAGTGACTTTATCTGAAATACAACCTACTCGTTGCCCCTAAAAGCACAGAGGCCCCGTTGTCTTCGAAACATAGTCCACTTATCGCCCTAAAGCACAGAGGCTCCATCGTCTCCAGAAGCACAGTCTACTCGTTGGCCCAGAAGCGCGGCCAGTCTTGCCTGAAGCACAGATGACATGGCCCCACCCAATTGGTTTGCTTAAACTGCCTCTCTCAAAGATAGGATTAGGATTGATCAAGTTGATAAATATGAATATCGTATCAGATTGATTTAAATCTCGGACGAAGATTATACATAATCCAAATCTGAGAGAAATCCTAAGATTTGATTGGCTACATCCGAACAAGCAAATCAGCACACGCCATGTGTTACCTCCTTCGGTTATTTTGATAACCACCAGAGATCTCGTTTGAGTGGAATCTTAACACCCGCCACGTGTTAGCGCCATAAAAGCCTATACCGTGCAAGGATGGCAAATTCCTTCATATCTCGAAATCCTAATGTACATCGCATATGTGCCCCTCTCCCCCATAAATAGGAGAGGTTTTCCCCCAACAACATGATCGACAAGGAGAAGAAGATCCACAGAATTATCAAAATTTTCAACTTCGACGTCCTTCTGATCAGCAACCCTAGAGTTCCTTCGAAGGCACCAGAAAGTCAGAGCAAGTCTCATATCATCATTGAATCGTCAACGAAGTAAAGGAGCCGCTACAGTGCTCGATTTCCACCATCACACTTTCCCAAAAACTTTTGTACTTAGATTTCTTTGCATAAGAATCGATTGTAATTTTTTTACGTTCAATATACAAAAGTTCATTCAACCTTTTGTCATGTCGAACAAGATGGCGACTCTGTTGGGGACTACATTCTCCTCTAATGAGAAGGTGGTGATGCAATCCGATGATGACTTGCTGGAATCACCTCAAAAGATGTTGGTCGTACGCTTCGACCAACAAGCTTTTAAAGATCTCCTTTCTGTAGAGAAGTCGATCCCTTCGAAGCGGTTCGTAAAACCGAAGAAGACTCGACCTGGTTGCTTAAGGTGGCTGTGACAAGCAGCACGACGGAGGGGACTGCGTCTCAGACTCCCTTCGTCGATGAAGCCCCGAAGATCCCGTCGACCGTTGATGCCAGGCCATCTCTCTCAGATCCTATGCTCAAAAAATGTGAAGAAGATCATGGCTATCCTATGGCAAGCGTGACAAGGGTAGAACGACGAAAGGAGAAGATGATGGCTTGCCGCTCGTAGAGGGTGTTGCACCGGTGAGAACTTCTGTGTTTGACAGAATAATCGGTCCATCAGGTATGGCCATATTGGATTCCGAATACTACGCATCATCTAATCGTAGTAGGAGGAGATCCAAGGCAGCACTCGTCCCATACGATCAAAGTGCTACGCCGATGGTAGACCGGAGGCCCGCGTTAACAGTAACGCGTGCAGCCAATGGAAAGCTATGCAAGGCCATCACACTCTCCGAAGCCTCGTCCGGCAGAACCCCGTTATCCCTTGTGCACCCACTCACACTACTCAAGGTCGGGGGTACGTCATCAGCGACTCTCTGATCGAGGCATACTCGGACCTCACCCACAGGAACTCGAAGGAAGAATGCTTTCTCTATATCTCTTCGGCTATGCACAATGCTTTTGTGTACACGAAAGTAGTAGAGGCATGAAGAATTCGTCTGCTCCCTAAGAGAGTAGGACGAGAGAAGAATCTGAGACGCAGTTGGCATCTAAATCAAGACCCAACTGTACTCAGATTACCATCAACTACTGCTGTTGTCAAAAAGATCCATCACCGCCAAAGAGGAGGTCCGTCTTTCAAAGGCTGTGACCAAGAACTTGTGAGGAAGAAGAAGAGCTCCGCATTGCTTTATACAATGTTGCTCGGGACTCTCCGTCCCAGAAGAAACTATCCAAGAAACCCCTTTTCTCGGTTAGCAGGTCCAAAAATGGCCTGGGGTAGCAAGAAGCATGTGCCCAAGGAAGGCATGTTCCAACACACGTGCTCAAAGGACGGTTCATCATCGTAAGAAGACGGTTCATCGACTACTGCACCTGCTGGGTATAGCCAGCCTGCTACGGTGTATAACAACCATTCGTTTTAGCATGGCGAAAGGACTTATGATACCGACACTTTTGCGGGTACAAGCAGCCAGAAGACCGGAGGTAGAACAATATCGAGTCAGAGGACGAACGCAACTTACCAGTCTTCCACAAGACGATGAGCACTAGCACTCTGAACCAAAAAGCAAAAGATCTACCACCCCTTCTACTTACACGTACATAGCATCTGTGCACATGGCGGCTGATAACAACGAAGAATCAAGCACAAGTGCTGATCAGCAGAAACGTATTGAGGCTTTCGAAGGTCTTAACACGTTGAACATATCCATACAGACTTTAGCCTCTGTCGTTTTAGAGATCAAGGACAGATTGGTTCCCACTGCCTCTATACCTGAGATTCCGACGGTTCGTGATAGGTCTAGTACCCTGCTCGTCATAAACCAAGTTGTGCAGTCGTCGACCACTCCGTCGACCATCAATCCAGCAGTATCCAACAAAATACAGCAAGCACTCTAGGAGTTATATGCTCGCTACGATGCCAAAGAAAAGCGAGCCACACTCCGGAAGATGGACATCCGACAGCCTTATCCTGTTGAGTGGGACAATGTGGTTTATCCTCCCAAATATAAACCACATACTATCACCCCTTATGATACTAAGGAGTCGCCCAGACGATACTTGAGGTACGTTGCCTCAGCAATAGGACACCTGCCAAAGGATGACGCCCTTCTCACGAGCATCTTCGTTGGAGCTCTACAGGGGGTAACCTATGAATGGTTCTGCAGTTTGCCCGACAACTGCATTAAATCGTTTGAAGACCTGAAGAACATGTTCCTGTGACGGTTCTACGAAGGAGGGCTGGACATGACGATGTCTACTCTCATGGACATCTTTCAGAAAGAAAAGGAGCCCGTACAAGCGTATATTGAACGCTTCCACCAGGCCGCCCTAAGGCTACCTCCAGGCATGCCTGAGCCCATGCTCATGGATTTATGTCGCAGGAATATGCTCCCTACCATCAAACTGTAGAACAATGCTCCATGCACCAAGTGGACAACCTTCATTACTGAAGCAGACGTAGCTCAGAAGAAGGCACATGATGCACAACTCCTGGGTCTGAACTTCCCCTTTATTGAAGATAAAGGGAAGCGAGTAAGTGATGGTAAGGGCAAGCAAGCTATGGCCGTTATTATTACAATGGGTCCAGCGCTCGTGAGCTCCAAGCCGGCCGAAGCACAGAAGCCGAAGGAAACCTACTCCTTTAATGATGAAGACACGCTCGAATTATTCGAGATCCTGACCAAGGGCGGTAGGCTGCAGCTTCCACATCCTAAGCGTCCTGACGAAGTGAGAAAGGTGGATAATCCTAAATACTGCCATTACCTCCAGTACATCCACCACTCAACATGCGACTGCTGCATGTGGAAAAGACAGATTCAATATCTTATCGACGCCAAAGTTATCTCCCTCGATTACGAGGAAAAGACTGTGATGGCCAATACGGTCGCGATACAGTTTGGGAGCTTCCCGATAACCGAGACTCAAGACGGCGTCGTCCCTATCCCAAAGGCAATGATGGAAATCGTCAACCTTCCGCCCGCCAGCGATAATGCTCAGGGCCTCATCCCCTTCACAACACCGTAAGGTAAAGTGATGTGGGTTCATCCAGATCTCACCCCTGACATGATCGCACCAGCAGCGTACCCGGATAAAAGAAGGAAGGTCAGGACAAGGCGTTTGGTCTCCTCCTCGGCAGAAGATACCAGGGTGACCACTCATTTGGCTCTCCAGCGAGAGAAAAACCAGGCTCCTGAAGAAGAGACGCCCCCATCGGTGACCCATTCTACTTCCGATATAGCACAAGTTGGACCTTCTCAACCTCCTGCCACAGATAAGCAAAAATAGAAGGAGGTTCGCTTCGATAAGCCTCTACAAGAGGACTCGGTAGTAGGTCCGATCAAGCCCTATAACTTCGATATACTGGTACAGCTGGCCAACATGCCAGCTCGATTATCACTCTTCGAGCTTCTCTAGCTCTCCAAAGCAACTCTAGACGCCCTGAGCGAGGCGCTGCAGAATGCAAAGGCTTACCTCACACAGGTGAAGCAGCCCAAGAAAGACCCTACGACATGTCCACATTGCCATAGCGTAGTCGAGGTGATTCCTAACATCACCTTCACGTAGCATGATATGTTGCTAAAAAACAATCGACACAACCGACCCATGTACTACACAGGATACATGGGTTCCATCAAGGTCGATCACATTCACATCGACCCAGGCTCATCGCTCAGCATCATCCCTCGAAGTCTGCTCCAAACTCTAGGGATGCCGATGTACCGGCTTACGGCATCGAACACCACCATCAGCGATTTCAACGCGGAAAAAAGTGAGCCTCTGGGCAAGATCCGATTAAAGTGCCAAATAGGTGATCTTTATACTAAGGTTACTTGTTACGTTATCGATGCGGACATAAACTACAACATGTTGCTTGGATGGCCATGGATCCATGAGTACATGATCGTCCCCTCCACCCTTCACCAGTGCATGAAGTATGTGGCCAGTAACACGACCGTCAAGACGGAGTGTGCTGACATCGACCCATTTTGAGGTCTCGAAGCATGCTGTACGGATGCCGATCTGTACAAACTACTCCCCTAGGACGACGAGTCCAACGATGCCGACAACAAAGCAAAAGCTGCAGCCGTCACAGAAGGACACATAAGGGTTCGACTGAAAGAGAAGCTGCCTAAGACTCCAGTCCCCTTGGTCATCAAACTCTGGAGCAAGGCTTCAGCACGGTCGCCTTCGACGGCATCAAGCCAGGAGCCCCTGCAAATAAAGCTCTCCTGAAAGGCCCCGACCTGCTTCAAAGCCGCAGGATACTCTGGCTGCGCCTCCCACGGTGATCAAGATGAAGCAAAAATCTTCTCCACTTCCTTCTATAGCATCTCTTATCCACGAGGAGTTACAAGATGACGTCTGCACCAATACCGAGGCACGGTCTTTAGATGATGTAATCCCTCGGGATAAAATTTTGTATTTTATTAATAGAAAGTTGTCTTTGAATTATTCATGTACGTATTGGAACACTAAGTACTTCTTAGACAACGCTCAATGTACTCTACAAACGTAAGTGACAACCGCCAACCTTGTAAACCGAGTTGTCCCCTCCAAAGGTTCCTACTTCCTAGTCTCGTCAAGGAACCCGGAGAAGCAACCTATCATCTTCGATCAACGGGAACATTCGCAGCGGCCAGCCCCAGGAGAACCGGAACCCGACGACGACAAGATGCAGCTCTACCGCTATGCTACTCAAGCCAAATATCTCATCCAGAAGATGGGATACAACCTAAACAACAATAAAGAGCTGAACTGCGGCAAAAGTCGGCGGCTTCCCTTACAAGTTCGTACTTCGAAGGGGAAGCCTCAGAACTACTACCGACGTACTCGTCGGGGGTTGGCATATATTACTCCCATGACCACTCCAGAGATTTCAGAACCAGAGGCTCTACTACACTCGCATTCTTCCGACTCTTCAACCTGGGATTCTAATACCAGTATAGGCCAGGACCTCCAGAAGGTACTATCCGTCAACATGGTTTTCACAGACGATCTCGCAGAGGAAGAAGACCAAGCACTCGATTTCTTCGAAGAAGAACCCTGAGCTCAACACCTTGGCTCTCAGTGGGAATGGTGTTTTGAACAGTGGGATCCCCCACCGAGGATGACATCATCAGATCGACTTACAGGATGAAACTTCCCCTAAACCCATCTTCATCAGCAATACCAATAGGAGCTCCTGCGCCCTCATGAGTGCTCATAGATCCTGGTGAAAACTTGCTCAACCCTCCTATACTAAATCCCAGTAAGTAAAACCCTCCACGTCCATATTACCTCTGGATTGCTTTCTTACACCCTGCTATGCAATCTACCATGTCTATATCACCTCTGAGTAGTTGCATCTCCCGTAAAGACTCTGTGTCATCAAAACCACATAGAAAGCACTTCACGTTCATATTACCTCTGAATTGCTCCTCTGCACCCAGACGATGCGGCTACCATGTCCATATTATCTCTGAGTAGTCGTTCTCTTCGTATTGATCCTATGATTATCATGGCTATCTAGAAAACAGTTCACGTTCATAGTACCTGTGAATTATTGTTCTACATTCCAGCAAAGATTAGGCCTACCATGTTCATATTACCTCTGGCTAGGCATGTCTTCTATAATGATCCCTCCTTATGTTGAAGAAAAAAGTGAGGGAACAGAAGAGTTTTTATACAGAAATATGTGGCTATAAAGACCTATTACAGACTATTCATAGTTAAATACACAGAGACAAGAATCTAAAACATCACCAAGCACGTACACTCATGCCATATGTCCATGCTTCTGTTCAAAGTATCCCAAGCTTGACTCAAGTTCGGGACACTTTGAAGGGGGTCTTGTAGAAGCATGAAAATCTCAGCTGATAATATTCCTCCACCACATCGTAGATGATACGAAGGCACAAATCGAGTATTAAAAAGACAACAGAAGATACAGAAAGAAGTTATCTTATTATTATGCCTAAAAAGATCTAGTACAGATTCATCAAGGCTATACGTAAAGGAATAATCCTACTTCTTATACAAAGGATCGATCACAGGTCAGCAGACCCTAGAGGAGTCTATAATAGACTTAGTCTTCATCAAAGTGTAGGCGCCTTTCTTCTTGGTATGCATACTAGAAGATTGATCTCCATCAAGGCACATTCTGACTTTCTTGCATGCGTAACCCTCCAAACGTGCGTCAATTGCTCGACCAAAGCAAGCAACTTCCTGAAGCAGCTATTGGCCCGAGCTCCCTGAAGGCATAGTAGGTCACAAAGCCCAGAACGAGCAGAGCAGAGTACAACCTGTAGCGCTTCAGGCTGACAACCGGATCAAACCCGGTCGTCAGGACCACCAAGACGTCACCCAGAGTCAAACTTCTTAGGAAGGGTACTTGGATACTTCTCAAGAGCGGTGATGGCTCCTTCTACAAAGAGTTCTTCTACAAGAACATGGCCCCTTCGAATGAGAGAAGTCCCAACCAACAGCCGACTTATGCAAGGCCAACGGCCGTCTGAAACTAAGTCTAGACTAAACAGGGTGGTGAAGAGTGCCAGAAAGAAGATAATGACTCTTCAGAGGAACACTTCCCCCTTTTATAGGACCGAGAGTGGTCCAAACTATAGGCCACTTGGCCGACGGTCAAAATTTCTTCATTAATGAGATGATCCTAGGACTCGACACAATGGATCTCAATTAACAGGCCCATTCAAGTGTGTCTCCAAACTGTTCAAATGCTGCTTGGAATTCCTCAATTAACGGTGGCAATTAAGAAGGAGTCTGTATTTAAGGGTAGTCATTTACTTCTCCTAAAAAGAAGACTTTAAAGCTAAGCTGTCTCCAATAGGAGGCACATGTACCCTACTATGTTCCTTTGCCTTTAAGACGCAGACAGTATATTCCCTTCTCAGTAGCATAGACAGCTGCTTTGACCAGCTGATTACATTCATAATAACCTAATACTATATATATATATATATGGCCTTAGTCATGGTTAAGTTTAAGATGCAAATAGACTAGGAAGTTTGGCACAAAGAGTGTAATCGTGTGCTTTGACTAGTATTTTAGCTATGGTAGGGAAGGGCGAGCCATATGTGTGTTCCTACTAGTAAAAGCAGTCAAAGTTGTGACTTAACCCCTATAGACGATTTAATTATTTATTAATTAGATTATTAACTTTTTAGGAGCCATGATTGTGCTAAACTAGTTAAACTGGACCCGAACCAAACCCAAGTCCATGTAGTCAGGCGATGTGTCCAAAGACGTCTGTGTCGATATACCTTTTATGTGTATGTCGTATTTTATTTTAATGATCTACTAAATATATTTTTTTCTAAGTAATTGTTATAAATACATATAAATATATATATATATATATATATATATATATATATATATATATATATATATATATATATATATATATATAAATATATATATATCAATATTATAGTCAAGTGATATTTAAAAATACTTTCTAGTTATCCTTGTACATGTTGGGATTTTAGACTATACCTGTTAAGGGTTATTTTAGTTTGTTATTATTATTATTATTATTATTATTATTATTATTATTATTATTAAATAATATCATTTATTATCGGTTATTTGTTAGTTTATTGGTAAATAGATTTTTTATAAGCCCTATACTATAAAAAGTGTTATGAGGATTTTTAGATTTTTTTGAGTATTATACACACACACACACACACACACACACACACACACACACACATATATATATATATATATATATATATATATATATATATATATATATATATATATATCAACGACATCCTCTTCAAAGATCAGAACAACATTACCACGGCGGCCGCTAACTTCTACACCAAACTCTTCTCCAAAATGAGAGTCGTCAAAGATGCGGCTTTCCTGGCCCAGGTCCCATGCCTGATCAGCGATCAGGAGAACGTCTCGCTGCTGACCCCCCTTCCCGGATGAGGTGATGTTCGCCGTCTGGACACTCGACGAGCATAGCGCCCCCGGACCCGACGGGTTCTCGGGCGGTTTCTTCCGCTCTTGTTGGAAGATTATTGGGCCCGACTTTCATGATGCCACGGTGGAATTTTTTGCTGGAGCCAACTACCCCAAAGCCATCTCCAAGGTGAATCTTATCATGATCCCTAAAAAAGATAACCCCGAGACATTCAAAGACTTCAGACCAATCAGCCTATGTAACTTCACCAACAAAATCATCTCCAAGATCATCGCGACCCGCATGTCCACTCTCCTCCCCATGATCATCTCTGAGGAACAAAGTTGCTTCATCCCCGGACGGAACATCACAGATAACATCCTTCTCGCTCAAGAGCTGATCACCTGCATAAAATTTCCATCCAGGGGAGAGAATGTTGCCATCAAACTTGACATGGAGAAAGCATACGACCGTATGGACTGGCAATTCATGATCTGGGTTTTCAGAGCCTTCGGGTTCTCGGAGACTTGGACCGACATCATCTTCAGGTCCGTCAACAACTCCTGGTTTGCCACGGTAATCAACGATCAAAGCGACGGTTTCTTCCGATCCAGTCGTGGAGTCCATCAAGGGGATCCGCTATCCGCCATAATATTTATCATCACTGCAGAAGCGCTCAGCAGAAACCTCAACAACATGGTGAACTCTTCCAGATTTCGTCACTATCATGCTATCACTGGATGCCCACACATCACACATCTGGACTATGCTGACGATATCCTTATTTTCTCCTCCGGAGACATCGGGTCGGTGGAGGTGATCCGCAACACTCTCGAGAAATATACCAGACGCTCTAGTCAATGTATCAACGCTGACAAAAGCGTCATCTACACCCATCACAACATCGACCGGAATCATTCGTCCATCCTCTCCAACCTAACCTCATTCACCACCGCATACCCCCCGTTCTCCTAGCTGTGAGTTCCGCTGGTGTACGATAAATCAAGCTCTGGCATCTTCGAGGGTTTGGTGAACAAAATCAAAAAAAATATCGAAGGTTGGCACAATGCAAACTTATCTCCAGGTGGCAAGATGATCCTTATCAAGCACGTCCTCTCCTCTATACCCATATACACCCTGGTAGTTTGCTCACCCCCAAGAAAGTCCTCTCCGAGATCGAATGCCTTTTCACTAACTTCTTTTAGGGGCACAGCGACGACAAGGACAAGCACCACTGGGTAAGCTGGGACTCGATGGCCAAACCAACCGATGCCGGAGGTCTTGGCTTTTCCAGACTAGCATACATCATCGACGCTTGTTCTATGAAGTTGTAGTGGAAGCTGCAGACTGACAACTCTACTTGGACTAGGTTCATGAAGGCCAGATACTTCCCGCATTCGCACCCGGCGGCCGCCGTCGCCAACAATCGATCATCGGCATCCTGGCGCAGGATCCTTCATGGCCGTCACCTTGCGGAACCTTTTATAATCGAGAACCCTGATAATCTTCAGTAGTCCCTCAGGCCCGATGGCTCCTTCACGACAGCCTCCACCAAGTCTATGGCGCGTTACACCGATCCGCCTGTCCCGTTGATCGCTCCCTTATGGCACTCCTGCCTTCCCATCAAATGGTTGATCCTCATTTGGAGAGAATATCGCCGGAGGTTACCTACCGACAACTCTCTCACCTCCATCGGCTACAGCTTAGCATCCAAGTGTCACTGTTGCACCTTCCACCAGTCAGAAACATCAGAACATATTCTTCTACATGGCGACAATGCGAACCAACTGTGGACCAACCTTTTTCAGCGATATGGCAAGGCACCCCATACTGGAAGCTTCAATGATCTCCTGGCCAGCTGGAGATCCTCTCATGGTCATCAGATCGTCGCAGCCGCTGGCATTTGGGTTCTATGGAAGAACAAAAACAAATTCTGTTACGAAGGTCACCAATTCAACCTTCAACAGCTTCTTAGGGAAGTTCTAAGGCAGTGCCATCGCATTCGCATTAGATGCTCTCACGCTCCTGATGGTTT
The DNA here is from genome assembly GCA_029216955.1 of Iris pallida. NCBI lineage: Eukaryota > Viridiplantae > Streptophyta > Magnoliopsida > Asparagales > Iridaceae > Iris > Iris pallida. Next base: position 2,796,789 of record JANAVB010028620.1, read on the forward strand.
CTGGCGGACGCTGCTCTAGTCAATTTTGGTCTTTTTGGGTTTCTATTTTTGGGCTTTCTTTCGCGCTTGGCACGCTTACTTGTATAGGCTTCAGCATTTTGTGCCTGATACATCAATAAAGCTCCTTGGTTATATATATATATATATATATATATATATATATATATATATATACCACCAAGCTGAAGGCGACGAGGAAAGCCCTTGCAGCTTGGAGTAACCAGGCGTACGGAGATATTTTTCAGGTGGTACGCATGGCTGAAGATGACGTCACTCGTGCATAAGCGCTCTTCATGACCGATCGGTCTCAGGCAGCCAGGACCGCCCTTAACCTCACCAAAGCCATTCTTAAATTCCGGCTGAATGTGGAAACAGAATTTTGGAAACCGAAAGCGAGGTTGAAATGGGACAACGAGGGGGACAAAAACTTGGCCTATTTCCACGCCTGTGTCAACGGTCGCAAGCAGAAACTGACTCATCACCAGATCACCGACGACTCGGGCAACATCATCAGTAACCACCGGGATATCCAAGCGGCTGCTGCTAATTTTTACTCACAGCTGTTCACCAAACAAAGGGTCCATAGAGATAACAACCTTCTGGCTGAGATCCCGTGCCTCGTCGACGAGAACGACAACATACAGCTGGAGCTCCTTCCGTCTGAGAAGGAGGTTAAAGATGCGGTTTGGGCCCTAGACGCCCACAGTGTGCCTGGACATGATGGATTCTCCAGGGTATTTTTTCGTGAATGCTGGGACATCATCAAGAAGGACATCCATGAAGCGGTTATTGTATTCTTTCAGGGAGCGACTTACCCCAGAGCCATATCCATCGCCAACCTGATCCTCATCCCAAAAAAAGATAACCCCGAGACCTTTCGAGATTTTCGGCCCATCAGCCTGAGTAACTTCACCAATAAGATCATCTCCAAGATCATCGCTTCCCGCATGTCTGATTTGCTTTCCAAGATCATCTCTGAGGAGCAAAGTGGGTTCGTCCGAGGTAGAAACATCTAAGATAACATTATGCTAGCTCAGGAGCTCATCACCTGCATGAAACTCCCCGCTAGAGGTGGCAATATCGTGATCAAGCTGGATATGGAGAAATCTTATGACAGACTCGATTGGCAATTCTTGATCTGGGTGTTCGAGGCCTTTGGATTTTGGAAACTTGGAGTAATATAGTGTGGAGATCGATCAACAACTCGTGGTTTTCCACCATCATCAACGGTCAAACCGACGGATTCTTCAAATCGAGCCGGGGCGTAAGGCAAGGAGACCCCTTATCGTCCACCGTCTTCATCATCACAGCGGCTGCTTTGAGCAGAAATCTGAACAAGATGGTTGGCACCCCGAACTTCAAGCATTTCCATACCGCCAGCGGTTGCCCGATCATTACCCACCTATCATATGCTGACGATATCCTCATCTTCACATCCGGGGATGTCGGGTCGGTTGAGGTGGTCCACAACATCCTCCAGAGATATTCTTCCTGCTCCGGTCAGAAGGTCAACCCCGCCAATAGTGTCATATACACGTATCACAACATTAGGAGAGAGAGCACGGCTAACATTTCCAATATCACCTCTTTCTCTATTAAACACCCTCAATTTCTTTACCTTGGATGCCTCTGGTGTACGGTAGATCTAACGCGGGCATCTTTGACGGGATGATTAACAAAATCAGGAGAAAGCCGGAGGGATGGCACAACGCCACCTTATCACCAAGCGGTAAGATGACTATCATCAACCACGTACTTACCTCCATTCCTATATATACCCTAGCAGCATGCTCCCCCCCAAGAAGGTGATCCGCTTGATTGAAAGCATTTTGTGCGGCTTCTTTTGGGGACACAGCGGCGGCAACATTAAGCATCATTGGGCGAGTTGGGACACCATGGCTAAACCTACCGAGGAAGGAGGCATGGGATTTGCCAGACTCTCTCACATTATTCACGCTTTCTCGATGAAGCTGTGGTGGAAGCTTTGGATGAATCAGAATTTATGGACTAGATTCAGGAAGGCCAGATACTTCAAGCACATTGACTAAGCTCAGGCCATCCCCAAAGCAGATCATCAGCGGCATGACGGCGCATCCTAATCGGGTGTACTATGGCCGAACCAGTGATTCAACTCCATTTGGGCAATGGTGAATCGTCGACCTTTTTTGAACGTTGGGCTGGGGACTCCTTGCTCCCCAACAGCACAACGGGACGGGGAACAACATGATCAAGGATTTATGGGATTCCTCAGGTAACGATTGGGATTGGGACAGGATCCGCAATTGGGCCTACGATGAGGCTGAAGAATGCATCCGTCATAACGGCCTGAAGATAGGTAACGAAACAGACGAGCTGCGATGGTCGGCTGACACATCGGAAGGCTTCTCTGTGAGCTCGGCCAGGAAAGTAGCCCGTGGTCGCGAAACACCATCACAGATCGACGTGACTTTCTGGCAGACATGCATCCCAAAGAAGTGGTCTATCCTTATTTGGAGAGCCTTTCGTAACAAGTTACCCACCGACGATAATCTGCACATAATTGGATTTAGCTTGGCATCTGCCTGTAACTGCTGTTCAGAGCGTTAGATGGAAATCGTCGACCACATCTTCTGTCAGGGGGAATTATCTGCCAAGGTCTGGAGAGTGCTATCTCGGCAGTGCAGAAGGGCTCAGGGAGTGGGGTGCTTTAATGACCTCCTTGCTGGCTGGGCATTCTCCTCCCATGGTCACCAAATCGTTGCGGCGGCTGCTGTATGGACCATTTGGAAGAACCGTAACAAGACAAGATATGAGGACTACCAGTACAATGTCGACCAGATCATTAGGGAGGTCACCAGACAGTGCCGTAAGATCATGGGCATCTGTTCGCATGGGCAGACAGGCTTTTGGGTCTCTCTTCTTTCCTAACCTCTGTTGTTCAGGTTTTTTTGGTATACTTGTATAGGCGTCGGCATTTTGTGCTTAGGGGTATACTTGTACAGGCTTCGGCATTTTGAGCTTGTTAGAATAAAATAGGGGTTCTTAATATATATATATATATATATATATATATATATATATATATATATATATATATATATATATATATATATATAGAGAGAGAGAGAGAGAGAGAGAGAAAGAATTAGAAAAAAGGAAGGGGAATTTCTTTCTCTCTCTCTCTCTATATATATATATATATATATATATATATATATATATATATATATATATATATATATATAGAATTAGAAAAAAAAAAGAAGGGGAATTTCTTGCGAGAAGGAAAAACGTGCCTACCCGAGCCAAAAAGGGGCTGCAAAACGCAATTTCCCATACAAACCCGATAACCATATTCCATATATACAAAGCGAGAGAGAAAGGAGGGGGAAAGGAAACCGAAACCCTATCCTACCTAAAACCTACTCGCGACCACCCCAACTAGGCAGTCGCCACCGCACCTGGTCGTCGGACTGCCACTACTAGGCCAGCAAATGCACGGCCACGTGTGCACACAGCAGCAAAATCGGCGACAACAACGCTTGGACACAGCGCAACAGCAACAGTTGCAGTCTGCACAAGCCCACTTTGCGACAAGTTTATGGCCTCCTTGATAGATCATTTTCTGAACCGATTTCGCAGGTATGTTCCCAACCTAACCAACTCTAAACCCCTTCAAATAGTTTACTTAATTACGCGATGTATGCGACAAAAATTGAGTTCCAAAATAGAAAAAAACACGATTTTCTGTATTTAGAAACTGTCCCGACACCCCAAGTTGGCGGTCGATTTATGAACAGAATATCGTAAATCTTGGAAAACCAGTTGAACAGCCTTGTAGACAACCTAACCGAGATTGAAACTCTATTTTTAGTTTTTATTTTAATTGGTTATTTTCTGTTTAAATTCAGTTTGAAAATCAAGAAAAAAAATAGAAAATATATTTTCAAAAATTAGGATTTTTACCGCTATGAGGTCCGTCTCGACAAACCGAGCCACTTGGTCACAATACGTGAGCATCAAAAGATGCGTACGGATGTTGTGAACGTGTGGGATTCGACGTAACTTGATTTTGTTGTGTGTGCACAATGAAATCGAGACATATCTGTCGAGATATCCGGTATCGACCTCTTTGCAAACTAGCTAATTACTTTGTGCATGATTGTCATCTCGCGAAGAAACTTACACCACTGGACTGATGTCATTTTTTTGATCATGTGAGCGAAGTTGGTCTGATTCTAAGAAGGTCGACCGGAACGCTATTTTGGCGGGCCTACGTCCCGATCCAACGGACGAATTTGTGTACGGCTCACCGGAATCCAACTTTGGACATACGGTTAAGTTCGTATCGTCAAACTGGATTCGTAGACATATAGTTTGATAATTTTAGAGACCGTAGGTACTGGCACACTTTTCGATGCAAAGCGGGTCTAACGGCGGATATCGTTTTGACCCAAAATTACGATTTTTTTTTCTGTATCCAGAATTGGACTTTTGGGTAGGTATTTTAGATATTTCTTTTATACCAAAAATGTTGGTGATGTCTGTTTCAGCTTTTGGAGACATTTGTTGGAATTTGACTTTTGTGGATTATTTGCCATTAATTATCAAAACAATAACTACAGAGGAACTAGATTTGATTGCAAACTTGAAAGTACAACAGAGAGCCTAGAAAGAAAATTTAGGAAATAATCTAAGTACAATTATTTAGTTTTGATTCCGGGGGGTGACTGTGGACGCTCGGGAGAAGTGTAGGAACTCTACCTTACTCCTTGGGCTATCAGACACAGTCTTTGCTCTTGAAAAAATTACCAGCCTTTTGCATGGGTATGGTACCTTGCTATTTATAATGATTTTGGGATGAAGCATATTTTGGGCCGCATAGATTTTTACATGGCCAAGTGGCTGTAACAGCAAACGAAGACTCGATCTTTGGCTGCCAGCTGGTGGTTTGTTGAGATTTTTTTGTTGTAGCAAATCTGGGTGGTTGAGACTTGGTCAACTTGCCACGTGCCCTATCACAAAATAGAATCAATCTGCTTAAGACAGCAATGAGGGGTCGCATAGAGCTTGGGGCATTTTGGACCGCATAGGTCTTCTTTGTCCTTTAGTGCTCGGCCATGCTGGGCCGCATAAGACTCATGCGGCTCAGGTCGCAGTCTCCCTTAGCCACGTGTCCCACTAGTAGTACCATAAGTCCGTATGAAGCTCACTCATATTTTGTCATTCTGGGCCGCATAAGGCTCACGCGGCTCAGGTCGCAGTCTTCCTGGCCACATAGCACCCCTGCGGACTATGCCTCAGACCGCATGAACTCTCGAATACGTAGGCCCTATGCTCAGGCACGTGGGCCCTATGGCTGATGACATGACACTTATTATTTTTTTAGAAAGGTCACGTCTTATCTTCATCTTTTTTTCAGGAAGTGTCAGAGTTGTCAGAGTTGTCAGCTTTGTCAGACGGACTTCTGCGGCTGATCAGCTAGGCCGCATAAGTAGCTCTTTCTTCTGCGGCCCGAATCAGTTTGGTCGTATTTTAATATAATCAATCTGTTTGAGACAGCAATGATGGGCCACATGGAGTTTAGGACTTTTTGGACCGCAGAGTTTGTCATGCGGCACTTCCTTCTGCGGACCAAATTAACTTGGCTCAGAGCACCCATGCGGTCAGCTTTGTAATGTGATTCGAATGAACCCCATCTTTTTCATACTTCTACGAAACCCCCTTCAAAGTTTTCAAATTACAAATTTGGAATACTTTGAATAGGAAGCATGGAGATATGTCAAGTCGCAGGGAGGCTTCGAGCCATAAGGAGACTTTGAGCCGCAGAAAAATTTCGAGCCGCAAAAAATTTTTGAGCCGCAGGGAGATCCCATCCAGGCTTTTCAGCTATCACTGCTGCATTTAGTGCTCTGATTCGGTTTTGGATTTGGGGCTGCCTTTTTGGTTACGAAGGATAGAATCCCAAGGGTCATCATTATCTCTTAGTGGGCACGAGAATCGAAGCGGTGTCTATCGATTTACGCTCTTTTGAAGACCTATAAATATGGGCCATATAGCGGAGAGAGAGAGCTTCTCTTTTTTCTTTCAATTTCTTCTCCTTTGGCTTTATCATCTTCGTCGTCCTTTCTGCTCCAGTCAGCCATGGCTCCAAAAGCTTCCAAATCGACCGGCATTGCGGCCAAAGAGAAGGGACTCGCCTCTCCGTCGAGAGCTGCAGACTCTCCTTCCGTTCATCCCGACGTGCAGCCCCTATTAAGGGTAAGGATGGTGGAAGAACGATGACTTAAATTTAAACGGCCATGTCACATGCTTTATGCGTAGGCCTGTCATGTATCACCTTTGTGCTTTGGCATAATCGATGTGTGTCTAATCTCACTGGACCACATGCGTTCTGTGTGATGGGGCCACATGGACTGAGCCGCATAAGCGTCGCTGAACCGCATAACTGAACCACATGGATACCTCATGACCGAGCCGCATGAGCGTCACATAACTGAACCGTATAAGTGCCTCATGACTGATCCGCATGAGCGTCACATAACTGAACCGTATAAGCTTCACCTGACTAGGCAGCATATGCATCTTATGTTTTTAAGCTGCATGTGCACCCCTCACGACTGGATCGCATAAACTATGCCCGACTCGGCCGCATATGCCTTATCTGATTTGAGCCGCATATGCTCCTCACAACTAGGCCGCATAGGTTCTATTTGACTAGGCCGCACAGCTGAAAAAGGAACCCATTTACTTTGTTTTCCTCTAACTATATTTCTTCTTTGACCTTTGCAGTGAACTTGCCTACAGCTCCTTCGGGGGAGCTCTTGATAGGGTACGCTCAGTCTGCTTTGGGTATGAGATTTGACCATATAGTTGAACGTGTGTCGACTTAGATTACCCGAGATCAACCTGAGGCCAGGTTAAAGGAGATCAGGTGCCAATCATTCTTCTACCTTTTCAGTATGATGAATTTCGGGAGACTAGGGGACACTCTTCTGAAGACTGTATTTTTATTTGGAGACGCTCTAACTGTCTCGAACCCAAGCATACTGGAGATATCTGAGAGCTGGGATTTTTCTTTCAACGGAGTAGCGGTTCACCTTCCTCTGATGGAACGCTATTTTTCCCTATCAGGTTTTAACATGGTACCTATTGAGAGATGGATGACGGATCCCATAACTCAGGACCGGCAGGGAGTCTTCATAGGCAATATCCATTATAATAGACGAGTGCGGTCGATGGTTGCGACCAAGGAGTCAATCAGTTATTCTATTGTCGGACTGGTCCCCGGCAGTTTCATAAATGAGCTGAGGCCCAATATCCGATTCTCTAAAGCTGACACCTTCTTGAACCAGATTGCTCGCAAAGGGTCATACCCTACGGGCAAACTGTTGCTGCTGAATTGGATGCATCGTTCCCCTCTGTGGGTCAACTTGATATCCTAGATTCTAACGGTGTATCAGGATGCTTTGCAGCACCTTGGCCTCTACTATGCCATAAGGGGCACCTGCTACGGTCTTCCTGTGAACTCAAAGTTGTTCATAGCACTCCTCGAGATGTACAATCGTCGTACGGGGACCTTTTTTACACCTGCTGGAGAGATGGATCTCGCTCTCTACGAGATGCATGACGTCTCCAAGTTGCCCTGGGGAGATAAAGTTTACGAGGAGTATACTCCCACAAATGAGGAGTTTGGGGAGCTAGAGCAGCGGCTCCCCGGGTTCCTTGCCGTTTACCAGGAAGTACTATATCATCATAGCACTTGTCAGCAAATGTCAAAGAAGACGGATGACAGCTCTGAAAGGAACCTTCCCCACACCAAGGCTTGGATCAGTTATCTGTTCAACCTTAGGGCCTCGGGCTGGGTCGCCCCTCGAAGCCTTCAGACTCAAGAAGGGGTGGTCGCTCAGGTGCGAAGCGCTAAGAGGGCCAAAGCTTTCGGTGACAGATTCGAAAGCCAGACCGACACCTTCAGCTATTTCTATCAAGATACCCAACTCTTGTCCGATAAGGCCATCCTTGCTGGGTTTCTGGTGAAATAGCTGAGGATCTGTCTGGTCTCGGCTGGTTCCGGTTCTATTGAGAGGATCAGTCACAACCTGATCCTCCCAGTTGTCAAGTTAGTTTTCAGAGACAGAATAGCTCTACTCCCAGCCATTGTGTGCAGCATTCATCAAGGCCTTCGTATCTTTACGACCAAAGCCATAGCTCGTGACATTATAACGAAAGCATTCAACCGAATTGAGCTGCCCTACCATTATCTGATGGGGTAGCTGCTAATGCACTGCCCCACTCTATTGCGGCCTGGCCTCGAGGGTAACACGACGGCCAACGATGCCTTCATCTACCAGTACCATGATATGCCCTGGACCTGTTCAATCATACCCGACTGCCGAGCTGCGCTCGTACGGGCGGACAACTATTCCTTTTTTGTGTAGGTCCCGCCTTTCACCGACGAAGAAATGAGGTGCCTTTATTTTGATAGCGGTGTCGCGCCCCAGATCTTATCCGAAAAGATGTTCCACTGGTTGTAGAATATCTGCACTGTACATCTGGTGTACCGCAACTGCAACGTCGTCTTCTTGGAACCTTACCTGCCCAGCCAATACTCTCGATAATTTGGGTACAACCAGTTATCTTTAGACAACCCCAGTCCCTGCTTGGGTTATGAGGGCGGCGTCCTGGATGGCATCCGGGCCTGACATTACTACAGTGCAGTCCGTACCCAAACCAGCTTCTGTCTGCCCGATACTGGGGGCTCGGGGCGCATCTCGTACCTGCCGGCCCTCCACCATGTCTCCGTTAATAAGCCTCCCTGCGACTTCGATGCAAGTACCAATTTTATTACCGGTACCAAGTTGGAGGAACAACGCAAGGAGACCAAAATGAGGACCAGGGCAGGGAAGGCAAAGGCTATTGAAGTCTCTGACTCTGATTCTGTTGATACGAAATAGGAGAATGATGTAGGAATGAAGTTGTAAAGTAGAATACTCTAGAGGGGGGTGAATAGAGTAGGCAGCAAAATATTGCTAATTAAAAACTTTTTAGCAGGTAGATCACAAAAATAATATCAATAATCACCAAGTAATAACTGTAAAGAAAGGAGATCAGAAGGCAAACACAAACACAGATATTTATACTGCTTCCAGTTGAATCCACTATTGGAAAATCCTACAAGTTTTCATACGAAGTCCGTGCAACTTCTACAGACGCGTGCTTTGATACGAAGAACTCGACCAACTTCAGTTTTGAAGAGTCTTTCTTCAATCAAGCCTCTGATTACAATTTCTCTGAAATCTTCTAGACCGCACCGTACCGGCAAATTGACTAGAGAATTGTAACTGGCTTAGGATTTGAAAATAAAAGCTTTTTAGAAAACTCTTTGGAAGAAACGTAAGCTTTAGAAGAGAAGAGATGAAAGTGAATGAGTGATTTTAAATGATCAGAATTTCTCTCTATTTATAGTTTTTCCAAAGGCAGAACTCGGGCGAAATTCGGACAGAACTCTATGTAACAATCCGCAACTGAAGGGAGACCAAGTTCAAAAACCAATGTTCACATAACGTTCACCTTGGCAGAACTCTGGCCGAGTTCTGTCAGGGTTGGTCAGGAATATTTTAAGAAAATATTTTTGGGACTTTTTGAATTTCTTCAGAAGCTTTTGTAAATAAGAGATATTTTTCAAAACATAGGTGATCTGGAAATACGGTCCATTTATTCGGAGCGCCTGTGCATATTATGCGTATAGCAAAGTCGGCATACCAAAGCAAGGCTTGGTCATGAGTTTTGAAGTAAAATTCGTCCGACACGTTGTCACCCGATTGGACCGGAGAAAAGAGTGAATCAATGTTTGGATCGGAAGACGATACCTCTTCACTGGCATTGGTCTTCTTCCTCTTGAAAGGATTGAATCCTTTAGGCATTCTTTCCCAAAACTAGGTAATCCTAAGAATTTGAAAGTGGAGGAGAGAATGAGTTATACCTTCTGAGAATCAAGTATGTTGTAGAGGACGTGATTCTCCGCACGAATCCAAATTTTGGATGGAACTCTCTGTTAGGGCTATATACTAAAAGCATCACTTTTTTTAGTAACCTTATTTCCTTGAATTTTGAATGAGAATCATATGGACAAATGTTTGCATAATGTATTTGTTGCAAGTGTTAATGCAAATGTCTGATATTCTATATTGTAGATAATATGGTGTGTGGTGTCACACAGAAGATCATATTATCAGTTCCCTATGGAGTATATAAATAGTTTACAACCTAGATGGACTTGGACAATCTATTTGAAAGGTTGTAGTATACTCTGGTATTAGTCTATCTTGACTATAGGTTTACACTAGTACACTTTGTGTGTATTGAACAGGACCACTTGAGGTTGTTCTCTTTGTACTGACTACATAAGAGAACAAACACCTCTGTTATTATGGATGCTTGTGCTCTTAACCCGGATATAATAACGGACATGTATATGTATTGTGCATTATTTTGACTCATAAAAGAGTATGATTCATTATGGATCAACAACCTCTATGAATTGGGTAATAACATTGTACGTATGATGGGCTGTTGATTATAAATGGAATCCATGTCCCGATACATCGGGTTGATGATGTCCCATTAAGGAGCTCATAAGGATTGTCATGTAAACCCTGTAGGTGGATTATATCCAACATGACAAATAAAGTTGAGCGGTACTACTTAAGGATAAAAGATGTCGAATCAATATAGTTGTCAGTAACTTAATTTGATCGACGGACATACGATATCTTAACATGGGGAGCCAAACGAGCATATAATAAAAGGAGCCCACAAACATAATTTGGGATTAGGGAGGTAGTGCAACAATAGCTCATTAGTGGACCGAGCTATTGTTAATGGGCCTGGATTGTGTGTTCGGGCTGAACACGGGATATCCAGATCCGTTAGGAGGACTAACCCTAATTTCTTCTCATGGTCCCTGCCGTAGCCTATATATATCCTCTATTCTCTGGCCGCCATATTTTCGATCAGAAATCTGAAACTTTCTCTAAATTCGTGATTCACGTAAGGAGAGAAAGAGAGGACTGCCAAAGAGAAGAAAAGGATGGGAGATCGTCGTCCACACGACGTCCAACTCGAGGAAGGAATACGTGCAGAAGATCTTGGGGTCGTCCGCTCGAGATTGCCAGGAATTACTTGTCTCCTTTCCGCCGCAGGTATAATTCGTGAACCTTAGTTTCCGCCTATGAAGGGTTAGAACACGTATTAGATCTGTTTAACTTTCTATCGATCAATACGCACACCAAAGGAAGGATCCTGGGAATCCCCAGTTCCATCACTCTCCACGTAGAATGGAAGAAAAAGAGTAGAGAAAAGCTAGGGTTTGGGGTTCTTCGGCTGTTGCTGCCGCTGTGATGAAATAGTTTAGAAGAGATGAGGAGGAGAAGGCCTCGGGTTCTAACTTAAAAACTTACAACACCAACAGAACTCTAGCTAAATTTAGACCGAACTTAAGCCGAATTCGCTAAGGGTTCTCCTGGGTTTAAAAAAAATTTGTAGGCCATATCCTTTTCATCAACTCATTTCAAATATTTAATTCAAAGTTTAGTAATTTTAAACTTCAAATAATATAATTAATATTATTTTATAAATTAATTTTCTTTACTCTGCATCTGTTTTAGATTAGCTGTAGGAGTACTGTCCCAGCTAACGGGAGTTCACCGGGGAACAATTAAGTACCGCTTCACTTCGGACGTAGTCGTGGTGACAGACAGACTCTTTGTAGGCTTGTCTCGAAAATAGTTATTGAGTATTGAATAAATTAATTAATAAAACAAAATTAACTAATATTATTGACATATAAAATTCCTAATTCTTGACGTAAATAATTGAAATGATCTTCCGCTAGAGGTTTTGTGAAAATGTCAGCCAATTGATTCTGTGTGTCTATGTATACAAGGTCAATATCTCTATTTTGTTGATGATCTCTAAGAAAATGATGTCGAATCTCGATATGCTTAGTACGAGAGTGACATACTGGATTCTTAGTCAAATTAATAGAACTAGTGTTATCACAGAAAATGGGTATGTGTATGAAATGTAATCCAGAGTCTTCTAAAGTTTCTTCATCCACAAAATTTGTGCACAACAACATACTGCGGCGATATACTCAGCCTCGATTGTTGATAATGTGACAGAATTTTACTTCTTGCTAAACCAAGAGACTAGAGCTTTTCCTAGAAAATGACATGTGCCGCTGGTACTTTTTCTATCTACTTTGCATCCGACAAAATCAACATCAGAATAACCGGTTAGGTCAAATGACGTGGTTTTAGGATACCATAAGCCGACAGAAGAAGTGTCTTTAAGGTATCAGAAGATACGCATAACTGCGCATAGATGTGATTCCCTAGGATTGGCTTGAAAACGTACACACAAGCAAACACTAAACATAATATCTGGTCAACAAACATTTAAATACAGTAAGCTACCGATTATACCTCGATACTTACGTATGTCGACGGGTTTACCTTGTTCATCAATATCAAGCTTGGTTGAAGTCGCCATTGGAGTGCTAAGTGGTTTGACTACTTCCAGATCGAATTTCTTTAATAAATCTTTTGTGTACTTTGCTTGATTTATGAACGTCTCATTGTTGGTTTGTTTGATTTGTAGTCCGAGAAAGAATTTCAGCTCTTCCATCATGCTTATCTCAAACTCATTCTGCATATACTTTAAAAATTCTTGACAAAGATATTCATCTGTGGTCCCAAAAATAATATCATCTACATAGATTTGAATCAAAAGAAGATTGTTATTCAAATATTTTATAAACAGTGTAGTGTCAATCTTTCCTTTTGAAAAACCATTGTCAAGTAGAAAAGAGCTTAAACGATCGTACCAAGCACGAGGTGCTTGTTTCAAACCGTATAAGGCTTTCTTCAACTTGAAAACATAATCAGGATTTTTGAAATCAGTAAAACCTGGAGGTTGAGCTACATAAACTTTTTCTTTTATAAAACCATTCAAAAATACGCTTTTAACATCCATTTGAAATAACTTGAAATTATGAAAATATGCAAATACACATAACATACGAATAGATTCTAATCTCGCAATTGGGCCATAAGTCTCATCGTAGTCGATACCTTCTTCTTGATTTTATCCTTGAGCTACGAGTCGAGCCTTATTATGAGTCACTAAACCATTCTCATTCAGTTTGTTTCGGAATGCCCAACGGGTGCCAATGACCGGATGATCACTACATGCTTCTTCAAAGTTTTTGGGTTCAAGCTGTGGAATAAAAGCAACACAAGAAGCTATATCTTTATTAGAGGAACGAGTACTTACACCCTTGGTAATCTCACTAAGTCCTTTGGATGATCTGCCAAAAATCTCATCTCTTTTGGCACATTCTCAGGATTGCTGGTTCCGGCTTCTTTGCTTGAAGACTCAGCTGGTGCTTGGTGAGAAGGTTCTGCATCTTTGTGGAAAGGTCATGTTCTTACGTTCTACAACTCCATTTCGTTGTGGAGTCCTAGGACAGGAAAACTCATGCAAATAACCGTGTGTGTCACAAAATTGCATGAACTCTGCATTCTCAAATTTGCCGCCATGATCACTACGAATGCGAGTGATCATGAAACCTTTTCATTCTGTATTTTCTTGCAAAAGGTGACGAATTCTGACAAAGCATCATTCTTACGTGCAAGAAAATATATCCATGTGTATCTAGACAAATCATCTACAATGACAAATGCATATAACTTACCACCTAGTCTAGCAATTCTACTAGGTCCAAATAAGTCCATATGCAACAATTGTAGAAGTTTAGTAGTACTTATAGCATTCTTGGATTTAAAGACGGATCGGGTAGCTTTGTTCTTTTCACATTCGCTACATACCGTATCCTTCTTGAAAGATATGTCTGGTAAGCCGCGTACCAACTTTTTTGTGGATAGTTTTAAAATTGTGTCCATGTTTGCATGACTGAGTCTCATATGCCATAGTTGACTCTCAATGCTCTTGGCCATCAAGCATCTACCTACTTTGTTAGCATCTTCTAATAGATAGAAAACATATATATTTTCTTCCCTGATACCTTCAAAGATAGTACTGCTAGTTAAGCTATCAACTATAGTATATTTGTCTTTGACGAAGTTAATGCCATAATCGTGATCAACAAAATGACTTATACTGAGCAGATTATGTTTTAACTCGGTAACTAGACATACATCTTTAATCACAGGATATGGAGCCTTACCAATGTCACTGATATCGATTATGTACCCTCTTAAATTATTACCGAAGGAGACATATCCTTCTTTATTCTTCTTCGACAGTGTTACGAATAATAATGCATCACCGATCATGTGCCGTGAGCAACCGCTGTCGAGGATCCATTTGCTTCTAGCATGTGAAGGGCGTTCCACCTATAAAACAGTTTGCAGATGAAACTCTTGGTATCCATTTCTTGTAGGGTCCTGAAACGTTAGTCTTTGGTATCCATGCATAAACATTTAAATCTACTAACTTTCTGATTCTACATGCAGAGGATATATGACCAATGAGGCCACAATAATGATATTTTATATGTTGAGTATTGAAAGTAGTGTGAGGTGCATGATTGGTAGGTTTTGGTTTTCTAGTATAGAAAAATGCATGCCTATTAGTCTTATTGGGCATAGGTTTGGAATGGTTTGGTCTGATAGTGTTTGGTTTGGGTGTGTTCCGATGATTCGGTAATTAACACGTGGTAGAATAGGAAGCAACAACTTTATCCCATTTTTCTAAACTAATTTCCAACTTTTTGGAGGTGCCATATAATCTAGTATAATCAGATGTAAGTGTTTCCATTCTGACTTGTGCACACTGGAGATTCTTTCTCTCCTTAGATAGGTCTTCCTTTAGCTGGATGATAGTTTGGTCTTTTTCTTCGGATAACTTGATAGTCTCGTGTAACAACAGCTTAATAGAGGAAAGCTCACTAGACTCAATAGAAGAATCATTATTTCTAACATCAACTAGTTGGTCGGTAAGTCTTCCTATATCACCTTTGTACTCTTTAAGTACCTTCTTAGAGGTTTCATATTTACTATACAGTTTCATGTAGTCATTTAACATGTCACTGAAAGCCTCTCCTAGTTGCTCAAAGGTGAAATCATCATAAGGATCAAACAGAGGATTAGTGGTTACCTGATCGCAAGCCATCAAGCATACATTTGCAGCAGCATCCGATTGTTCGTCTTCTGAATCGCTGGCTTCGCTCTCATGCCATATGCTTGTATTGGCGTACTTCCTTGATGTAGATCTCTTCAGATAGCCTTTGTCATATTTGATAGGTTTTTTTGTTGATGATGATGTTGTTGGACAATCTTTCTTCATATGTCCTTTCTTCTTACATCTGTAGCAAATAGGATCTTTCTCGTTGTTGTTGTTGTTGTTGTTGTTGTCGCTGTCTTTTGTTCTTCTGTTGAATCTCATGAACTTCTTGAATTTTTTTACCAGAAGAGCTTGATCTTCAGAGTCAGAGTCGCTGTCGTCAGAATCATCTTCGATAGTTCTTCTATGTTGAGCCTTCAAAGCGATCGACTTCTCTGACTTCTCCTTTGGTGTAGCATCTTCAAAGTCTTGAAGTTCCAACTCGTGAGTGAGTAGCTTACCCATGAGTGTTTCTAGAGACATTATTGAGAGGTCGTTTCCTTCAATGATTGTTGTAGCCTTAGGAATCCAGTTCTTTGTGAGAGCTCGTAGAAGTTTATGAATCTTCTTATGGTTACTGTATCCCTTGCCTATTAAAGACAAAGGATTTACAATATCCAAGAATCTCGTAAACATCTGAGTGACGAATTCGTTTGATTTCATCTTGAACGCCTCATACTCTTGAGTAAGTCTGCTGATCTTTGACTCCTTGACTTGTGTTGTTCCTTCGTGGGTTACTTCGAAAAGTTTTTACACTTTATTTGATGTTGTGCAAGTCGACACCCTGTTAAATTCAGTTCTGTCTAAAGTACAAAATAAAACATTAATAGCACGTGCGTCAAGACTGGCCTTTCTCTTTTCATCCTCAGTATATTTATCATGGGGTTTATCAACTAAAACTCCCTCAACAGTAATACGAGGAGGCTTTTGGTAGCCGTCAATAACTATAGACCATAAGTCAAAATCAAGAGATTTTAAGAAGAAACTCATCCGTGTTTTCCAATAAGTGTAGTTTGTGCCGTCAAACAGTGGAGGTCTGTTTGTGGCTTGGCCTTCACTTGAGAATTTCACAGTTGCCATATGTAATGTTGTGATCTATATAATAATTAAATATAACTGTAGTGTTACCTTGCTTTACCTATATAACCCGCTTTGATACCAATTGTAGGAATGAAGTCGTAAAGCAGAATACTCTAGAAGGAGGGTGAATAGAGTAGGCAACGAAATATTGCTAATTAAAAACTTGTTAGCAGTTAGATCACAGAATTAATATCAATAATCATAAAGTAATAACTGTAAAGAAAGGAGATCAGAAGGCAAATACAAACACATAGATTTATAATGGTTTTCCTGTTGTGAGGACTAGTTCAGCCGGAAGAACTCTAGCTTCCAGTTGAATCCACTATTGAAAAATCCTGCAAGTTTTCATACGAAGTCCTTACAACTTCTACAGACGCGAGCTTTGATACAAAGAACTCGACCAACTTTAGTTTTGAAGAGTTTTTCTTCAATCAAGTCTCTGATTACAATTTCTCTGAAATCTTCTAGACCACACCGTACCGGCAAATTGACTAGAAAATTGTAACTGGCTTGGGATTTGAAAATAAAAGCTTTTTAGAAAACTCTTTGGAAGAAACGTAAGCTTTAGAAAAGAAGAAATGAAAGTGAATGAGTGATTTTAAATGATCAGAAATTCTCTCTATTTATAATTTTTCCAAACGCAGAACTCTGGCAGAATTTGGGCAGAATTCGGACAGAACTCTATGTAACAATCCGCAACTGAAGGAAGACAAAGTTCAAAAACTAACGTTCACATAACGTTCACCTTGGCCGAACTCTGGCCGAGTTCTATCAAGGTTGGTCAGGAATATTTTAAGAAAATATTTTTGGGGATTTTTGAAATCCTTCAGAAGCTTTTATAAACAAGAGATGTTTTTCAAAACATAGGTCAATTTTTGAAAACGATTTTGGATAGCCTATTTGCCAGTACGACTCGGTGTACAATGTATTCCTAGACTCAATAAAAATAAAAATTACATTGCATAAAGAAATACAGTCTCGAGTGGCAAACATAGCTTCGGTCTTGAACTGGTAGATATCCAACCTTGATCAGTATCCAAGTGTCCAACACGTCTTGAGTAAATATCTGAGTTATTTCGTATATCGAGACAGAGTTTGATCAATTATTAAAATCAAGTTTGACCATGACCAATGGGCCAACAAATGAATCTGATGATCCACCACTTCCTGTGAGTACTTTAGCGACGTGCTTACCTTCTCCTGTGCCAAGTCCTTCGCATAAGCGATGTAAGCGTGGACCCTCCGTCGCCGACAGGCCTCGTTCTCAGAAGCGGGTCGCGATTAGGATCCGTGGGCCTGACGCCGTGGAAGGAGACATCGACGACGTGGAAGGAGGCAGCGACGCCGAAGCCATCTCGGAGGTGAATTTCATCCCGACAGACCATAATGTTACTTTTGGGACATTATCTGATTGTTTATTTTTGCAGGCTTTGGGAGGAATAAACCCTCCGGAGCCCGATGCTACTTCCTAGATTCCTCCAGTTACGGACACCCTGGTCAGAGAAGGTACGAGCCTTACAAAACCGGATCTTGGGATTGCAGTGTCTCAGCTGGCTGGTACCAACCCAGCTACATCTCCTTTCGGGGCAATCGGGGCTAGAGCGGCAGATGCAGACGGCTCGAGTACCGCCGTTGATGAGGATATGGGGGCAGTGGGAGGAGCTATGACTGTCCTGTACGAGTCTCAGTCTCTGCCGCCCTTCCCTGGTAAGCTATGTCATATTCTTACCAATAAGGAGGTTCATTCGCACTTTCTCTATATCCTTCGAGTCAAGCTAATTGTCGGTTGTTATAGATTTATAGGCCCTGCTCCTTTATTGCCGATAGCGGACATGGCCGCGGAAGAGGGGACAGAGGAGGACATCAGGGCGAACCTCATACAAAGAAGAAGAGGTGTACCTTCTCTCCTTTTAATCAAGGGGCTCCCCGCCGGGTCGAGTTCGGAGCTGCCCATGACAGAAATGTCGGCGGTAGAGGTGGTGGTTCCTATGCCAGCATCGGTGGATGCGGGGTCGGTTGAAGCTGCCCCTTTCCCGGAAATTGAACTCTCCGCTCTGTCCAGTCTTCAGCTCCTTCGGGCTGTAGAGGGAAAGATTGTCGCTGCGCGAGAATCTCATCGCTCGAGTTTGTTTCCCTTCTGACAAGGTCGTCAAGCTCCGCTATGCCTCCTTCCCAGACACCTTCAGCTCTTTTGGCTGCTATTCCTTCGACGTCGTCCTCTTTAGAGAACCTAGATGAGTCGTCAAAGGATATAGTCGAGAGCTTCTACCGCCATCTGAAACGGAGGATTGAAGCTGCTTTGAGAAGAGGAACATCATTTGTCGTGGCTCGTCATTGTGCCCACGGCCAGATTGAACTGCTGAAGACGCTCCCGGGTGGAGAAGGGACGACTGATCTTCTGGAGCACAAACTGACAGAGGCTGATCGGCGCTAAATTCAATTACAAAAACTACAGCAAGTCGATGTGCCCGCTGCAGTAGAACATGAGCGTGCCTTCCTCGTAACGGCCGTAGAAAAGGTAAAGGATATACTGGAGATGACCAAGCCTACCTTGGAGAAAGACCTCCAGAGGTTGTCTGTAAAGTATGACAAGCTGAGCCGGAAGGGAGAGGCTTGCCTAGTTCATGAGGAGGCCACGATTCGTACGATGGCTGAAACTAACGAGCAAATCCTCCAGCTCCAAGCTAAGATGGCATCCCTGGAGACTGAGCTCCGAGCTACCCGTCAAGAGAGAGAGAGCTGATTTGAGAGGAGACCGATAAGGTCACACAAGCCTCTGCTACTCTGGAGGGTACGCTAAAAAAGGTAGAGGATAACTGCCAGGCTTATGCACATCTTGAGGATGCTGAAAAGCTGACCCGAGAAGCTGAACGTCGAGCCAAACAGAAAATTGAACGCTCAACCGCACAGCTGGAGGACATACTCACCAAACTATGTGTTGCTGATGAGTAGTAAATTTCCCTTCTTCTTCTTTTTTCTTTTTTTTTGCATTCTTTTCCCCTTTTCTTTTTGTTGATGGAGATGTAGCCCCACCAATATAGTCGATGTTTCTTGAAATAAAAAGATACATTATCTTCATTCTTTGCTTATGATATCTGAAATGCTCGTACTAGAGGGTCTAATACAACATTTGTGATTGGCAGAGGACATCCCACTTGGGGGACTTTTTGTGGACCTATTACCATTTTGTGTATCTGTGATGCGAGTAAATAGATTCAAAATAATTTTTAGTGGACTTATTATCCTTTTGCGTACCGATAGTACGAGTAATAGATTTGAACGATTTTTTGTGGACCTATTACCATTTTGTGCACCGGTGGTACGAGTAATAGATTTTGAAACAAAACCTAACAGAGGTAATATGGACATGATAGGTTCTATGGCCTTAACACCATGGCTTTATCCCAGATTGGATACATGTGTTAAGTTAAGAGATTATCTATATCATAGGTAGTATGGACGTGATATACGAAAATCAAAACTAGGAAGTTTGCTCAGAGGCGACAAAAACAAACCTGGCAGACTCCGGCGGGATGAAGCATTAGAGTAGAAGTTCAAAGGTATTAGTATATATGACTTGTCACCCAGGGAGATGCGATGTGAATCCACTTGGAGCTAGTATAGTGTAAGTTCAGAGGTACTTGGTGTACATAACTCGAAAGTCTAGGAGATTTAGTAGTTAAGGCAGTACGAGCATGTCTTTAAGCATAGTACTTTTTTAGGAACTTGTCGTTTATAGACATCATAAGCAAGTCTCCATTTTGTTTTGTGAGCCGGTATGCACCGTTGGAGAATATGGACTCGATGACAAATGGGCCCTCCCATTTGGGCTGGAATTTATCGACGGTTTTATGAGTCATGACCATCGGTCTGCGGACGGCCAAGACGAGATCGCCTACTTGGAATGTTCTCTGGTTGACTTTATTGTTGAAAGCTCGAGAGATGCGTGCTTGATTGAGCTCGATGCTTTGTTGAGCTTGTAAACGCTTCTTGTCTAAGGCTTCCAGTTCTTGTAGTCGTCGACGGTAGTTATTGTCCGACGTCAACCGATAAGTAAGGGCCACACGAAACGAGGGGATCTGGGTCTCCAATGGGAGAACTGCCTCGCTCTCGTAAACCAGAGAGAACGGTATATTTCCTGTAGCCGTCCAAATTGTAGTGCGGTACGCCTATAAGCATTCGCCCAGCTTTTTATTCCAGTCATGCTTGTTTGAAGACATGAACTTTTTAGAAGCTTGATTATGGTCTTGTTAAAAGCTTCAGCCAGACCGTTAGCCGATGGGTTGTATGACGTTGAAACCACATTCTGAATCCGATTTTTGTCGCAGAATCGATAGAAAGCATGGCTTGCGAACTGCGGACCATTGACGTGAATAATCCTCCGGGGCAGTCCAAAATGGTAGATGACATGATGTTTTATAAAACTAATCATGTTTGATATGTTTACCTCTGCAAGCGGAACAGCTTTCGTCCACTTGGAGAAGTAATCGATGATTGCAAGTATAAACTGGTGTCCCTTAGATGACGGCGGGGTGATTGGTCCAATTATGTTCATTCTCCATGCTTTAAATGGCCAAGAGGCCACTGTTGGGTGCAAGAATTCGGATGGCTGATGTATGAAGTCTGCGTGGATCTGACAAGCCCAACAATTCTATGCATAATCGACCGCATCTGCTACCATCGTAGGCCAGTAATAGCCCATCCGAAGGAGACAGTCCTACAACTTCGGGCCAGGTCGATAAGCCCCGTAAACGTCATCGTGAGCCTCGCGTAGGGCTTCTTTGGCTTCTATATTTGATAGGCAGCGTAACAGTAGTCCGTCGTAGGATCGTCGATATAGCATTTTTGTTTCCGTATCATAAAAGAATCTGAAAGAACGCCTTTTGATTGAAGTTGCTTCTTTCACACTTTCTGGCAGAATTTCGTAGACTGCAAAGTCGATGAACGGGAGTCTCCAGTCTTATATGTCATTGATTATCTGGGCAGAGTAACTCGTACCTAGTTGAACGTTGTTTTTAGGACAGATTAGCTTATGGCCTATCACGTCGACTAGATGATGGGCATGATTTGGAACTACCAAAGAAGCGACGAGGCCTGCTAGGGCATCAGCTTCAATATTTTCGATCCTAGGAACATGTTCTATAAAGAACCCCTCCAAGGTTGCAATGATGGTAATCGTTGTCTGATGATAAGGAATCAGGTCCTCGTTATGGACCTCGTATAAGCCTTGAATTTGATTAACAATCAACTGTAAGTCCCCATACGCTTCTGCATATTCGATCCCTACTTCTTTTGTGAGTCAGAACCCGATGACAAGAGAATTATATTCGGCCACATTATTTGAACAAGGCTCTGTGAGAGAGTATGCCCGATTGGCTACCAATCCAGAGAAAAAAATTAATACTATCCCGACTCCAACGACGATATCACCTTGGGGCCCCATTCTTGAAGTACCATCGAAGAACATTCACCAAACGGCATCATGTGAAGTCATGTTTGAGTTGACGACTTCGTCTGGGATTTTTTCATAGATTCTGGCTTTTTTGAGCCTAGATGGGCTGCTAAGAAGTTGGCCAAGGCTTGACCTTTGACAGCCTTCTGTGGAACGAAAACCAAGTCGTAGGGGGACAACAATATCGCCCAGGTAGCTAGACGAGAACTGAGTGCGCCTGGCTTGGTTATGAGAACCCTGAGGGGGTTGACTCGTGAGCTAAGTAGGTGTCAGCATTCTGGAGTGCTTCGCTCAATACGACACGAATATCCTTGGAGAGCCTTAGGAGCTCGTATGACGACAACTTTGCTGGTGTATTAGCCAGTTGCGCTAATATGTCAAAGTTGTAAGGTCTCTCCAGCCCCTGAGGTATGTCCTTACGGAGCGGCCTGTCGAAACGAGTTTCCTTGGGCTTGGATTTGTCCGCTGGTGGAGGCTGAGATGGTCCCAGAACATCAGTAGCATGCAGCATTGTCGGCTGAGGGTCCTCGACTGAATTAACCAAAGTGGGCTGGAATTGTGCACCAGACCGGGTAACAATGACCGCCGCCTCCTCAGCTTCGGTCGAGATTGTGTGGCATGATCTGGACTCCCCGTCCTTCTTTTTGCTAGATAGCACCGCCTGGGTAACTTCGGGCACTAAGTCCGGTTAGACCCACAAGACTTCTCCTCGTGACGTGGTGAGAGGCACCAATCCAGTCATTTGGTCCCGGACAGGAGGAAGGTTAGTAACCT
Organism: Iris pallida; assembly: GCA_029216955.1. Lineage (NCBI taxonomy): Eukaryota > Viridiplantae > Streptophyta > Magnoliopsida > Asparagales > Iridaceae > Iris > Iris pallida. The sequence continues at coordinate 2,819,260 of JANAVB010028620.1, forward strand.
TCATCATTGTCCGGGGAACCGGTACTATCCCGTCTTGAGTTTTCGTTTGAGGGAAGTTGCCGAACTGAACGGATACCATGTTTGCAGCCGCAGTAACCCCTTCGAAATCCAACGACAGAGCATTAGAGTTGATGAGGTTCTGGATGTACTGCTTTAATGTGAAGCACTCCTGTGTGGGGTAGTGGACATAGCGGTGGAAGTAACAATATTTTGGATCCTAGATCTCCGTCGCTCGAGGCTCGCGCTCTACATCACGGAGTTGGATCCTACCCGCCTTCAGGAGCATGTCGAAGATAGGCTTGACATGGATGTCTTCAAAAGAGTATGTCATCTCCTTGGGCCTCGGAACTTCCGCTTGCTTTGGTTCAGGCTTTTTGGTTGTACCAGCGACCATGGCCTGTTTGCCTTTGGTGTCCCGGTTATTGGTGGTGCCACTACTATTGTTGTTATTGGAGGTGGTACCAGAACGTTTGCCCTTGTCCTCTCCATCTGGGGTGTGTAATCCCAGCTGACGAGCCTTCTTTAACTTTGTCTTCGCATTTATAGCGCTTATGATAAAAGTCGTCCAATCCCTGAATTGATCTTCGTCCATCCAGAGGCTGATTGCGGGGAGCAACTTCTTCTGGCCTATTTCAATCAAAGAGCTTTCCGGATTGCCTTAGGGCAATCTCATCACGATTTGGCGAAACTGCTCGATGTTGTTTCTCGTTAGCTCCCTTTCTACCTAAACGACGCCATGAGAGACGATATTGTCACATCATGCCCTACTTCGTAGAACCTTTCCAGGAACATGTGTTTGAAGCCGTCAAAGGAATGGATGCAGTTGTCCGGGAGATTGTGGTACCAATCGAACGAGATTCCCTCCAATGCTCCGAAAAATAGCCGTGTGAGGATGGCGTCATTATGCGGCAAGTGGTCAGTTGTGACCTCAAAATAAGTCATGTACGGCTAGTAGAGGTCTTCCCGTCATATAAATCGATATGAAACGGTTTGTACCGCAGAGGAAAAGGAACGTCTCTCTATGCAACAGGATATGGTTGCCGTATTCTGAGGTCCCGGGAGGAATCTCGGGAATTGAACATTGCTCGAAGATCCTGAACTTCTTTCCTTGCTTCCCTGGCCTCGTCTACAGCTGAAGGAGTGGATATTCCAGGAGGATTGTCGCCCAGAGGAGGAGCGATCGTGTTTGAGTCCACGTTGACTGCGGGGCCCAAACTTATTTGTCCAGGTGTCCTTGCTGGTTGAGTCGGCAAGACAGCCTTGATCTCGTCTACTTACTTGACCATGGTTAGGATCATGGCTTCAAGCACTTCTAGATGTTGTCGATCACTAGGCCCTTCGTGATCATCTCCTGCCATAAACACTGTCCGTACGTGGGGAGAGACAGATTGGACCGTAGAGGATTTGCTTTACGGGTCGTACCCTCATACAGAGAAATCGTCAGGGAACATCGGAATGTCCTACTCCTCGGACTCGGAAGGGGTGCTACCCCCTGCGCAGGAAGCTGCATCGTCTTGGCGAAGGCGGTCACCCTCGGGGACGTCCAAGTCTGTTGCATAATTCCAGTGGATCGCTACCCCCTACGCATCCTCTTGGAACACCGGGTTGTCGCATACGTTCAAGGGACTACCACCCCCGGCTTCGCTCACCCCCAGGGACATGGAGGACGAACCCCCGGGTGTTAGAATCTTCTTTCTTGAATGGGTGCCTAGGTAGACACCCCCTGTGATCGTCGGCGGCAATCCCCCAGATGAGAGTTTCCTTGCCGTGCTGGCTGAGGTTGCCGAGCTGGAGGAGACTGTCTTCTTTCCTTCCTTGCCGGCAGGAACCTTCCGAGTTGAATTACAGGAGGCAAAAGAAAATTCCTCATCTCCCAAAATTTGTACTTGTTTTTTGAGTTGTCGTCGGATAGGTGCTGGCTGGTGCAGTCGTTGGAAGACGGATTACCAGTCTTTAGGTGTTGCCGACTTGTTGCAGCAGCGGTTGATGACAACTTAGGTACAGTTGTAATCCCCCGCTCCGTACGGTGCATTACGCTGAAGCGTTGACTCAACGAGTCACGTTGACCGAATGAAATATATCGATGCGAATCGATACGAGAGTTACGTTGTCCCGAGTAACGCATCGAACTAAGTCGATGCGAAGAGTTGGTTTGCCCCAAAGAATGCATCGAGTGAATCGATACGAAGCGCCGCATTGCCCCGAAGTATGAGTGCGTTGAATCGGCTCGAAGATTCTAAGAAATCGAATCGACCAAGGCGCAAGTCCGAATCGATGCAAGTATTGATTTTAGTTGGTTTTATGTGCAGGCTATACGTTTATGCGAAAATGTTAGAGGTCGATCTTTTGTCTTATTCAGTAAGGGGTCCGCAAAACCAAATCGACGCCTTGCGACGGGCTGAGACTTGGGCACGGTAAGCCAAATCGGACGTATAATTCAATGAAGCACGAAGTGGTCGAATGACTAAGTCAGGAGAGTGGCCGTGCAACGAAGTTATAAAATCGAGCCGCATCGGCTCGACGAAACGACAAAGGCGTATCGACTCAAGGTGGAAGGATTGACTCTTCTTTTTACTCCTTCATGCGGTAAGTCAAAATATATCATTGTATGCTAAGTTAACCTATCGATGCCACGGGCGTGATCCAATCGGAAGATAAATTATAGTGTGTGTCGAACACTAAGTTAGTACAATTGAAATGAAACGTACATCAAATGCACGAGTCGCTATGGAACATTGGATATCGCAAAGGCGAGCGTCTCGGTGCGCAAGCTGCAAGAACATGGGATAAAAATAATCGGCGAGTGCCTTAGTGCACGAACCATACCGTGCCTTCGTACATGAGTTAGAAAGGATAGAACATTGAAAGACAATAGACGAGCGCGCTAGCGCGCAAGTCCCGGACATTGAACACTAAGGCATAGAACATCGAAATACGGTCGAAACGTGCCTACAAGCACGAGATCAAACAAGATGGCTTCGTTGCGAAAGAATACAGTTGTGGCATAAATATGACGGAACTGTCGGGCGTGGCATGATGCCTCGAAAGGTGTTCGAGACCTTCGGGTCGTTCGGTTGAGGAACATTGAGTTGAGGCATAATGCCATTGAACATTGAAACGAAATACGAAACGTAAGAACATAGAAAGTTAACGGAAGAAATACGAGATGATAAAGTCTGAGTCTCAGACTCAAGACTATGCTTGGTTGTTTGAATAATAAGGGCGTTGCATGGTCGAATGGGATGGACTTGAGATTAAATATAATAATAACTCGTGCACGAGTGTTTTTCCCAAACGGTTAAATGCCGGAGCGCCCCGAAACCGCTTGGCCTAGGAGAGAAATGAATAATCTTTTTAGGCGCACATCCTTAAGACGAGTAGCACTCGTTTATAGATGGGAAAAAGCCACAAATAATGGTTTGCAGCGGAAACGTTTCGATTGTTGGGACCGCAACCCACCCGTTAAACGCCGGGCAACCCGACCAAATTCGAGAAAAGAAGGAGAGAAAAGAAAGTAAGGAACTCCTTTAGTCCATTCCGGCGCGGATACGCCAACGGCCTTCATATAGCTAAGGAACGATAGGTTGAAAGTGTAGGGACGTATGTGTCCCGCACACATAGATCCTGCTTAGAGATGTACTTATAACATGACGGGGAAGGAATATGACGTATTCACCTTGCGTCAGTGCAAGGGACGCAAGGGCGAGTACGTCAACTTGGTAAGAAGTCGCGCCATGAATCAAGCACGAGATTGCTTGTCTGTTTGCCTATTTCAATTCGAATAACATGCTTGCCATGCTAACATGCTTTACTGCTTTCGAATATGCCATAAAATTGACCCTAAGGAGAACATAGCAAGATCATAAGCTAAGTTGCATGATTCAACATAAATACTAAAATGTCGGTTTGGAAAGAATATCTTTGCATCAGTACATGTGAGGATGAACGTACTGATCCTCCACCAGCTTCATACAGGATGCAGAGAATAGATGGCTCGCGGCGAAGCTTCGCTTAGACGCATTGAAGCTTGGAATGCCGAAGCGTATTGAAGCGTGCGATCGCCTGACGCTCGGACTTGCAACAGGATTGATACGGCCGAGATATAGAAGGCATGATGTATGGAACGGTGAAATCCTTTGTGGGCAAGAGAGAACCTGAGTTTTGTAGCCAATCTGGCATATATTGTTGGGCTATCGAAAGCCTTTGTAATCTCAGTTTCGAATATCAATAAAGAGAATTGTTTCGTATACTCTATTTTCCTTTCGTTGTTAATATCGAATCAAAAAGATAACCATTTGAGAACTTGTCATCTTGCCTTGCACGAGCGCAACTCCAGGCTCATGCGGCATCATGCCCTCTGCGAGGACGATGATTCGGGTGATTCCCGGTCGGGGCATGACAAATTGGTATCAGAGCTCTAGGCTCAATTTCCTCAGGACGCTAGCTTCGTTTCAATTCCAAAGAGTTGCCCACCACCAATCGAAATCACTCTTGACTCTACTCGATGCCGCACTGGATGTTCCATATAATAAGTCTAATACAAATCATGTAATTTTGCCGTATGTGTTTCGGAAATTACATAATGTTTGCTAAGAAAGTCCCGAAGGGTATATTGCATTGAATGCAACAAGCTGTAAAAAATGTTAGTTGCTGCAAGTGCAACAAATTATGAAATACGATTTGTGATGTTGTTGTAATGTAACATGTTGAAAGGGAAATAAAATGATGCATGAAGTGCAACGAGTTAATTATGAATATGCATTAAAGTGAAAGTGATAAGCCAATATCGAATGTGTTAAACAGATTTGGGCATTGACTTTGAAAGTCGGGAATAAATCGTTGCACGATGTGCAACACGTGTTGGAAGTAAAATTATTGCACGTGGTGCAACACATATCAATCATTGCACGGAATGCAAAGGAGATTGAAAATAAATCGTTGCACGAGATGCAACGGAAAGAATTGAAATCATAAATCGATAGAACGAATCATTCGGTTGCACACCAAACTTATGTTGGCAAACGAGAACATTGACCGAGTTGTATCGGATTTGATTTAATCAAAGTTATGGTTGTGATCAAGCGCGATCACTGCAGAAATCGTGAGTCGAAAGAGATCGCTGGTTCATAGTGAGTAGAATGCAAGGGAAATGACTTGATTTCTGAGTGGTATATGCCATACCACGTAGGCGATGAATGACTCGATTTCGAGTGGTATATGTTATACCACTTGTGCGATAAATTGTACCGACGTGTTGTGAGAATTGCGGAAGGTTTGTCCGCAACGGACGGAAGAGTTCCGAGACTCGGTTGGAAATTTGTACGACTGTATGTTGATGCAAGTGTTCTTCGAAAAATCGGTTGGGACGATAAGGCGAGTACTCGTATCAATGAATGATACGTCGGACGAAAATGATAAGTCGATCGGACGACCGAGACTAGCGGAATGATTTGCCTTGACGCAATAAACGGATCGACGGGAAAGGGAAAACTCGAACTTACAAATGAGTCGCACGACTTGCGACCTCGATTGAAATATTGGGCGAGGCGAATCGAATCGCACGACTTGCGATTTTGACAGAAATGTTGGGCGAGGCGAATCGAATCGCACGACTTGCGATCTTGATAAAAATGTTAGGCGATACAAATTATAATCGAATCGCATGACTTGCGATCTCGACAAAAATGATAGAATATGTGAGTCAAAATCGGATCGCACGATTTGTGACTTCGGTGAGAAAGTTGGTTGACGCGGGTAAATAGTGCCTAAGAGATAGTTGGTTACGTTACGGCGAAACTCATTTGAGTACGACTGAAAAACACGCAAAACTTAGAGGACGAGATCGTATGACTTGAGGGTTCGATGTTAGATAATCGATAACTCAGTTACGTGATCAAAGTATAGCGGGATGCGACGAATCGAAAAACGAGTTGATGCATATGGAAAAGTTCGTTACGAACTTGGATGTATGCGATGCGAGTTAAGTTGACGTTGAAACCGATTCAAAGTTGATCCTTACGCTATCAAAATTGATACGGCGTATCGAGATCGATACGTAAAGAAACGTAAGCACGATGTGGGAATAGAAAATGGAGTGCGCCTTGCGCTATCAAAATTTTGTAAGTAACAATACAAGAAGGAACGAACTGGTTGATCATGAACTTTATGATTAATCAAGACGAGACTATAAGTCATCGACAATTGCTTTGATGAGAGTAGATGCGTCGTGAATAGCAGAATCACCGACGGTAGTGCATGAATTTACTCGGAGGATAGTTGCGCATCAGTTGCGCCGATAGAAATGGTTTAGTCCGAAATTGGGTAGTCGCATAGAAATCATCGGAACGTGATTTGGCTCCAAAATAAGATATAGTATGGTTCGTAGTAAACTGTCCTTCGTTAATGATCCACAATTATCGAGTGTAGCTTCGGGGCAGCTGACCTTAGAAGACTTGACCGCCAAATCAAATTGAATGCTACAGACCGTAAGATGACCCATGCGATATTGTATATGAGATTGCACCGATAACAAATATAACACGGTGCATGTTAATAATAAGTCTAGACAATCGATATTGTTGGAACAACTTTCGATTTGAGAATGATATAGTTAGATTTGAGTATTCGTCGGATGAATACTTGAATGGTTATGTTGATCGACGATCGAACAAGAAATTCACCAATGAACTTGGTGATTCGGATAGGCGATTACGAGAATCGTGCTATACACGATAGAGAACAATAAGGGAACGACTTACGAGTCATGTTGTTAGATTCAGATTCACCTTATAATTGAGCTTGCATGAATCGAACTTATATTCGATGTCGTGAGACGGATAAGTTGGGAATTTGGCTAGTGAATTCCTACTCGTTAGGAAATCGAATGTAAGACGCGTCGTAAGGACCTTCGTGTTAAGACGAATCGTTATTTTGAACACCATCACCTCGGTGTAAACTTTTGTGTCAGATAGATTGTGGCCTTTGAGCAATGTTAATTTGAGTTGCATCGGAAGAAGTTAAGTACGGTGTCTAGGTAAGTAACCTAGCAGGCGTAGTCCTGATTGTTGATGCATTTGCAAGTCAACAAAGGAAATCGTATAGGGTTAAGTTGCATAGCCAGACTTCGGAAATAGTTGGGTGGCAACTTCGAACGAAAGGCGTTGCGAAGGATCGTTGCGATCAGATGTGCGATGGCTTGACGCGACGCATAGAATTGATAGTCCCGGTGAAACATACGAAACGACATATACGATTTTGAATCGCGTCGCGTGCAGTGACTTTGTTGAATGAATCACGTATGTATCGAATATACGTATGGGATAAAATTCCGAGAACGGTTGCTAAAAATAAGTCCGATCGAGAGTATGAGATGGCAAGCATAGGATTAAAATTTACCTGTTAGCTTTATTCCAATTTGCTACCACTGGATTTGGCCGAAATACATATATCTTCGGGACGTCTTGAATACAGGTACCGAATCCAAATCGAGTTGTATACAAATTCAAATCGAGCTGCAGGGATGACTTTGAAATATTAGTGAAAAGCTTGCAAGATAGTGTAAAACTGAACAATATTGGTGGGACGAGATCGTGAAACGATCTATAAAATACTTAGTCGGAGTGTTGGTTTTGGTTCGAGGACGAACCTTGTTTTGAGTGGTATATTCTGTAATGCCCTACTCTGCACTGCGTATTACGCTGAAGCGTTGACTCAACGAGTCGCGTTAACCGAATGAAATGTATCAATGCGAATCGATACAAGAGTTACGTTGTCCCGAGCAACGCATCGAACTGAGTCGATACGATGAGTTGCCTTGCCCCAAAGAATGCATCGAGTGAATTGATGCGAAGCGCCGCATTGCCCCGAAGGATGAGTACGTTGAATCGGCCTGAAGATTCTAAGAAATCGAATCGACCAAGGCGCAAGTCTGAATCGATGCAAGTAATGATTTTAGTTGGTTTCATGTGCAGGCTATACGTTTACGCAAAAATGTTAGAGGTCGATCTTTTGCCTTATTTAGTAAGGGGTCCGCGAAACCAAATCGACGCCTTGCGACGGGCTGAGACTTGGGCACGGTAAGCTAAATCAGACGTATAATTCAATAAAGCACGAAGTGCTCAAATGGCTAAGTCAGGAGAGTGGCCGTGCAACGAAGTTATGAAATCGAGCCGCATCGGCTCGGCGAAACGACAAAGGCGTATCGACTCAAGGTGGAAGGATTGACTCTTCTTTTTACTCCTTCATGCGATAAGTCAAAATATATTATTGTATGCTAAGTTAACCTATCGACGCCACAGGAGTGGTCCGATCGAAAGATAAATCATAGTGTGTGTCGAACACTAAGTTAGTACAATTGAAATAAAACGGGTATCAAATACACGAGTCGCTATGGAACATTGGATATCGCAAAGGCGAGCGCCTCGGTGCACAAGCCGCAAGAACACAGGATAACTGTAATCGACGAGTGCCTTAGTGCACGAACTGTACCGTGCCTTCGCACACGAGTTAGAAAGACTAGAACATTGAAAGACAATAGACGAGCGCCCTAGCGCGCAAGCCCCGGACATTGAACACTAAGGCATAGAACATCGGAATACGGTCGAAACGTGCCTACGTGCACGAGATCATACAAGATGGCTTCGTTGTGAAAGAATATAGTTATGGCATGAATGTGACAGAACTGTCGGATGTGGCATGATGCCTCAAAAGGTGTTCGAGACCTTCAGGTCGTTCGGTTGAGGAACATTGAGTTGAGGCATAATGCCATTGAACATTGAAACGAATTACGAAACGTAAGAATATAGAAAGTTAACGGAAGAAATACGAGATGATAAAGTCTGAGTCTCGGACTCAAGACTATTCTTGGTTGTTTGAATAATAAGGGCGTTGCATGGTCGAATGGGATGGACTTGAGATTAAATGTGATAATAACTCGTGCACGAGTGTTTCCCCCAAACGGTTAAATGCCGGAGCACCCCGGAACCTCTTGGCCTAGGGGGAAAATGAATAATCTTTATAGGCGCACATCCTTAAGACGAGTAGCACTCGTTTATAGATGGAGAAAAGCCGCAAATGATGGTATGCAGCGGGAACGTTTCGATTGTTGTGACCGTAACCCACCCGCTAAATGCCGGGCAACCCGACCAAATTCGAGAAAAGAAGGAGAGAAAATAAAGTAAGGAACTCCTTTAGTCCATTCCGGCATGGATATGCCAACGGCCTTCATATAGCTAAGGAACGATGGGTTGAAAGTGTAGGCACGTATGTGTCCCGCACACATAGATCCTGCTTAGAGATGCACTTATAACATGACAGGAAAGGAACGGAATGTATTCACCTTGCGTCAGTGCAAGGGACGCAAGGGCGAGTGCGTCGACTTGGTAAGAAGTCGTGCCACGAATCAAACATGAGATTGCTTATCTATTTGCCTATTTCAATTCGAATAACATGCTTGCCATGCTAGCATGCTTTACTGCTTTCGAATATGCCATGAAATTGACCCTAAGAAGAACATGTCAAGATCATATGCTAAGTTGCATGATTCAACATAAATACTAAAATGTCGGTTTGGAAAGAAGATCTTTGCATCAGTACATGCGAAGACGAACGTACTGATCCCCCACTAGCTTCATACAGGGTACAGGGAATGGATGGCTCGCGACGAAGCTTCGCTTAGACGTATTGAGGCTTGAAATGCCGAAGCGTATTAAAGCGTGCGGTCGCTTGACGCTCGGACTTGCAACAGGATTGATGCTGCCGAGATATAGAAGGCATGATGTATGGAACGGTGAAATCCTTTGTGGGCATGAGAGAACCTGAGTGTTGTAGCCAATCTGGCATTTTTTGTTGGGTTATCGAAAGCCTTTGTAATCTCAGTTTCGAATATCAATAAAGAGAATTGTTTCGTATAATCTATTTTCCTTTCGTTGTTAATATCGAATCAAAAAGATAACCATTTGAGAACTTGTCATCTTGCCTTGCACGAGCACAACTCCAGGATCGTGCGGCATCACGTCCCCTGCGAGGATGATGATTCGTGTGATTCTGGGTCGGGGTATGACAACAGTGATGTCCTAGAGAGGGCTCACCACATGCCAAGGTTGCCTCTCTCTTTTTGCGTTTGTGGATGAGTACTTCTCGTAAGTCGAGGGCAGATTGATCTACCTTCACATCCATTTTGTGGGCCCGAGTATCCTGAGCACATGGGTGCGTAGATATCATATTTGCTCCCTAATCTGAGGCAAGTAAAAGCACTTGCTTTCGATCGTTGTAGGGAGACTTTTGGGACCTACCATGTCCGTTTGCCGCAGAGGGCTGGACACGGGAGGTTCTGTACAACTTTCCATCAGGAGACCATGTAATAGTTAACGGTACCCGCTGACTGTCAATAGATTGGACAGTTGGCTGGGCTTGTTGAGCCCGCACTGCCCTAGACTTCTTCGACTTAGCACCCAAAGGTGCATAGTAGGAAGAGTCCAAGTTGGAAGCTTCAACATTCTCAATAGGCCGCATGGGGTCTGGTCCGCATGAGAGATGGTCAAAGACAGAGCTTCTGACAGGGCCATATGGGGCATCCTGTTTGCTGCCAGGATTGGCTGCCGTATAGGACATTTGTCTGCGGCCATATGGGGCATCCTGTCTGCGGCCAGTATTGGCTGCCGCATAGGTAATCTACCTGCGGTCACCTTCCTTATGCGGTCTCTTCTTCGACCGTATGAGTTTCTTTTGTTATCCCAAAAGTCCAGCATCGTAATATTTTTCTCTACCGAATTTGGGGACAGCGGGGTCCTATGCGGTTTGAAGCGAGGCCGCATGGAAGCTTTGGTTTCCGTCTTAAGTGGCGAGAGGAGTTCCTTCCAGAGCCTGGCAAGGAGCAGTGGGCTTGGGCCTCCGTGTCCTGTGGGCTCTTTTCGGGTTGGCTCGCTTTTGTGCTGGACTGGCGCTTCCATTGGAGAGCATTTCCTCGAATGCTTGTTGATCAAAGTGAACAACAAGCATTTACTGCGTAGAGCCGAGCTTGGACGTGTCGGATTGTGTCACCAATTTCTCATCGGTGGAGAAAGAAGTCCCCAGCAGAGTCGTCATCGTATTTGTCATTAATTATCAAAACAAGAACTACAGAGGAACTAGATTTGATTGCAAACTTGAAAGTACAACAGAGAACCTAGAAAGAAATCCTAGGAAACAATCTAAGTACAATTATTTAGTTTTGATTCTGGAGGGTGACGGTGGAGGCTCAGAAGAAATATAGGAACTCTGTCTTACTCCTTGGACTATCAGACACAGTCTTTGCTCTTGAGAAAATTGTCAGCCTTTTGCATGGGTGTGGTACCCTGCTATTTATAATGATTTCGAGATGAAGTATATTTTGGGCCGCATAGATGGACACGTGGCTACGTGGCCACGTGGCCATGTGGCTGTAACAGCACACGAAGACTCGATCTTTGGCTGCCAGCTGGTAGTTTGTTAAGATTTTTTTCTTGTAGCAAATCTGGGTGATTGAGATGAAGAACAGTTTGGCAACTCTAGAGGGGGGTGAATAGAGTTTATATAGAAAAATAGCCAATTAAAAATAACTCTTTCACCAATAATAAATAATCAGAGTAAAGTACGGAAAATAAATAGAGAGCAAAAGAGCATACGCAAACACAACAATTTTAACCTGGTTTCCCTAGTGGAGGACTAGTCCAGGCCTGAGAACTCTAGCTCAGGATTAAATCCACTATTTATGAAATAGTAGTTTACAACCCGTGCCTTTACTTCAGAAGAGCACGTCAACTTCTAACAGAGGATCGCAGTGGCGATTTGCTTGGAATTGTCCAAGCGACTTCTTCGACTCTTGCACAAGAATCCTAACTGAGAGATGCTGAGCACTCGAGACTTAGGAGGCTTGTGGCTAGTAAATGGGAAGGATATGGCTTCTTTGAGCTTATAAGAGAGAAGAGAAGGGAAGATTGGATGGATTGGAATGAGAGAATTCATGCCCTATTTATAGTGTTTTTATAGGCAAAATTCGACCAGAATTCGGGTAGGAAAATTCAAATATTTGGCCGTTGGACAACTAGCAACCAGCTAACCCTAAAATTAGGGTTCCTGATTTCTAGGGGACAGAGTTCGGCCCGAACTCTGTGTGGAGGCAGAGTTCGGCCCGAACTCTGTCTCCAGAGCACAGAGTGGTTCAAAGGGGACCATTTAGGAATTTCTGGTTTGGTGGAGCTTTGAGATTTTTGGGTAGGCTATAGTCTAAGTTTCAAGAGCTCAGCATGACTCAGATTACATTAGTCTAGACTCAAAGAAAGTGTAAAATATAGACTCGAATCAACTGAGACACGGAAGCTGAGCTGTCTTCTGTCTTGAGCTTAATGCAGACGTCGTGTGTCGTATTGAATTATTACAGATATTATTTAGTCAATATTGTCAATATTTGGTTGACTGTGACTTTGTGTCAACAATCTCCCCCATATTGATAATTGACAAAATAATATATGTATATTCAACATTCATACCTGGACACAGTTGATCATAGCAACATAGCTCCCCCATAATCGATGCCGAGCTAGAAATAAGAGCTCCCCCGTGATCAGTGAACGGCGCTGAGCTAGAAGAGATAGCTCCCCCGTAAAGAATGCATTGAACCTGTATAATATCTCCAAAAAACACAAACAAGCACAGATATACGAAAGCGAAAGATATGATACTAAATATATCTAGCCAGAATATACATAGTTCTCCCCCTTTTGGCAGTTAGCAATATAGACTGCATATGAATGAAAGATCATATAAACTGCAGTATAGACAATTAAGAGTGATGCAACCACACCAAGCAGAGAAGAAACAGTGTATGACTAAACAAAATGAGTCACTAGCATAAAGTAAAACTATGATAATGAGCACAAAATGTCATCCACAAAACCAAGTGTCAAACACACAACCAGAGTTTGAGTACATAAAACCAAGTACATAAATCCATAATAAACTAAATAACTGAAATCAAAAAGCATCAACTAAGATCATCATCAGTAGCAGCAGCAGATCTAGCCAATCTCCATCACGGAGCACGAGAAGGTCCTGGAGGGTCTGAAGGACCAGGGAAGGAGCGACGGGGGTCCAGAAATGCAGCATCTGGATCCATGTAACGCATGACCCATGGATCATCAATGCGATGGCCCGCGCGCTCAGGATCCCGCTCCATGGGAATGTGCAGATGATGAGACATGGAGTACCGTATATCATGCAGGGAGTTGCCGAGGGCACTCATCTGTAGAGTAGTACGATAATCCAGCTGGGTCCAGCGCTCGTCCTCAAGGTCAAAACGATCCCGGAGCATAGTCTGAATAGACTCAAGAGTGGCAGGTGGAAGTGGTACATCCTGACCGAGTGGAGGGGCGTCAGGCTCCTCATCATCAGAATGCTCAGAAGCCTCAGGAGAGGCGACGACTGCCTGAGTACGTCGTGCCTTGGACAGGAAAGCAGGAGCAGACAAGAACTGACAGTCATGAATAGGAATAATGAACGCACGAAAAACCATAGGAAGATATAAAGGATAAACCAATGCTCTTGGTTTCTTCCTACAATTTATCATCCAGACCATCATTGTCCTAGGAAGATTGAAGGAGATACGATAATGAAGGTGATACAAAGCAGATATCTCAAAGTAGGTAACTTCATCAGTGGAGCCAGCTTTTGGCAAGATAGTGTTAAAAATGATTCGATGAAGTTCATAGAAATATGGGTTGAGGTGCTTGGCCATAAGTTTGCGAGGACTTATGTTAGGATTACATAATTCCTCCTTGAAACCTTCAAGAGAAGTATCGCCAACAAATTGAAATTGATGAGCTTCCACAAGTTTATCCCAAGCATCGAGATTAAGAAGATCAAAAAAATTCCCCAACTCAGAATCATTGAAAGCAATGTCAATACCGGCAACCCGGGAATAGATGTGGGTTGCATCGAAAGTTAAATTGCAATAAAACATTTGGATGGCGCTACGGTAAATGACAAAGTTTGAGGCAACTAACTCATCCAAACATAGATCACGAAACAATGATTCATATTGAGAAAAGATTGTAAAATTTATCGGATGTCCCCCGAACACCGGACGAGTCCGAAAGTCGCTAAACCACGCATTAGACGCGTCGAGCGACACAAATAATCGTTCGTCATATGTATTCGGATCATGGGGACAAGGCGGGTTGAACAACGGATGAATGGGTTGTTGTTCAACTACTTGCTCAATTGGAGAAGGAGAATTCGAAGAGGAAGCTCCCTCAGTTCGAGTCCTTTTCCCATGATTGGGCAAGCGAGGAGCCATTTGCAAGAAAATAGAGAACTTGAAATGGAGAGAAAGAAGGGGATATACCTAAAATCAACAACAAACAGTGGAAGAGAATGATGAAAAACCCCTTTCCCTTGATTTTGAGGAGCAATGGAGCACTCTAGATCAAAAACTAGGGTTAGGGATTGAAGGAAAGAGTTTGGAGAGGTGAGGAAGGAGGTAATAGTGAAGGAGAGAGATAAAAACCCGAAATATAAGAGAGGGTTTTCGTTGGTCGGAAGAAATTCTGACCGTATGATCTAAACTGATCCAACGGCAGAGGCTGATCCCGACGCTGGACCAATAGGGACCGAACTCGGCCCGAACTCTGTTAGGGGCAGAGTTCGGCCCGAGTTCTGGATTAGTGGTCCAGAACTGAAAACAGGCTGAAAAGATGAAAAAATGGTTAAGTGTTGAAGAAAAAAGATAGAGAGGATAAAAGTATGATGAATTTATTGAAGTACATAGAGAGGTACACAAAAGTCAGAATGAACTTTAGAAAAATCAATTAGGCAATATTAAATCGAAACAAACCATATAATAAACAAGGAAATATATTGTAATTCAATATTTCAAATTTGCCATGGGTTAGCTGCAGGGGCCGGATCCCAGCTAGCGGTAGTCCTGAGGACTAGTGCACCGTGTCGCTTAGGCTTTTACGCCTTGTTGTCAGAAGGACCCTTTCGGCTTGTACCCATACCAAATTTGTCATAAAAGAATCAAAATATACTCGATATTTACGCAGGTGAGTCTCAACTTATAACTGCTTCATCCAAAATTCCGAGTTCACGTCAAAGGAAATTGAAGCGCTCTTCGGATAATGGCTTAGTAAAGAAATCTGCTAGCTGATGATCAGTGTCAATAAATTCTAAGTTAATCGTGTCGTTTTGCTGATGATCACGCAAAAAGTGGTGTCTAATCTCAATGTGTTTAGTGCGTGAGTGGCAGACAGGGTTCTTAGTCAAATTAATGGCACTAGTGTTGTCACAGAATATAGGAATATGCATGAAAGATAACTTATAGTCTTCAAGGGTTTGCTTCATCCACAGAATTTGTGCACAACAACGCCCAGCTGCTATGTATTCAGCTTCTGTTGTGGATAGTGCGACAGAGTTCTGCTTCTTGCTAAACCAGGAGACTAAAGCCTTTCCTAATAAATGACACGTGTCGCTCGTACTTTTACGGTCGACCTTGCATCCAGCGAAGTCAACATCAGAGTAACCAATAAGGTCAAATAATGTGGACTTGGGATACCATAGGCCCACTGTAACCGTACCCTTAAGGTATCGAAAGATACGCTTAACCACGGTCATGTGTGATTCCTTAGGATTAGCTTGATATCTAGCATATAGGCAAACACTGAACATGATATCGGGACGACTAGCAGTTAAATAAAGTAAGCTGCCTATCATACCTCGATACTTACGTTGATCAACAGGTTTGCCGCTCTCATCTGGTTCGAGTTTGGTTGAAGTAGCCATTGGAGTGCTGATTGGTTTGACGTTGTCAAGATCGAACTTCTTCAGCATGTCCTTGGTATACTTCGATTGACAGATGAAAGTTCTATTAGCCATTTGTTTCACTTGCAGGCCAAGAAAGTAGTTGAGCTCTCCCATCATGCTCATCTCAAATTCCGTCTGCATACACTTGGCAAATTCTTGACAGAGGGTTTCATCAGTAGAGCCAAAAATGATATCGTCAACATAGATTTGAATCAACAGAATTGTGTCTTTAAAAGATTTTATAAATAGTGTAGTGTCAATTTTCCCTTTTGAAAAACCTTTCTCAAGTAAGAAGCTACTTAGCCTTTCATACCAAGCTTTGGAGGCTTGTTTGAGGCCATAAAGCACTTTCTTTAGCTTGAACACGTGGTCGGGAAATTTGTGATTTTCAAAGCCAGGAGGTTGTTTCACATAAACTTCCTCCTTAATAAAACCATTCAAGAAAGCACTTTTCACATCCATTTGAAATAATTTAAAGTTTTGAAAATTAGCAAAAGCACAAAGCATCCGAATGGATTCTAGTCTAGCAACAGGAGCATACGTCTCATCGTAGTCGATACCTTCCTCTTGGTTGTATCCTTGAGCTACTAGACGAGCTTTGTTACGTGTGACTGAACCATCTTCATTTACTTTGTTTCTAAAAACCCATTTAGTACCAATTATCGAGTGATTAATCGGTTTAGGAACGAGTTTCCATACTTGGCTTCTCTCGAATTGGTTGAGTTCTTCTTACATAGCAGAAATCCAAAATTCATCATTAAAAGCTTCAGAAATGTTTTTAGGCTCTACTTGTGAAATGAAGGCAGTGCTAGCAACGGAGTCTCTTAGTGATGATCTAGTAGTTACTCCACATGAAACTTCTCCTATAACTAAATTTTCTGGATGAGAAGGTTTGAAAGAGAATTTCTTAGGCAAACCCTCCAGAGAATCAGTTTCGGTTGAAGTATTCATTGGAGTAGAAGTTGATGGCTCAACGTCATCATCAAGAGTACTTACTGCATTGTTATCTTCATCAAAAGTCACATTTGTTGACTCTTCCACAATAAGTGAGCGTTTATTAAAAACTCTATATCCCTTACTCTTGGCGACAGAACCAAGAAAGATACCATCGTCAGCTTTGGCATCAAATTTGCCTAAGTTGTCTTTGGTGTTAAGGATAAAACATCTACAACCAAAAACTTTAAAATAAGAAACGTTGGGGGTTCTCCCAAACCAAAGCTCATAGGGTGTTTTCTTCGTAATGGGACGAATCAGCACCCTATTCAAAATGTGGCATGCTGTACTGACAGCTTCTGTCCAAAAGTATTTCGGAAGTGAAAATTTATTCAACATGACTCTGGCCATATCGCCGAGAGTTCTATTCTTCCGCTCCACAACACCATTTTGTTGAGGAGTTCTAGGACAAGAAAATTCATGATCAAAACCATTTGCATTACAAAAATTTTCAAAATTATAATTTACGAATTCGCCTCCATGATCACTTCGGATTCGAGTAATCATGTAGCCTTTTTCGTTTTGAACTTTCTTTACAAAAACTTTGAAAACAGAAATAGCATCGCTCTTATTAGCGAGAAAGAAAACCCAAGTAAATCTCGAAAAATCATCAACAATAACAAATGCATAAAGTTTGCCACCAAGGCTAGCTATTCTACTAGGACCAAATAAATCCATATGAAGTAGTTGCAGGGGTCTAGTAGTACTTACAGAGTTGATGGAATGAAATGAGGATTTAGTTGCCTTGTTTAGTTCACATTCGACATATACCGTATCCTTTTTGAATGTGATGTCAGGCAATCCTCTCACTAGCTTCTTGGTAGACAGCCTGGATATAGCATCCATGTTGGTATGACCAAGACGCTGGTGCCAAAGTAGTCGTTCGTCTTTGTGGGCATATAGACATCTGCCTGTATTGTTAGTATTTATAGAAAGATAGAAAATATATATGTTGTTCTCTCTTTTCCCTTCAAAAGCAATGTCTCATGTTGACCTATCATAGATGTAGCAACTGTTTTGTCCAAAGTTAATATCATATCCATGATCAGCAAGATGACTAATGCTGAGCAGGTTATGCTTTAACTCGGTCACTAGGCAGACATCCTTTATTACAGGAGAAGGAGGATGACCAATGATACCATTACCTATTATGTGCCCTTTGAGATTGTTACCGAAGGATACATATCCTTCTCTCTTCATCGATAGTGATGCAAAAAGATTTGCGTCTCCCGTCATATGTCGCGAGCATCCACTATCGAGAATCCACTTACTTTCAGTTGAAGAGGGAAGGTCCACCTACATCAAGAGTAGATGTGACCTTTGGTACCCGAGTTCTTGAGGGTCCTGAAAAGTTAGTCTTTGGAAACCAAGCATATATCTTTTTATCTACAAGTCTTCTAACTTTGCACTGTGGTGAGATGTGTCCATGTAATCCACAGTAAGTACAGATAGCATTCTTATTTATACTAGGAGCATGAGAATAATATTTATAAGCAACAGGATGAGGATGATCATGATATGAAGAGTTAGCATGGTGATGATGATTATGCATAGAATAAGTGGCATGGTGATGGTGTCTATGAGGCATATCATGATGGTATTGTCTATGATGTGTGACATGCTGATATTGTCTATATGGCATGGCATGATGATTTTGTCTATATGGCATATGATGATCTTGTCTATATGGCATTGCATGATGATCTTGTCTATATGGCATGGCATGATGATTCCTATGTGTGGAGTGATGTTGATTGTGTCTTTGTGCATGATGATTGTGTACTGAGTGAGAATTATTCTTACGTGCACGTGGTTTGTGAAAGTTTGTGTATATAAATGCATGGTTATGTGCTGCATGAGAATGACGTGGTTGACTAGCATGAGTGGTGTTGTGCCCATGTGATTGGGTTTGAGGTTGAACAACCTGTTTACCCAATTTGGTTTCTAATCTTTTAGAAATAGCTTGCAGTTCATCAACCTTAATATTTAAGCCATATATCTTAGTCATGGAAATCTTGTGTCTACTCTTTTCTTCAGCAAGCAACGTGTTGAGTGTAGTGATTTCTTGAGTTTGTTGCTCAATACGTGCTTCAGCCTCATGTAAGCCTAATTTAAGCTTGGATACTTCATCAGTGTCATTAGTGGGTGTCGTATTTCTAACATTATCAAGAAGTAAGGAAATTCTTTGTATCTCATCTTCAAGACTTTTGATTTTGTCATTGGCATGTTTGTATTTACCGATGACCTTTTTGTGATCATCGAGTAAATCAGTGAAAGCATCGCCAAGTTCATCAAAAGAGAAGTCATCTAGAGTTTCGTTAGATACCTTGTTCGAAGTTGCCATTAGGCACACATTTGCTGTATCTTGAGGAGAGTCCTTTTCTTCCTCGGAGTTACTCGCTTCACTTTCATGCCAAATGTCTGTGTTGGCATATTTCTTTGATGAGTTCTTTTTGTATGGCTTCTCATAGCGGTTGCTCTTCTTCAGGAATGGGCAGTCTTTTCGGACATGTCCAGTCTTCTTGTAACCGTAACACGTTGGCTCTTCTTCATCGTCTTCTTGTGATTCCTTCTTCCTTCGATTGAAGCGAAGGAATTTTCTGAAGTTGCGAACCATGAGAGCTTGGTCTTCATCATCCGAGTTATCTTCTTCGGTCTCATCGTGATTAGCCCTTTGCTGATGAGCTTTGAGTGCGATCTCCCTGGTCTTCGGAGCAGGCTCTTCGAAGTCCTTGAGGTCAAGCCCGTGAGTCATGAGCTTACCCATCAAGGTCTCCATTGACATTGTTGTGAGATCGTTTCCTTCTATGATGGCAGTCACCTTAGGGTTCCAAATCTTTGGCAACCCTCTGAGCAACTTACGAATCTTCTTGTGGTTTGAGTACTGCTTTCCAAGCGAGGATAGAGGATTGATGATGTCGAGGAATCTTGTGATCATTTGAGTGATCGTCTCATTTGGCTTCATCTTGAAGGCTTCGTATTCTTGAGTGAGACGGCTTATTTTGGATTCCTTGACCTGTGTGGTTCCTTCATGCGTCACTTCTAGAAGTCTCCATACTTCATGAGCAGTAGTGCATGTAGAGACCCTGTTGAACTCATTCCTGTCTATAGCACAGAATAAAGCATTAATAGCCCTAGCATCTAGACTTGTCTGTTTCTTCTCCTCGACAGAATATTTGTCGTGTAGTTTCTCAATGAGGTCACCATCGACAACTATCCTGGCGAGCTTTTTGTAACCGTCAGTGACGACAGTCCACAGGTCAAAGTCTAGAGACTTAAGATAGAAGCTCATCCTTGTTTTCCAATATGTGTAGTTAGTCCCATTAAATAGGGGAGGCCTATGAGTGGACTGACCTTCACCATGATTGGAAATCAAGGATTGTGTGGTTGCCATGGATCAGCTCTTAGGATGTTAGTCCTTGTAAAGAGAACAGAGCTCTGATACCAATTGAAGAACAGTTTGGCAACTCTAGAGGGGGGTGAATAGAGTTTATATAGAAAAATAGCCAATTAAAAATAACTCTTTCACCAATAATAAATAATCAGAGTAAAGTGCAGAAAATAAATAGAGAGCAAAAGAGCATACGCAAACACAGCGATTTTAACCTGGTTTCCCTCGTGGAGGACTAGTCTAGGCCAGAGAACTCTAGCTCACGATTAAATCCACTATTTGTGAAATAGTAGTTTACAACCCGTGCCTTTACTTCAGAAGAGCACGTCAACTTCTAACAGAGGATCGCAGTGGCAATTTGCTTGGAATTGTCCAAGCGACTTCTTCGACTCTTGCACAAGAATCCTAACTGAGAGATGCTGAGCACTCGAGACTTAGGAGTCTTGTGGCTAGTAGATGGGAAGGATATGGCTTCTTTGAGCTTATAAGAGAGAAGAGAAGGAAAGATTGGATGGATTGGAATGAGAGAATTCATGCCCTATTTATAGTAATTTTATAGGCAGAATTCGGCCAGAATTCGGGTAGGAAAATTCAAATATTTGGCCGTTGGACAACTAGCAACCAGCTAACCCTAAAATTAGGGTTCCTGATTTCTAGGGGGACAGAGTTCGGCCCGAACTCTGTGTGGAGGCAGAGTTTAGCCCGAACTCTGTCTCCAGAGCACAGAGTGGTTCAAAGGGGACCATTTGGGAATTTCTGGTTTGGTGGAGCTTTGGGATTTTTGGGTAGGCTATAGTCTAAGTTTCAAGAGCTCAGCATGACTCAGATTACATTAGTCTAGACTCAAAGAAAGTGTAAAATACAGACTCGAATCAACTGAGACACGGAAGCTGAGCTGTATTCTGTCTTGAGCTTAATGCAGACGTCGTGTGTCGTATTGAATTATTACAGATATTATTTAGTCAATATTGTCAATATTTGGTTGACTGTAACTTTGTGTCAACATGAGACTTGGTCAACTTGCCACGTGTCCTATCACAAAATAGAATCAATCTGTTTGGGACAGCAAGGAGGGGCCGCGTAGAGCTTGGGGCATTTTGGACCGTATAGGTCTTTTTTGTCCTTTAGTGCTCGGCCATGCTGGGCCGTATAAGACTCATGCGGCTCAGGTTGCAGTCTCCCTTAGCCACGTGTCCCACTAGCAGTGCCATAAGTCCGCATGAAGCTCAGTCATACTTTGTTATTCTGGGCCGCATAAGGCTCATGCGGCTCAGGTCGCAGTCTCCCTGGCCGCATAGCACCCCTGCTGACCATGCCTCAGACCGGATGAAATCTTAGACACGTGGGCCCTATGCTCAGGCACGTGGGCTCTATGTCTGGTGACATGATACTTCTTGTTTTTTAGAAAGGTCACATCTTATCTTCATCTTTTTATCAGGATGTGTCAGAGTTGTCAACTTTGTCAGAGGGGCTTCTGTGGCTGATCAGCTTAGCCGCATAAGTAGCTCTTCCTTTTGCAGCCCGAATCAGTTTGGTCGCATTTTAATATAATCAATCTGTTTGAGACAGCAATGATGGGCCGCATGGAGTTTGGGGCTTTTTAGACCGCAGAGTTTGTCATACAGCTTTTCCTTCTGCGGACCAAATTAACTTGGCTCAGAGCACCCATGCGGTCAGCTTTATAATGTGATCCGTATGAACCCCATCTTTTTAATGCTTCTATATGGATTACTGAGGATTGGATATTGTTGATTTTGCGTGCTACCAAAAGGCAAGTATACATTGTCTTTCTTTACAGTTTATTTACATATTTATATTTCTTTCCCTTTGATCATGTCATTATCTAGTTTCTTTGGTCGATTGTTGATATGAGTTTTCTTTCATATTATGCATACTAGTTTAGTTCTCTAGTTCATAAACCATCATTGTTCATGGTTTGAAATTATAGTTCATATTGGATCTGTTCTCACCTGTACCTTGACTGAGTCATACCGTGTCATAGGACGAGTGCATCATAAGTGAACTACTATTCCTATTTTTGTTTTCTCAACCCGCGAGTCCACGCAGGGGCAAGGGTTGATTGCTTGAAGCTAACCTGAAAGTCCACACTAAGGACGAGGGTTGGTTGTTGTTCAAACCTGAGAGTCCACACTATGGGCGAGAGTTTGGTTATTCGTTTGACTTCTTGCCATGTGTTCATGAAGGAACTTGGCAGCTAATACTTATTTTCTTTCTAGCTGTTCATTTATGCGTAGTTGTTCTTATATGCATGTTCCATTATTTCTTAGTCATTTTCTGTTTCTATCCTAGTTTTCTATATGCATGTTATACTGTTAGATAGGCATGTTTATATGTATTTTGCTAGTCCCCTGAGGACCTGGTGATCTCTCCAAGTACTAGAGGAAGATATGCTACACTGACGGATGATGGTTGATACACCAACACTTCAGGTATATTTAGTCGATGTCATTAGTATTCTCTTCTTTATTCTTATTCTGTCATATATTTGACTGATGCTGTTGTAGCCTAGTCTTTTTACAAGCTTCATTTTCCTTCTAGCTTGTTCATGATAAATGTGTTATTGGGGATCTACTATAATATATTTATCTATTCTAGAATCAGTGTATTACAGTCTGATCAACCTTAGTGCACTTGATTCGGTATTACTACCAATATATAGTAGATTGAGATATAGCTAATTTAGAACAACCAGACAGCTTATACGTACTCGAGCTGGGCTGGAGTCCTCTCGATACGTAGCTGGCATGTATACGATCTTCTACTCCTACATATTTTAGGACTGGGATGTTACAGTCAAGTAACGAGTATGGCTTGCTACATTAACTAAATATTGGTTATCACAAATCTTAGTTACTAATCTATGCAACTTGAAAGATTTCTATCAGTTACATGACCTGTAGACTTCCTAAATTATCCAGGCTATGAATAGTATATATATAGCAGATGCACCACCCGAGAGATGTGCATCCTAAGGAAGAAAGCATCACACAATGGTGAGATCAGTATGCATCACACAACGACGAGCCAAGTCTGCTCCATGCGATCGTGAGCTTATAATAACAAATACAAGATATGCCCTACTCAACGATATGCTATAAATGTGCCCCTTGCGGTAGAGAGCTCCAAATCCATCCAGGAATACGGCTAAAATAAAGGGACTGCAAGTAACCGGGGCAACCTCCCCTCCCAATGAATCTCGGTAGTCAAACTAGTTGTTTCATCCTTAATATTTTTATTTAGAATTCTATATATGGCATTCTGCAGAATTCATCCTAGACATGATACTTATCTCGAGGATATTCAAGACAGGACAAGATTTATAATCACATGTATAAGTACAAGACCGAAGAACAATCACGTTGTCCTAGACAAGACATGGTGCACTATAACAAGTCACAATAGGAAATATAGGAAACATGAATCATGAGTGCACTACGATGAGCCACTATCAAGAAATACAGGAAATACATGAATCGTGAGTGCCTTACGGCGAGGGACTATCATGAAATACAGGAATTATGAGACAAGCCACTATCAGGAATCAGGACAAGAGCAAGTACATGACAAGTCAGGATAGCAACTATGTGTTATAGCAAGTCAAGAACAGGACAAGACATGGCATGTACAAGACAGTATAATAAATCAAGATAGGCATACAATATTCACAATGGAACATGTCATGGAACATACAAGCAAGCAAGGTACAAGAATAATTAAAGAAACTCGAACAAAATTATAAAATATAGAAATCGGGTGCTTTTTCAGTATTTTGGTGGTATACTCCAGTATATCTGCGGCATGCAAGTCTAAGACAACAGCAAGTCTTTGTCCACAAAATGATCAAATCCGGTATACTTTCGGTAACTCTTCTTTACTACCCTATTTCGTCTTAAGAAGGCCGCGAATCAGGCTTAGGATAAAGCTTGGCCTGGCTTGTATCGAGAAGGTGAGGCGACGTATTGAGGCGAGCGACAGTGACGTGACCGATAGGAAGGTAATGATGGAGCTCCTGTGGAAGGAAGCGACTAGTATACCGACAGTGTGCCGATCTGAGACCACAAAAACTCTATGTCAATAAAATGTATCAAAATCGGTATGGCGTTGGTGTAGACCAGTGTACCGACAATATGTTATTCCTGGACAAATTTTTTGGTAAACCCATAAATCAAATTTTTGGGCCAAAATCATGTGTCGAAATCCACCAAAACAAGTCTAGCTGAAAATCAATACTAGGGGTAAGTCTCATATAGAATATAGACTAGATTTCGTGGTGGTAACTCCCATATCACTTTCAATACCGAGTTTTCCAACTAAATAAATATTAAGACTTTATAGGATATTAAAACTAGCTCAAACCAAATTCAGAAACATGTACATGGACGAGAATCATGAAAGAAACATATTTAATAAAACAAGTTATGGACAATTGAGCATTTAATACCGAGAAAAGCGAAAACAACAATAAAATAATATTGTTCAAGAGTTTACGATATGTACTTGCCTAAAAATGAAATCACAACCTAAATCTTCTACTCCACCATTAAGAGGGGTTAAAAAACCACATACTTAGGCCCCAAGACAAAGCTCCAAGCTCACATAGAATATGGAGTGGAAATAAAGAGAGATAGAAGAGGAGATAGAAAGTTGAAAAAATCAAAACAAAACGAACGGGTATAAGAAAAGAAAAATTAATCATGACTATCGGATCTGCCAAGTTAGCAATCCATGACTCGATCAATTCAATCTTGACCGTATATAAAGAAAACCAAAAAATCATTAGATAATAAACTCAAAGAAAAGCAAAAAAAATATTAGATAATATAGTTAATCAACATTATTCAAGAAAATATCTAGAATAGAAAATATCTCCGGACAATATACCATCGGTATGAAGCTAATTTCCTAGTTCGGGAAAATCTAGGATTCCATTCTATGTATGGGTCACGGGGCTATGGCAATACCAAGGGGGGAAAAATACACTTAGTGGTAGTTTGATAATAAACATAATAATGAGAAACTCAAGAAGACATGAGTATCTCATGATATAGTAATCATGAAAAAAAACTCAATAAATAGTAAATACTTGCATATCCGTATACGACTACTAATACTGTCACAACAGGTATTGTTATTAGATCTCGTATCACATCTTCTGTAGTCACTATTCTAAAAGGAAGTCTAGGTGGCGTCTAGGTGCTTGGTGCTCGCTCGATGCCCCTTAGGCGGTCACCTAGACCCCCTCCCCTCCCCCGACGCTTGACTATGCATGTTTTGGAGTTTTATAGATTTTTTATACAATTTTTAATCAATTTTTTTGAACCGCCTAGATCTAGGTGGCTACCTAGGAGACCGCCTAGGTAGGCTAAGCGCTAGGCAGTGGGTGACCCCGACTAGTGCCTAACACTTTTCACAATATAATTATATATTTTATGTAGTACTGTTTAATTTCTGTTGTTATATCCTTGTATTTATAGACACATGTCCTTCACCCAGGTCTATTCGAGCATGCGTGTTACTAGCGACCGACTTTTTTAACACATATAGTTCTTTCTTAACATTTATTTTTCACGTGGATTGAGATAAGAGTATTTATAGTAATTTCTAGATAGAATTACAGAATAGGAACAACGTATACGTATTCGAGTTGGACTGACATACACTTGATGTGTAGCTGGCCATTGCCACCTATCTTGGTCCTACATATTTTGGGACTAAGACGTGACACATACGGACACATATAAGAATAGAATATGGATAGAGGATACGGACATCACCTATGTTACATGAATACTTGCACGAGTATGGGTATGGGTATGGGTATAGGTACTGGCACGAGCACAAGAACAAGAAGGTGATGATATTAACTTTTGATCAATGTCGAAAACACAAATCATAACACCATGATAATATATTAATAATGAGCTAAAAGTTCATTGTGATCCCTTTTGTAATAGGTGTTCTTCAACATGAAAAAGTCCTAACCAAACACATCATCATTTTCCATTATCCTTTAACATGAAAATGTTCTGGAGAATTGAAAGTGCCTTTACAAGAAACCTAGAAGTAGTTTAATATGAAAAGAAGAGTATAAAAGTACATTCTTTTCTTAAAAACAAATATCAACAGAAGTGCTCTAGCAATAGAATAAATTTAGAATTGTTGTGATTTAGATAAATTCAAATATGGATGCATGCTCTTATCTATATCCACAACTACCTCTATCTACTGTTGGAGTGGGTGGGATTCCCACCTATGTGGAGAATACCCCGGAGAGCGACGAGCGCCATCCGTGTGTCGGAGAAGCTTGGGGAGTGCATGGATTTTATTTTGGTACATATATGGTAAGGAAATATATGATTGGATTTCCATATTTACTTTGATTATATATTTATGATTGGACGCTTCATATAGTAGCTTTCCATATTATTGGGTTTCCAATTATGGTAAGCTAATTATGATTGGATTTCCATTAAATATATGATTGATTTATATTGGAAGTTTCCATATATATTAGCCTTCCATGTATGGGTTACCAAGGGCTTATAAAAGGGTGATGCATGCTAGTTGTAAAATCATCTCAAAACAAAGAGTGCTTTACAATCTTTGAGAGAGAGAGAGGATTAAGGACTATTGTGAAGGAGAGATTGCTTCGAATAATTTTTCGGCATCTCTTGTTCTTCGGAGTCCGCAATCAAAAAATTTCTTCTTTCAAGTGAGTTGTGGTGATCCGTGTTGGATCGGGAGGAGCTTGTAGAGGGTATATTCTCTTTATTCCATTAGTGGAGGTTCTTCAGGGTTGGACTCCGATCGTTCCATGGTTTTTCTCGCAAGGGTTTTCCATGTTAAAAATCTTTGTGTCTGCGATTGTGTTTGGCATTTTTGGTTTGTGTGCTTTTGCTCGGTTCTCTCGCAGGAATTTCTGGTTTGGGGGAACGGTTTTCGCGCTTCGTTCCCAACAGAGTGGTATCAGAGCTTTGGGTTCAAAGAAGTGTCAGGAGTTGACAGTTAAACAAGGAAGCAGAGATAGATGCGAAGCCGGTACGCATGGTGAACCTGAACGGTACCAACTACCATTATTGACGGAGTAAGATGAAGGATTTGCTGTTCGTCAAGAAGCTGCATCTTCCAGTATTTGCATCCGAGAAGCCCAGTGACAAATCCGATGAGGACTGGAACTTCGAGCATATACAGGTGTGTGGGTACATGCGGCAGTTCGTTGACGAGATCGTGTACAACCACGTTGCCAATATTGAGCATGCAAAGACGTTGTGGGAGAAGCTGGAATCTTTGTACGCGAAAAAGACCGGGGTAAACAAATTATTCCTGATCCGGACGATGATGGGTCTGCGGTACAAAGATGGTGCATCCATTACGGATCACTTGAGTGAGTTCCAGGGCATGATGGACCAGCTATCCTCGATGGGAGTCAAGTTCGACGACGAGGTTCAAGGACTTTGGTTGCTATGTACATTGCCAGACTCGTGGGAGACCGTACGAGTATCTATGATCGCTTCTGCTCCGGAAGGCGTGGTCAGTCTAGAGTTTGCCAAGAGCGGGGTACTGAATGATGAGATGCGGAGACGTTCTCAGGACACTTCATCCACATCCCATCACTCAGAGGAACTAGTTTCGGAGAGCCGCGGAAGGGGCAAAAGCAGGGGTCCAGGTGGTGGCAGAGACAAGAGCAGGAGGAAGTCCAAGGGTCGGTACGAGGACTCGGAGTGTTACCATTGTGGCAAGAAGGGCCACATCAAGCGGAATTATTTTGCTTGGAAGAGAGAGAAGAAGGACGACAAGGGGAAGCAAGATAAGAACACTACAGCGGCGGCATCGATACATGGAGGCGATGTGATCGTCATAGGTGATGAGGTTATCATAAACCTCGCCTGCGATGACAATTCTTGGCTGGTGGACTCAGGGGCTTCAGCGCATGTATCTCACAACAGGGTACTATTTGCCACTTATACGACAGGCGACTGTGGAGTGTTGAAGATGGGCAATGGAGATGTGTCAAAGGCGGTTGCCGTTGGAGATGTGCATTTGAGGACGAAGACGGGTGCAATTCTTATTCTCAAAGATGTTCGTCATGTCCCTGATATCCGTTTCAACCTGGTGTCGGTTTGAAGGTTGGATGATGAGGAATTCTTCAGTCTCTTCGAAAATAGTCAGTGGAAGCTTTCCAGAGGTTCGATGTTGATTGCAAGAGGAAGGAAGAAGTCCGCTCTCTACTATATAGAGGGGAGTGCACAGGGAGCACAGGAGGTGAACGCAGTCAGTGATGCGTCTACCGAGTTGTGGCACAGGCGGCTCGGCCATATCAGCGAGAAGGGGATGAGCTACTTGGTGAACAGGAAGGTGATTCCAGGGCTCAAGTCTATAAAGTTGGAGAAGTGCACGCACTGCTTAGCTGGGAAGCAAAATAGGGTGTCTTTCCAAAGTCACCCAAGTTCAAGGAAGCCGGCGTTGCTCGAGTTAATTCACTCGGATGTCTGCGGTCCTATGAAGGTAAAATCTATTGGTGGTGCTTCTTACTTTGTAACTTTTATTAACGACTGTTCCAGGAAGGTTTGGGTCTATGCCTTAAAGACCAAAGATCAGGTGCTGCCTACTTTCAAAGAGTTTCAGGCCTCTATTGAAAGAGAGACGGGCAAGAAGTTATTATGTGTTCGGTCCGACAATGGCTGCGAATACATCGGTCCCTTTGATGCTTATTGCAGAGAGCAGGGGATACGACACCAGAAGACTCCGCCAAAGACACCTCAGCTCAATGGTGTAGCGGAGCGCATAAACAGGACACTGATGGAGAGGGTGCGGTGTTTGCTGTCAGAAGCAAACTTGTCGGACAGTTATTGGGGTGAGGCTCTTCTCACAGCCGCTTATGTTATTAATTTGTCTCCTAGTGCTCCTTTGCAGGGTGATGTGCCTGACAAAGTATGGTATGACAAAGAGTCGTCATACAATCACCTGCGAGTGTTTGGCTGTAAGGCCTTCGTGCATGTACCGAAGGACGAGAGGACCAAACTTGAGCCGAAGACGAGGCGATGCGTCTTTGTCGGCTACGGTCGGGATAAGTTTGGCTATAGACTCTATGACCCGGTAGGAAGAAAGCTCTACAGAAGCAGGGACGTGGTGTTCGTCGAGGATCAGACCATGAACAACACTCAGGATTCCGAGACGCCTTCTGAGGCTGAGGAATTGCCTGAGTTAGAGTCATTTTGCTTCGAGCAATTTCCAGAGGACATTGCAGAGGATCCTATTATGGGGGAGCCAGTACATGGAGTTGCTCCCAACCTTGATCATCAGCCTGCTGATGGTGGTCAGGGTGTCTCTCAGGAGGATGAGCATGTCGGGGAGGCAGTTTCTGAAGGGAAGGAGGCTGTTGGTATACAGCCAGCACCAGTAGCTCCACTGAGAAGGAGCGACTGAGATCGTCGACCATCTACGAGATACTCACCGGATGAGTATGTGCTATTGACTGACGGGGGAGAACCCGAAAGCTTTACAGAGGCTATGGAAGATGAACACAGGCAGGAGTGGATGGAGGCCATGCAGGAGGAGATGAGTTCCTTGTACACTAATTCTACTTATGAGCTGGTGCGGTTGCCAAAAGGCAAGAAGGCTTTGAAGAATCGATGGGTATTTAGAGTGAAGCAGACGGATGATGCTACTCGCCCTCGATACAAAGCGAGGCTAGTAGTCAAAGGCTACGGTCAGCAAAAAGGCATGGATTATGATGAGATCTTTTTGCCTGTCGTCAAGCATTCGTCTATTCGGGTGGTGCTAGCATTAGCAGCCAGTCTCGACTTGGAGGTCGAACAGATGGACGTGAAGACGGCATTCCTCTACGGTAATCTTGAGGAGGAGTTGTACATAGAGCAGCCAGAGGAATTATGTGAGAAGGACAAGTCACATTTGGTCTGCCTGTTGAGAAAGAGCTTGTATGGTCTGAAGCAGGCTCCGAGGCAGTGGTACAGGAAGTTCGAGTCGTTTATGGGGAGCATGGTTATGCACGAACGACGTCGGAACATTATGCATTTGTGAGATATTTTGCCGAGGATGATTTTATTATTTTATTGCTCTATGTAGATGATATGCTATTAGTGGGTCGGAATGCCACTAGGATAGCGGAGTTGAAGCGCCAACTGGGCGCGGCCTTCTCTATGAAGGATTTGGGCGCAGCGAAGACTATTCTTGGGATGGAGATCAGCCGAGAGAGAGAGTCCAAGCTGCTACATTTGTCTCAAAAGAAGTACATTCACCGGGTACTTCAGCGTTTCGATATGGACGAGTCGAAGAAAGTGAGTTGCCCCCTTGCGGCTCACTTTAAGTTCACTGAGGAGCAGTGTCCATCTACCGAGGACGAAAAGGAAGATATGGAGCGGGTTCCATATGCCTTAGCTGTGGGAAGTCTTATGTATGCTATGGTGTGTACGAGGCCAGACATCGCTCATGCAGTTGGCACAGTTAGCAGGTACCTTTTAAATCCTGGAAGGGTACATTGGAGTGCGGTCAAGTGGATTCTACGATACCTTCAGGGCACTGTCGATTGGAGACTTTCTTTTGGTGGTGACGAGCCGAAGCTGGTTGGGTATACTGACGCTGATATGGCTGGAGATGTAGACACGAGGCGATCGACTTCGGGCTATGTGATGATGTTTGCTGGAGGAGCGGTATCGTGGCAGTCGCGGTTGCAGAAGTGTGTTGCCTTGTCGACGACAGAGGCAGAGTACATTACGACGACGGAGGCTAGCAAGGAGTTGCTGTGGATGAAGAAGCTGCTGCAGGAAATAGGACTGAAGCAAGAGCAGTATACTTTGCTTTGCGACAGTCAAATTGCTATTCACCTTATGAAGAACCAGACATTTCATAGTCGGTCCAAGCACATCGAGACTCGGTATCATTGGATACAGGATGTGGTTGAGAAGAAGGATGCAGCGCTTGAGAAGGTTCATACTGATGACAATGGAGCGGACATGCTCACGAAGGTTCTTTCGAGGAGAAAGTTTGAGTACTGCAGGCAGATCGTCGGGATGACGACCTCCCCCACATAGCTGTGAAGGGGGAGATTTGTTGGAGTGGGTGGGGTTCCCACTTATGTGGAGAATACCCCGGAGAGCGACGTGCGCCATCCGTGTATCAGAGAAGCTTGGGGAGTGCATGGATTTTATTTTGGTACATATATGGTAAGGAAATATATGATTGGATTTCCATATTTACTTTGATTATATATTTATGATTGGACCCTTCATATAGTAGCTTTCCATATTATTGGGTTTCCAATTATGGTAAGCTAATTATGATTGGATTTCTATTAAATATATGATTGATTTATATTAGAAGTTTCCATATATATTGGCCTTCCATGTATGCGTTACCAAGGACTTATAAAAGGGTGATGCATTCTAGTTGTAAAATTATCTCAAAACAAAGAGTGCTTTACAATCTTTGAGAGAGAGAGAGGATTAAGGACTATTGTGAAGGAGAGATTGCTTCGAATAATTTTTCGGCATCTCTTGTTCTTCGGAGTCCGCAATCAAAAAATTTCTTCTTTCAAGTGAGTTGTGGTGATCCGTGTTGGATCGGGAGGAGCTTGTAGAGGGTGTTCTCTTTATTCCATTAGTGGAGGTTCTTCAGGGTTGGACTCCGATCGTCCCGTGGTTTTTCCCGCAAGGGTTTTCCACGTCAAAAATATTTGTGTCTGCGATTGTGTTTGGCATTTTTGGTTTGTGTGCTTTTGCTCGGTTCTCTCGCAGGACTTTCTGGTTTGTGGGAACGGTTTCCGCTTCGTTCCCAACATCTACTCCCTCTTATATATATTATTAATAAGAATAAGTCCGGTACAGATTTTCAGCTACCAATTCCTTCTTTCTTTTTTATTTTCACAACACGTTATCAGCACAAATGTTCTAGGAGTTGAAGCCAGGCCATCGATTTAACGAGACAAAGGACGACGGCTCGAGGGGTCGAGACTAGCACGATCGCTGAAGGACTGAAGGAGTTTCAGACCACCACCAAAAAAGATCAAAGATCATGGAATTGGATTGAACAATCCAACCAGGTTCATAGATTACACAAGTTTTTCTACTTTCAACAAGAAGTTTTTGCTATGATCTAAATACCAAAAATATATTTACGTACCTGCAAAATGCTATGATTTGAAGCATATGTATGCACTTGAAGTGCGACCATTTAAATACAAAATCTTATAGTTTTATCACATCGTTAATTTCTCAGATTGGAACCATGTCAAGCATCAAAACTAACTATAGCGAAGTAGCCTTGTCAACAGCAAAGTTCATTATTTCAAATATTGCACAAACATTTTTAATAAGAGTACCATAATGCCATCATTGTCATGGCTATCATTTGTCTGCAGTTGTCGTTTTGACTGGCTTATGCTCATCTATATGAGATTGCTGAATCTGGCATTTTAAATTCTTGTAGATCAATGTTTTTCCTTGTAAGATATCAATCCAATTGTTCTTGACATTTTAGCATCCAAGTAAACAAGTAATTTCAGTTTTCAATGCTGGACTAAAATCATTATGTTGAAATTCCGTATTACTTCTCTTTCTGTTTGCATTAATGAGCATTAATTGGTTTAAACTCAGTATAAATCATGTAAACCAGACCTTTAACATTTTTTTTTGACAATTATGAGATTCCTAATCTTAGTTGAAAAAATGGTTCATCATAAGCTTTTCCTATGGAGTTAGCTACCATGTTTGGTTCACGGAATCATTCCATTAGGAAAGAAAAGTAATTCATTTATTATGTGTGGATGCCAAAGAAAATATTTGAAAAGGAAACTGATTCCCAAGTGAAAGAAAATTGGGGGAAAGAAATTCATTTCCTATGTTTGGATGCAAATATTTGGAAAAGGAAACTGATTCCCAAGTGAAAGAAAA
The DNA here is from genome assembly GCA_029216955.1 of Iris pallida. Taxonomy (NCBI): domain Eukaryota; kingdom Viridiplantae; phylum Streptophyta; class Magnoliopsida; order Asparagales; family Iridaceae; genus Iris; species Iris pallida. Next base: position 2,852,389 of record JANAVB010028620.1, read on the forward strand.
TTAGGAAAAAATAATTCATTTCCTATGTTTGGATGCCAAAGAAAATATTTGGAAAAGGAAAATGATTCCCAAGTGAAAGAAAAATTGGGGGAAAATTGGTCCCCCCCACATAGGGATTCATTTTCCCACTCTAGGGATTCATTTTCCCTCCTAAATTTCTTGACCTTTCCAAACACCGGAAAGAAAAATGGATGAGAATTACAATTTTCCAAAGGAAACAAATTGAAGAAGGAGTTGATTTCCTTTCCTTTCCTTTCCTTTCCGCGAACCAAACGAGGCCTTAGGTTGAGAAGGCTACATACAAATTTTGACAGAAAATTATGACTTTGTAAAGTGTCAAACTCCCATTTGGTGCCAAATTTGTGGAGAAAAATTACAGACACAAGAGCGCCTTGAAATAAATTTAGGCTAATTATAAGGGCACATATAAAGTTGATCAGGACTAGCCCAAATCTGATTTTGGTTTATTTATAAGTTTGCCCCTTGAAAAATTACTCAGGACTAGCCCGAATGTAAGTATAAAAGTCATTTTTGTTTTGTTTTTTGCTCTTATCTCCTTCCTCATCTCTCTTTCTTCAAACCCTAGTTTATTTTCCTTCTTTTTGTTTGGGCATCATGGAAGAAGAACAAGAACAAGAAGAAAGGAAATAAACTAACTTGTGGAAATCATGTAACTTTTACTTTGAAATTGTGGTCCCAACTTATGAAAATTATGGATAAAACCTTAGTTGTAAAAGAAATTTGGTTATCAAATCTATTAAATCTATTGATCTATTAATCAATTTTCTTCATTAACAGAAGAAATATTGGATGAGACCCTAGTTATAGGGGAAATTATGGATGAAACCCTAGTTGTAGAAGAAATGGACTTGCTGTACAACAAGTCCATATCAGGACTGTCATATTTTCTGGTAGTCCTAAAGTCGAAATCGTTGAATGAAAAACATACGTTAGGGTTTATTTCCATCTTTAGTGAAATATATATTTTAGGGTTTATTTTCATGTATTCTTTGTGAGGAAGGAAGTATTAGGATTTGTACATTATTTGTAAGGAGCTTTGGTTCCATCGAAATTGGGAATGAGAAGGAAACTAGAATTTTGATGGAGATGGTAAAATTGGAAATGGTGGAGAAGAAGAAGAAGATGATGAGAAGAAAACTATGATTTTGATGGAGATGGTGGGGATGGAAATAGTGAATAAGAAGAAGAATATGAGAGGAAAGCTAGTGTTGTGGAAGAGAGAGAGTAAAAAGTTGAAATTTTGGGTTTGGAGAGCGTTGGGTTAGGACAGCCCAAAGAGTAAAAAATTGGATTGTCCTGAATAATTTTCCCTCAAACCTGGACTAGCCCCAATCTGAAGTAGCCATGATCAACTTTGGATGTGCCCTTATAAATAGCCTAAATTTAGGAGGCCAGTTGGCGGACCAGAAAATATAGTCATGCATTACGATCATGAACCAAGGAGAGCGTCTCTCAGTTACTGCTAACTTTGTAATCAGGAAAAATATTGGCAAGACGCAATCAATGAAGGCTAGTTGTTTGGTACGAAGCCCACAATTAGGTAGATTTCCCAACAAAATGCATCCTACCATATTTGGATTTGGTACGAATCCAGCAGCACATGAGAGAGAGAAGCAAATGCCTCCTACTAAAATGGCGTTTAGGGTCTGCATGGATTGAGAGAGAAAAACAGAGTTAAGTGGAGTTAAATGAGGCAGAGTTAAGTAAGGCGGAGTAGAGTCAATACATAGAACCTTGCTTGGATTGGAGGGAGAGTCAAGTGGGGGTGTTTAATAACTTTTGCTTGGATTGGAGGTTTTGATTGAGAGCAAGATTAATAAAAATGTATTGTCCCATCCCGCTCAGTCAATCGGAGGAATCGAAATGACGACGGCGTTCGGACTTAGCAAGCAACGGCGACTTGAAGGCTCGCTCGGTCAAGGCGACCGCTCGCTCAGGTGGGATAGTTTCGGTGAACTTGCCTCATCTTAGCCTTCACATAATAAATCGCATGTTTTTAACTCGCACAAGTAGGCTTGATAATAAAAGAGAAGAATCCACAAAGCTAAAGGAAATAATCCCGACAGATCGAATTGAGTTAGAACATGGAAAGGTCCAATGGTCGGCTTAGAGTTGGTGCACGGCGTGCTTTGAAAATGACACTCGGTCCTTCGTCCCGTGGCTTGGGAGAAGGAAAAATTGGTCTTCGCCACAAGCTATTCATAGGCGTCGCCCGCATAAATTCTTCATAAAGCATGCCCGGTCTCTTCGTCCAGGGCGTGGCATAGCCTCTGCTCGTCGACGGGTTAAGTTGCATTGCACGGCTTGTGGCATAAGTCTAGGCACCCCAAATAACTTGGTTGTTCAAAGTCAAATGTGTGCACGGTCAGAAGACAATATTCGGGCCTAAGATTTGGCTGAAATGAAGACACCGTGCTTCGGCACGATATGTGGCATCGAGTCTCGAGTTGTCGGCATATAAGTTGCATAAGTTGGTTGAGTTGTTTTGAGTTTAAGTCAGGAAACCGCCGCAAGGCAAAGTTGGGTGAGTGACACTAAGTTCACAAGTCTTGATTGGGTCAGTTGGTGATCAAAGTAACAAGGGTCGCGAGGCGGCAATATGGTTAAGTCACACTGAGTTACGAGGCATGACACGATGGATTTGTAGCACGGTCACAAGAAAATTGGGTACCATCGCGTAGTTGCATCTCTGATATTGGGCCGTAAGGCAAACACGACTTGATAGGTTAACGTTGTGGCAAGCACGGGAAGGTCTTGAGATACAAAATAGGCTAAGACGTCGGTCCTAAAATAATCCTAAGGCAAGAGTAGAAAGACAATCGAAAAGGGTTTTGTTGCACAAAGTAAATGAACGTGTCAGTTTTGTATGGGTGGGCGAGGAGCTCATTCCACCAGTACAGTTGAGTACTGACACCCACATAGTTTCATGTGCAGACACAGGTAGAAGCTCGTGGCGCGGAGCTCTCTTGGATGCGTCGAGGCACGGAGTTCCTTAGCGATTCGAAGCGTATGGCTGCATGGAGTCAAGACTTATACGGGATATAATGTATGGACGTCGCCTTCTGAAGCATCCGCTGGCTCAAGACATGTATTGAGAGATGAGAGAGAGCTGAGTGACTTGTAATGTGAGATGAGTGAGCTTGAGAGACTTGTAATCTTGGCCTTGCGCCCCATTGTAACGTTTGTTTCAGTAACAATAAAAGAGTGTTTTGCAATGACTTGTGTTTTGCTTCAAATTTTGCTGCTATTATTCAATATCTCTGCTTGGGACTTCTGTGCGACGACCCTGTCGTAGTCGTTGAAATCGGCCGTTATGGAACCCGCCTTGCACGAGCGCAATCTAGGCTCGTGCGACATCATGCCTTAGCGAGGACGATCGCTCCTACGGGAGCGGGACGTGACATAATGGTATCAGAGCACGGCTTTACGTCCTTGGACTATCGATTGAATTCTTTAACTCTGTTGTTTTTGCAAACTCTGATGTGTTGCTTCCGCAAAGTTGATATCGTTGGTGCACACTCTCTCGAATGTCTCACGGATCTCCATACAATAAGTCTATCTATTTTATAAAACGTAGGAGGCGTCGCCCGCATAAATACTTCATAAAGCATGCACGGTTTCTTCGCCCAAGGCGTGGCAAAGCCTCTGCTCACCGACGGGTTAAGTTGTATTGCACGGCTTGTGGCATAAGTCTAGGCACCCCAAATAACTTGGTTGTTCAAAGTCGAATGTCTGTACGGTCAGAAGACAATGTTTGGGCCTAAGATTTGGCTAAAATGAAGACACCGTGCTTCGGCACGAGATGTGGCGTCAAGTATCGAGTTGTCGGCATATAAGTTGCATAAATTGGTTGAGTTGTTTTGAGTTTAAGTCAGGAAACCGCCGTAAGACAAAGTTGGTTGAGTGACACTAAGTTCACAATTAGTCTTGATTGGGTCAGTTGGTGATCAAAGTAACAAGGGTCACGAGACGACAATATGGTTAAGTCACACTGAGTTGCGAGGCACGACACGATAGATTTGTAGCACGATTACAAGAAAATTGGGTACTATCGCGTAGTTGCATCTCTGATATTGGGCCGTAAGGCAAACACGACTTGATAGGTTAACGCTGTGGCAAGCACGGGAAGGTCTTGAGATACAAAATCGGCTAAGGCGTCGGTCCTAAAATAATCCTAAGGCAAGAGTAGAAAGACAATCGAAAAGGGTTTTGTTGTACAAAGTAAATGAACGTGTCGGTTTTGTATGGGTGGGCGAGGAGCTCATTCCACCAGTACAGTTGAGTACTGACACCCACTTAGTTCCATGTGCAGGCACAGGTATAAGCTCATGGCGCGGAGCTCGCTTGGATGCGTGGAGGCACGGAGTTCCTTGGCGATTCGAAGCGTGCGGCCGCATGGAGTCAAGACTTATACGGGACATAATGTATGGACGTCGCCTTCCGAAGCATCCGCTGGCTCAAGACATATAATAAGAGATGAGAGAGCTGAGTGACTTGTAATGTGAGATGAGTGAGCTTGAGTGAGCTTGTTAGACTTGTAATCTTGGCCTTGCGCCCCATTGTAACCTTTGTTTCAATATCAATAAAAGAGTGTTTTGCGATGACTTGTGTTTTTCTTCAAATTTAGCTGCTATTATTCAATGTCTCTGCTTGGGACTTCTGTGCGATGACCTCGTCGCAGCCGCTGAAATTGGCCGTTATGGAACCCGCCTTGCACGAACGCAATCTAGGCTCATGCGACATCACACCTTAGCGAAGACGATCGCTCCTACAGGAGCGGGGCATGACATAATGGTATCAGAGCACGGCTTTATGTTCTTGGACTATCGATTGAATTCTTTAACTCTGTTGTTTCCGTAAACTCTGATGTCTTGCTTCCGCAAAGTTGATATCGTTGGTGCGCTCTCTCTCGAATGTCCCACGGATGTCCATACAATAAGTCTATCTATTTTGCAAAACGTAGGAGAACAGTTTTTGACAAAACAAAAAGATGGTTCGCGTAAGCACGGTTGGCTAAGTCGGGCTGGGCATATACACCAAAGTTGCGTCGACCTTAGAAAAGTCGAGTGCGGTAATTGAATAGTGTCGAGCAAGAATGAGTTGAACTCGATTGAGTAAAGTGAGATGACTATCGATAGGGGTGCTATCGAGCGACGATAACGTCGGTGCGATATAGGTGAGCGTGCTTGAAATTCGAGGAATTGTTTGAACGAAAATTTTTAAAAATTCGATTTAGATTCAAATGATAGTTTTGAGGATTTGTTGAATGACTTCATCCCTGAGTGGTGTATGCGATAGCCTCAGGGATGTAAATCGATCGATTGAGGATGCAGGGAGTCGGTGAGCAGCAAACGTCGCATTATACAAAGCCTTAGATTGAGTGTCGTTGAACAAGTAGTAGTCTTGAAGATTTGGATGAGTTTATTCGAACAACTTAGAATTAACGCGCACGAAACGTGTACGGGATTGAGATTGCACAAGTAAGAAATATGGGAATGATAGAGTAAGCAAATCAAATCGAAGAAAATTTAAGGTGTAGCAAAAGGATGACTTAATTGAGGAAATTATTAAGAATCATATACGAAAGTTAGCACGACAAGTAGATAGTGTGCATAAAAGGTTTGATTTTGAAGTTACGCGAATGACTCTAAAGATTGGAATGGATGTTGCTCGATGATTTGAGTTAGCAAGGAATGACGTGATTCGGAGAAAAATGTTGGTCGATGACTTAAGATAGACGGACGAACAATACGTGAATTTGGGTTTGAGGAATTTGATGTTGTAAATGATTCGCGGGATAATGATCGAACTTGAATTTGAATGTTAAGGAGATAATCCGGTCGGTTGCACGAATCGAAATTAGTTACAAAGGAAGACCGTCAGGTTACGCATATCGTCGATGGTATTGAGGCGTATCAAAGATCGATATACGATAACTCGGGGGTACTCTGACCCGACGAATGACGATCGTGCAAGTGTTATTGTTCGGCTGGATGCTATACTTAGAATTTTGATTAAGATAAATGTTGGATAAAAAATCGAAGTATCTTGATGGTTACGCAGATAACCACAGCGTCGACATTCTTGTCTTGCACGAGCGCAACTCTAGCCTCGCACATGCGTCACATCGGATTTTGGGTGATCGTTCCACGTGAGCGTTGACATGATGACTCATTTCGCAGGAATGATCGAACTCGGAAAATCAGGATGCGACAACTTTGATTGTCTCGACGTGTTGGTTTGATGCGAAGGAAAATTCGAGGATGTTTGGACTTGAGATTGATGATTGAGTAAACTTGAGGATTGAATAGATCCAATCTACGTATCGAGAATGAACTAGTCTAGACACAAAACAAGAGTTACGTCCCGATGAGGATGACTATCCCGCGGGAGCGTGCATGGTGATTCATGCCCACCGTGGATAATCTGAATCGCGTGAGATCGGGGCGCAACATATTATTAAGCTGGACGACCTTATGATCGAATACGTGGATTGTGATGAACGACTTAGAAAATATAAAATGTGAATTATGATTTAGAAATGAATCATGTCGTAGCGAGTTTGACTTGAGAAGGATTGATAGGTGAATTATGTCGAACGTGTTCGAAAAGATAGACTATACGAAATGGCTTGCTGGTCGAGCGATATTGATGCGTTGAAGATTTGGTTGAGTGAACTTACGATAGGATGGCTTTGCTGGATGACTCAAACCCCGTGCGACGAACTTTGGGATGTGTGTAGGAAATCTATGCTCGAAGTTTAAAAATCGGAGTGATACGAGCTTGGGTAGAAAATCCCGTACTATCAACTTAGTTTGACCTTAGGATGGGGTCAGTGTTGATATCGTTGTTTGGGAACTATGATTCCAATACTGACAGAAAGACATAGCCTAGCGGTTAGGCAAGACGTCTATGTTGCGAGAGTTAGCATCGGTGCGAGTGATCTTGAGGATTGATTGGTTGGGATATTGGTATTGATGAATGGAATGATTCAGGAATATGAAAATACTACTCATGAGCCTCGGCTGACATGCATGTATATCAGGGACGCTTGAATATGTGCACGATCCGACTTGAGTGGTAATGGCAGAATTTGCTATCACAAGGATTGGCTGAAATGCATATATTTTGGGGACGCCTAAAATATGTGCACGATCCATACTAAGTGATATGTTGAATTCAAGTGAGACTTGAGGAACAGAAAAGTGTCGAGGATTTTGAGATCGTAAGTTTTGAAGAAAAGATTGTGGGTAGCACGAGCGTGGCTCGGATTTGAGGGAACACGTAGGAGAAATGTATGCGAGAGTCATTGAACGTTCGAGTGATAAGTCAATGAATAAGTACTCAGTTAGTTTCGAGGATGAAACTTTTTCTGAGTGGTGTATGATGTAGTACCCCATCCTGTTCAGTCAATCGGAGGAATCGAAACGCCGACGGCGTTCGGACTTAGCATGCAACGGCGACTTGAAGGCTCGCTCGGTCAAGGCGACCGCTCGCTCAGGTGGGATAGTTTCGGTGAACTTGCATCATCTTAGCCTTCACATAATAAATTGCATGTTTTTAACTCGCACAAGTAGGCTTGATAATAAAATAGAAGAATCCACATAGCTAAAGGGAATAATCCCGACAGGTCGAATTGAGTTAGAACATGGAAAGGTCCAACGGTCGGCTTAGAGTTGGTGCATGGCGTGCTTTGAAAATGATACTCTGTCCTTCATTCCGTGGCTTAGAAGAAGAAAAAGTTGGTGTTCGCCACAAGCTATTCATAGGCGTCGCCCGCATAAATGCTTCATAAAGCATGTACGGTCTCTTCGCCCAAGACGTGGCATAGCCTCTGTTCGCCGACGGGTTAAGTTGTATTGCACAGCTTATGGCATAAGTCTAGGCACCCCAAATAACTTGGTTGTTCAAAGTCGAATGTGTGTACGGTCAGAAGACAATGTTCGGGCCTAAGATTTGGCCGAAATGAAGATACCGTGCTTCGGCACGAGATGTGGCGTCGAGTCTCGAGTTGTCAGCATATAAGTTGCATAAGTTGGTTGAGTTGTTTTGAGTTTAAGTCAGGAAACCGCCGCAAGGCAAAGTTGGTTGAGTGACACTAAGTTCACAAGTCTTGATTGGGTCAGTTAGTGATCAAAGTAACTAGGGTCGCGAGACGGCAATATGGTTAAGTCACACTGAGTTGCGAGGTACGACACGATGGATTTGTAGCACGGTCACAAGGAAATTGGGTACCATCGCGTATTTGCATCTCTGATATTGGGCCGTAAGGCAAATACGACTTGATAGGTTAACGTTGTGGCAATCACGGAAAGGTCTTGACATACAAAATAGGCTAAGGCGTCGGTCCTAAAATAATTCTAAGGCAAGAGTAGAAAGACAATCGAAAAGGATTTTGTTGCACAAAGTAAATGAACGTGTCAATTTTGTATGGGTGTGCGAGGAGCTCATTCTACCAGTACAGTTGAGTACTAACACCCACATAGTTTCATGTGCAGGCACAGGTAGAAGCTCATGGCACGGAGCTCGCTTGGATACGTCGAGGCACAAAGTTCCTTGGCGATTCGAGGCGTGCGGTCGCATGGAGTCAAGAATTATACGGGACATAATGTATGGACGTCGCCTTCCGAAGCATCCGCTGGCTCAAGATATGTATTGAGAGATGAGAGAGCTGAGTGACTTGTAATTTGAGATGACTGAGCTCGAGTGAGCTTGAGAGACTTGTAATCTTGGCCTTGCGCCTCATTGTAACCTTTGTTTCAATATCAATAAAAAAGTGTTTTGCGATGACTTGTGTTTTGCTTCAAATTTTGCTGCTATTATTCAATGTCTCTGTTTGGGACTTCTGTGCGACGACCCCGTCGCAGCCGCTGAAATCGGCCGCTATAGAACCCGTCTTGTACGAACGCAATCTAGGCTCGTACGGCATCACGCATTAGCGAGGACGATCGTTTCTATGGGAGCGGGACATGACATAATGGTATCAGAGCACGGCTTTACATCCTTGGACTATCGATTGAATTCTTTAACTCTGTTGTTTTTGCAAACTCTGATGTGTTGCTTCCGTAAAGTTGATATCAATGGTGCGCTCTCTCTCGAATGTCCCACGGATGTCCATACAATAAGTCTATCTATTTTGTAAAACGTAGGAGAATAGTTTTTGACAAAAGAAAAAGATGGTTCGCGTAAGCACGGTTGGCTAAGTCGGGCTGGACATATACACCAAAATTACGTCGACCTTAGAAAAGTCGAGTGCGGGAATTGAATAGTGTCGAGCAAGAATGAGTTGAACTCGATTGAGTAAAGTGAGACGACTATCGATAGGGGTGCTATCGAGCGACGATAACGTCGGTGCGATATAGGTGAGCGTGCTTGAAATTCGAGGAATGGTTTGAACGAAAAATTTAAAAAAGTCGATTTAGATTCAAATGATAGTTTTGAGGATTTGTTGAATGACTTCATCCCTATATGGTGTATGCAATAGCCTCAGGGATGTCAATCGATCGATTGAGGATGCGGGGTATCGGTGAGTCTATCAGCAAGCGTCGCGTTATGCAAAGCCTTAGATTGAGTGTCGTTGAACAAGTAGTAGTCTTGAAGATTTGGATGAGTTTATTCGAACAACTTAGAATTGATGCGCACGGAACGTGCACGGTATTAAGATTGCGCAAGTATGAAATATGGAAATGATAGAGTAGGCAAATCAAATCGAGAAAAAGTTAAGGTGTTGCAAAAGGATGACATAATTGAGAAAATTATTAAGAATCATATACAAAAGTTAGCACGACAGGTAGATAGCATGCATGAAAGGTTTGATTTTGAAGTTACGCGAATGACTCTAAAAATTGGAATGGATGTTGCTCGATGATTTGAGTTAGCAAGGAATGACGTGATTCGGAGAAAAATATTGGTCGATGACTTAAGATAGACGGACGAACAATACGTAAATTTGGGTTTGAGGAATTTGATGTTGTAAATGATTCGAGGGATAATGATCGAACTTGAATTTGAATGTTGAGGAGATTATCCGGTCGGACGATAGCATCATTCATCTGAATCAAAATTAGTTGCAAAGGAAGATCGTCAGGTTACGCATATCGTCGATGGTATTGAGGCGTATCAAAGATCGATATACGATAACTCAGGGGGTACTCTGACCCGACGAATGACGATCGTGCAAGTGTTATTGTTCGGCTGGATGCTGTACTTAGGATTTTGATTGAGATGAATGTTGGATGAGAAATCGAAGTGTCTTTATGGTTACGCGGATAACCACAGCGTCAACATTCTTGTCTTGCACGAGCGCAACTCTAGCGTCGCACATGCATCGCGTCGGATTTGGGGTGATTGTTTCGCGTGAACGTTGACATGGTAAGTCATGTCGCGGGAATGATCGAACTCGAAAAATTAGGACGCGACCACTTTGATATTCTCGACGTGTTGGTTTGATGCGAAGGAAAATTCGAGGATGTTTGGACTTGCGATTGATGATTGAGTAAACTTGAGGATTGAATAGATCCAATCTACGTATCGAGAATGAATTAGTCTAGACACAAAACAAGAGTTACGTCCTGATGAGGATTACTATCCCGTGGGAGCATGCATGGTGATTCATGCCCACCGTGGATAATCTGAATCGCGTGAGATCGGGGCGCAACATATTATTAAGCTGGACGACCTTATGATCGAATACGTGGATTTTGATGAACGACTTAGAAAATATGAAATGTGAATCATGGTTTAGAAATGAATCTTGTCGTAGCGAGTTTGACTTGAGAAGGATTGATAGGTGGATTATGTCGAACGTGTTCGAAAAGATAAACTATGCAAATTGGCTTGCTGGTCGAGCGATATTGATGTGTCGAAGATTTGGTTGAGTGAACTTAGATAGGATGGCTTTGCTGGATGACTCAAACCCCGTGCGACGAACTTTGGGATATATGTAGAAAATCTATGCTCGAAGTTTAGAAATCGAAGTGATGCGAGCTTAGGTAGAAAACCCCATATTATCAACTTGGTTTGACCTTAAGATGGGGTCGGTGTTGATATCGTTGTTTGGGAACTATGATTCCAATACTGATATAAAGACATAGCCTAGCGGTTAGACAAGACGTCCATGTTGCGAGAGTTAGCATCGGTGCGAGTGATCTTGAGGATTGATTAGTTGGGATATTGGTATTGATGAATGGAATGATTCAGGAATATGAAAATACCACTCATGAGCCTCGGCTGACATGCATGTATATCAGGGACGCTTGAATATGTATACGATCCGACTCGAGTGGTAATGGCAGAATTCGCTATCACGAGGCTTGGCTGAAATACATGTATTTTGGAGGCGCCTAAAATATGTGCACGATCCATACTAAGTGATACGTTAAATTCAAATGAGACTTGGGAAACAGGAAAGTGTCGAGAATTTTGAGATCGTAAGTTTTGAAGAAAAGATTGTGGGTAGCACGAGCATGGCTCGAATTTGAGGGAACGCATAGGAGAAATGTGTGCGAGAGTCGTTGAACGTACGAGTGATAAGTCAATGAATAAGTACTCAGTTAGTTCGAGGGCAAAACTTTTTCTGAGTGGTGTATGATGTAGTGCCCCGTCCCGCTCAGTCAATCGGAGGAATCGAAACGCTGACGGCGTTCGGACATAGCATGCAACGGCGACTTGAAGGCTCGCTCGGTCAAGGCGACCGCTCGCTCAGGTAGGGTAGTTTCGGTGAACTTGTCTCATCTTAGCCTTCACATAATAAATTGTATGTTTTCAACTTGCAGAAGTAGGCTTGATAATAAAATAGAAGAATCCACATAGCTAAAGGGAATAATCCCGACAGGTCGAATTGAGTTAGAACATGAAAAGGTCCAACGATCGGCTTAGAGTTGGTGCACGGCGTGCTTTGAAAATGACACTCGGTCTTTCGTCCCGTGGCATGGGAGAAGGAAAAGTTGGTCTTCACCACAAGCTATTCATAGGCGTCGCCCGTATAAATGCTTCATAAAGCATGCACGGTCTCTTCGCCCAAGGCGTGGCATAGCCTCTGCTCACCGACGGGTTAAGTTGTATTGCATGGCTTGTGGCATAAGTCTAGGCACCCCAAATAACTTGGTTGTTCAAATTCGAATGTGTGCACAGAAGACAATGTTCGGGCATAAGATTTGGCTGAAATGAAGATACCGTGCTTCGGCACGAGATGTGGCGTCGAGTCTCGAGTTGTCGGCATATAAGTTGCATAAGTTGGTTGAGTTGTTTTGAGTTTAAGTCAGGAAACCACTGCAAGGCAAAGTTGGTTGAGTGACACTAAGTTCATAAGTCTTGATTGGGTCAGTTGGTGATCAAAGTAACAAGGGTCGCGAGGCGGCAATATGGTTAAGTCACACCGAGTTGCGAGGCATGACACGATGGATTTGTAGCACGGTCACAAGGAAATTGGGTACCATCGCATAGTTGCGTCTCTGATATTGGGCCGTAAGGCAAACACGACTTGATAGGTTAACGCTGTGGCGAGCACGGGAAGGTCTTGAGATACAAAATAGGCTAAGGCGTCGGTCCTAAAATAATCTTAAGGCAAGAGTAGAAAGACAATCGAAAAGGGTTTTGTTGTACAAAGTAAATGAACGTGTCGGTTTTGTATGGGTGGGCGAGGAGCTCATTCCACCAGTACAGTTGAGTACTGACACCCACATAGTTTCATGTGCAGGCACAGGTAGAAGCTCATGGCACGGAGCTCGCTTGGATGCGTCGAGGCACGGAATTCCTTGGCGATTCAAAGCGTGCGGCCGCATGGAGTCAAGACTTATACGGGACATGATGTATGGACGTCGCCTTCCGAAGCATCCGCTGGCTCAAGACATGTATTGAGAGATGATAGAGCTGAGTGACTTGTAATGTGAGTTGAGTGAGCTTTAGTGAGCTTGAGAGACTTGTAATCTTGGCCTTGCGCCCCATTGTAACCTTTATTTCAATATCAATAAAAGAGTGTTTTACGATGACTTGTGTTTTGCTTCAAATTTTGCTGCTATTATTCAATGTCTCTACTTGGGACTTCTGTGCGACGACTCCGTCGCAGCCGCTGAAATCGGCCGTTATGGAACCCTCCTTGCACGAGCGCAATCTAGGCTCGTACGGCATCACGCCTTAGCGAGGACGATCGCTTCTACGGGAGATCGGCGTGACAAAAAATATGATATTTATCAAACTAATCTTATTATATATGTCATAAAATTAAATTTGAATAAAATTTTAATTGGAACTTGTCAAATATTTTCACAAATTAGGAAGGTATGAAGCAACACGTTGAAAACAAGAAAAAAATGGAGAAAAAATTATGATATTTTATAGATCAAATAAGGGGTATTTATGACTTTTTAAACAAAATCTCTCAATTTCTCTCGTTAACCTCCAATTTGGGGGGTTGAGAAAATGGACAAAAATGGGTGAAATAAACTCTCACTTAACCCTCTATCATCCTCCCTCATAAACCTCTACCCTCGAACCAAGCATGGTTTTATTTTTTCCTTACTTAACTTTCCCCCGCTTAACTCTCTTAACCCTCAATTAAAAAAAAAACCCTTAAGCATGTTTATGAAATAACATATTATATTTATTTAATATGTATTTTTCTTTAAATATCTAGGAGGCACTGAGACTCATAACTTGGTAATTAGATATTATTGAATTGAATCATATTTATTCGATCTGTTATTTTTAGTTGATATCATAACTGAAACTATTAATAGTTGGCCTTGCAAATAATCGAGTTATATTTAATTGCAAGTTGAAAGAAAGGGACACTTCTTGATGGTTGTATCATATGCCTAATAACCTTCTGAAAGAAAGTTAAGGATTTAACTTTTGACTTTAGGTACCATAGAGAAATGGTGTGAGATTTGCCTATATGTTATTATGTCATTGTTTTATGTTTTTTTACCTGCTAGAAGGCTGAATTATGTTAGAAAAATTATAATTTGATATTGATTTTGCATATGATAAGGTATTTGCTTGTTTGAGGTTCATACCACCCCAAATGGGTGCATGCATGAAAACTGTTGCGCTATATGCCCGAAAAAAATTAGTCGTCCGCTAACTAATTTTGCAGGTCGTAAGAGGTCGCTGGTCCGGAAAGGCTAAAAGTAAAAATATATCAACATGAATGTTAGTATTTCATTAATACAATTTGTTGGCACACTAATTTTAATATATTGATTATAATTAACCTCTGTACTGTTTTACCTCTATTATTCTACAGGAACAAACAAGTCAGTCAAAGATAGAAGGAAAGACGACTCCAACTCTATAAGAAGAAACAAGTCTTTCGGCGCAAGAAGAAAAGATGATTCCAACACTTACAACAGTAGACCCTTTTCACACTCAGGAAGACATATGACAAGCAAAAGAATTCCAGATCAAAAGCTCAAATGTCTCTCTAAGTGTCTGTAAGTGTCTAGAAAATTATGTACACACTTCAGTATGGATGACAAACTAAAATGTTATAAATTCTGATTTTAGTTTTTATGAAGAGAAAAATAACCCGTCGGATCTTCGTAGTAATCTGTCGGATAATCCGAACTAGAAACAGCAAGTATTTCTGGTAAAGTTCGGATAATCCGTCGGATCTCCGCGGTAATCCGTCGGATAATCCAATCTAGAAACAACAAGTATTTTCGGTAAAGTTTGGATAATGCGCCGGATCTCCGCTGTAATCCGTCGGATAATCTGAACTAGTAACAACAAGTATTTATTGTTATTTCTGGATCATCCGGCGGACCTCCGCAGTAATCCGTCGGATAATCCGGATGCCTTGCTGGCCTTTATTCGAATTCAAATCCAACGTCATATGTCAGACGCATTAAATACATCCAATTACTCTATTTCTAGCCATTACTGTTTGGCCGAATAATCCGAAGGATTTTGTGAATTTTTGCCAGATAATTCGCTCGGCTGCTGAATGCTCTTTATGACTTTGGATTTATATAAATAGTGCTCCTCTCTCTTCATAAATACTTATCCACTTGAGCTTTAAATTTTCTATCTACCAAAGAGTTCCACCATTACTCTACCAAGCTTTAAATTGTCATCCATTAAAGTGTTAGAGTATTCAAGAGTTGTAACTTAGATCTTCCAAGTGTTCAAGAAGATCGAAATCTCTTTTCTCTCAAGTTTGAAGTTGATGAGCCTTTAAAGGAAAACTCGTATGTAAGAAGTTGGCAATTTTTTTTGATCCAAACTTGTGTGTAAGAAGTTGACGAGTTCTTCAGATCCAAACTCATGTTGTAACTATTTACTCAAATAGTGGATCAAAGTCGGAAAGAGTTCCAGAATTGGAGTGCCCTTTAGGAGGATACCAGGATACATCGAGTGTTTGATTCTCTCTTCTCTAAATTATCTTTTAGTTTGCTTATTATTGTTGGTAATTATTTTATTACCCTATTCATCCCCCTCTAGGGTTCTACAATTGGTATCAGAGCCTAGTCTCTTGATTTGGCCTTACCTCCTTAGAGTGATCTATGGCCACTAACCCTAGTCTCAACTCGTTCCATAATGAGGGACACTCCACAAATAAACCTCCTCTATTTGATGGAATTAACTATAACTATTGCAAAATTAGGATGAACATTTACTTAAAATTCCTAGATTTTGATCTATAGGATTGTGTCGTAAATGGTATTCCTAAATCCTCCATAGTTATTGAGGAAGTAGTTTCGGAAACACTTAGAGAAAAAAAATTCCAAAATGACAATAAGATCTTTAGTCGGGATGCAAAGGCTATACGCACTCTATTATGCTCTCGATAGCAATAAATTCAATAGAATCTCAACTTGCAAAACTTACAGTGCAATTTGAAAAAACTTTTGCAAGTCACATACGAGGGGACATCACAAGTAAAAGAATCAAAGATTAGTAGACTCACACAAGAGTATGAATCTTTTAAAATAAAACAAGATGAGTCTATTACTTTTATGTTCACTCAATTCTTTGATATCATTAACCCTCTATCTTCTCTTGGTAATGAATATCTCACTCACGAAAAAGATTCGAAAGATTCTCAGAGGATTGACTAAAGGATGAAATCCTAAAGCTACCGCCATTATCAAAGAGAATGACCTAACAACAATGAACCTTGAGACCCTCATGGGAAAGTTAATGACCACGAGCTAGACATGAAGGACCAAAAGGAATCCTCCATACAAGAAAAGGAGAAAAAACGACGAAGAAAAAAAGAAAAATCTCTTGCTCTCAAGGCCATCAAGTTCTCCTCAAAAGACGACTTTGATGATGACGATTCGGATGACGAAGAAATCGCTCTCACCGCCAAATACTTTCGAAAGTTCCTCAAATTCAACAAAGCAAATCGTTCAAGAAGGGACACCGACGAAGAACCTGCTTGCTACAACTGCAAGAAGACCGGACACATCAAGAGAGATTTTCCAATAAGAAAAAGAGAATCTGGCAAGTAAGAGAGGCCAAACAAGGAAGCTCATCTTCAAGGAAGTACGCCAACACTAGCATCCGGTGCGAAAGTGATGCTAGTGACTCGAACAACGACAAATAATGCAAACACAATGTAAATGTTTGTCTTATGGCAACAGAGTCAAATCAGGTACTTGATGACTTCTCTATGAACGCTCTTTCTTATACTGAATTAGAAAATGTCATTCTTGAACTACACGATGAACACAAGGTTATAAGAAGTAAGTATAGAAAATCTCTCAAAGAGATTGACACTCTCAAATAAGAAATAGAAAGACTATCTAGTATCATTCTTGATATAAAAGAAAAGTCTCCTGCTTCTGAAACGGATGAGATTGAGTCTCTTCGACTGAAGCTCCAAGAAGCTCTTGACATCATAAAGAGAAAGGACATTGAATATCAATCCCTCAAGGAAGGATATGAACTTTGCAAAAAATAAGACACTTGTTGCTAACCAAAAGGAATATGCAACCTCTATCAAATACAATGATCTTCTTACAAAAAGCAAGAAACAAGTCGATAGAGATATGGTTCACACAAATGTACGACGCCATAATCAAAGACACACCAACACACATCACAACACTAGCTACAAGAGCCACACTCACATGAACACAACTCATAGGCCATATCTCCAACAAATGCACACACAGAGAGGACCCTCTGTAAAGAAGAACACAAACACATCACATCATACTTTCTACTATCATAACCATAACACTCATGCTAGAACTCCTCGTTATACTAGAACTCATCATACACAAAATACTCACTTATCTTTCTCTAGACCTATAACACCTATGATGTGCCACTATTGTGGTCTACTTGGACACACATCTCATTACTGTCAAATGAGAAAGCATATTGATATGAGAATGCTAAGGTGGGTTCCTAAACTAACAGTCAAGGACCCAAACATTTCTGAGTACCAAAGTCTTCATCTTTAACTTGTGTTGTAGGTGAACCCTCCATCGTATGCTAGAAGCAAGTGGATCCTCGATAGCGATTGCTCACAGTACATGACTAGTGATGCTTCACTTTTTACAATGCTATCGATGAAGAAGGAAGGATACGTATCCTTCGGTAATAATTTAAAGGGGTACATCATTGGACATGGTAATATTGGCTTTCCTCCTTATCCTTGTACTAAAATGTTTGTCTTGTTATAAATCTTAAGCACAACCTTCTTAGCATTAGCCATCTCACGGATAATGGCTATAGTGTTAACTTTGTTAAACACAAGTGCTTCAACTATGATAGCACAAATGGGTCTACTGTTTATGAAGGTATTAGAGAAAATAACATTTACGTTCTTTATCTTGTTGAAAGTACTAACAAAGACAGGTGCTTAGTATTAAAGAATGATGAAAGTTGGCTTTAGCACATGAGACTTGGATACGCCAACATGGACACCATCTTTCGACTGGCCACCAAGAAGCTAGTTAGAGGACTTCCAAGTATTTCATTCAAGAAAGACATGATATGTGAAGAATGCCAGAAGAGTAAGTTAACAAAATCCTCTTTCAAATCCTCGATGAGCACTACTAGACCCCTCCAACTAATTCATATGGATCTATTCGGTCCTAGTAGATAGCTAGTCTTGGTGGTAAACTTTATGCTTTTATTTTAGTGGATGATTTTTCAAGTTTTACTTGGGTTATTTTCCTTGCAAATAAAAGTAATACTTTTCGTGAATTTGTTATTTTTTGTAAACGTGTTCAAAATGAGAAAGTCATCATGATCAACAAAATTAGAAGTGATCATAGAGGTGAATTTGGCAATGCCAATTTTAAAAACTGTGTTAAAAAATGATTTTGGACATGATTTTACTTGCCCTAGAACTCTACAACAAAATGGTGTTGGGGAAAAAAATAGAACCATCGGCGATATGGCAAGGGTCGTGTTAAACCAATATAAGCTCCCTCAATACTTTTGGACGAAAGTCGTTAACATGGCATGTTATGTTATAAATAGAATCTTAATTAGACCTATTTCTAAGAAAACTCCTTATGAGCTTTGGTTTGACAAAATTTTTTTTATTGAATATTTTAAAGTTTTTGGATGCAAATATTTTATCTTGAACACTAAAGATAACCTACGCAAATTTGAAAAAAAAAAGCCTATGAAGGTATCTTCCTTGGTTATTCTATGCATAGTAAAAGGTTTCTTGTCTTTAACAACTTGTAGTCAAAGAGTCAATCAATGTCTCTTTTGACGAATTTAACACTTCCACATCTAGCTCCTCGAATGATGTTGATGACATCTCTTTTCATTTGAAAAACTCTTCTCTTGGAGATACTAGTGCTCCTTCATCTAGTAATGAAGTTGAGACTACTCCACCCGAAGACTCTCCAACTTTAGAGACTCCTCAAGGGAATCTCCCCAAAGAATGGAGATGTGTCCCCCATCATTCCAAGGAGCTTATCATTGGCCCACCCTTACTCACGGGTTAGCACTAGATCCTCTACACGAGATCATTGTATAAATATGAATTTTATTTCTCAAATAGAGCCTAAAAATATTAATGATGCTTTTATTGCTAAATTTTGGATTATTGTTATACAACAAGAGCTTAATCAATTCGAAAGAAACAACGTTTGGGAACTCGTTCCTAAACCCCACAGCTATCCTATTATTGGGACAAATTGGGTGTTTCAAAATAAGCTTAATGAGGATAGAATCGTCACTCGTAACAAAGTTCGATTGGTTGCTCAAGGCTATAACCAAGAGAAAGACATTGACTACGAAGAAACCTATGCTCCGGTTGCTCGTCTTGAATCTATACGAATGTTTTGTGCTTTTGCTTGTTTTAATAATTTTAAACTTTTTCAAATGGATGTCAAAAGTGCCTTTTTGAATATTGTTATTAAAGAAGAGGTGTATGTCAAGCAACCTCCTGGCTTTGAAGATTTTTAATTTTATGATCACGTTTCCAAACTACACAAAGCCTTCTATAGCCTCAAACAAACTCCTTGTGCTTGGTATGAGCGTCATAGCTTCTTTCTCTTCTCTCTCTAAAGGCAAAGCTGATACAATACTTTTTATTAAAATCCACAATGGCACACTTCTATTAGTTCAAATTTATGTTGATGACATCATTTTTGGTTCCACTAACTAAATACTATGTATAGATTTTGCCAAAGTCACGCATGACAAATTTGAGATGAGCATGATGGAAGAATTATTACTTTTTCTTGGTCTGCAAATCAAGCAAGGACCTCAAGGTACGTTCATCAATCAAGCCAAATACACGAAGGATCTTCTCAAGCGCTTTGAACTTGACTCATCCAAATTAATAAGAACTCCTATGGCCACAACGATCAAGCCTGATCAAGATGGAAATGGTGTCTCGGTCGACATTCTTAAGTATCAAGGTATGATCGGTAGTTTACTTTACTTAACTGCTAGTCATCCCGACATCATGTTTAGTGTTTGCTTATGTGCACGATACCAAGCAAATCCTAAAGAATCACACCTATGTGCCGTTAAGCACATTTTTCGGTATCTCAAAGGTATTTGCCATTAAAATCTTTTGATTGCAAATTTCAATACAAACCGAACAGTGTTACAATGTAGGACTTAGACGTAGTCCTAGGAGTACACTTTTGTTTAATCTGGGTCCCTTGTGCCGATGGAGCGAGTAGTAATACGTTGACTCCGTTGACGATCTGACGACGGTTATCGATTATCTGAAGGTTTGGATTGCTCTGGGTGCCGGAGCTTGCTGAGAGGAGAAAGACGTTGAGTGTCTGTATCTGCCTCTCTGGTTGTGCGATGTCTCTGTCTGTCTACGAATGTTCGTCTCTGTGTGTGTGTAGATGTCGAAGAAGGAAATGATCCCTCTATTTATATAGTCTGTAGGCTGGCTGCTCATGCGCGCATATGTAGGATACGTTTGGATGCGGGGACGCCACGTGGTGATTACTGATGGAGACGCATGGACGATGCACCCTGATTGAGGGGTTGAATCCTTCATACTGCTGTTGTGGGCCGGCACGTAGCAGAGAAAGGGATTTTTCTGTTACTGAGATCTTGGGTGAATCGAGTCAAAGGACACGTGTCATCGGCCCATGGCTCGGAGATCTCGAATTTGGTGGGGGAATGATCTGGTAGGATGCGCCTGGGATTGGGCGCGTGAGGAGACTTTGGCTCGTAACCTTTGGGAGTCGCGAACCATTCAGGGCGCATGGCTTTTGAGGCGCATGCGAAGCTTCAGTAGTGACTTTACTTCTGTCTTTTGGGGTCAGAGAGAAGTCTGGGACGCATGGCTTTTGAGGCGCATGCAGAGCTTCAGTAGTGACTTTACTTCTATCTTTAGGGATCAGAGAGAAAGTCTGAGACGTATGGCTTTTGAGGCGCATGCAGAACTTTGGGCGCATGGCTGCGGAGGCGCATGCAAGATGGTTGGGCGGCCACGTGGCTTGTAACTGCTGGAGGAAAGTAATGATGATGCTGACGTTGGCGACGCTTCGTTTTCTGAAAAAGCTGTCAACTGCAGTCTTCGGGGAACGTGCTGCCAACTCTGTCAGACTTCAGCATTTAATATTCTTTGACAGGTGATGGACTGTTGGAGTGGGCGCATCGATCGGCGTCCCACTAGGCGCATGGGGCCGCATGGGGGCGCATGCTTGTGAAGTACTTGGTGCTGAGGGGCGCGTCTGTGTGATGCACGGTCTGGCCGGCGCATCCACTCCGTTTGACACATCTTTTGGTGCGACTGTTACGTTCTTCGAGTGCTTTAAATAGCCATTTTTTACTTGGCTGAATTCGAAGCGTCAGTTTCATCCATTTAATGCAAATTCATTGCACGGGATTCGGAGAGCCATCCACTTGGCGCATGGGTTTGATTTGCCCGACCTATAAATAGTGGCATGGAGAGAGTTTGTTTCTCGTTCTCTCACGTCCTCCCGAAATGAACTTGTTTACTCGAGTGCATTCTGTTGATGAGATGCTTCCGAGGGTGAAGATGCGACGCAATGTCTTCATTGATGCACTTGAAGGTGACCGTTACATCCAAAAGTCAGAGTCGAGGGCTTCTGAGGCAGGCAAAAGGTGCCTGTTGCATCCAAAGATCGGGATGCACGAGCCTCGTCTCCTTCATGTGGAAAGATCCGCAGATCCTTCTCTTTCTCGGTTTGGAGAGCTCTTCCTCCAGCTAGAGGGTTGATTTCCACCCTCGTTCTGCTCAATAAATGCTTCATTAGTCGAAGCATTTAGACGACGGTGAGCCTGGCTGGAAGGGTGGCACATAACTGAGCTGCTGAAGGGATGCACATAACTGAGGATGCACATAACTGAGTTGCTGAAGGGATGCGTCCGGCTGGGAGCGCATGGTGGGATGCGCTTGAGAGCGCATGGTGAGATGCGCCTGTTCGAGAGCGCATGATGATGCTGCGCCTGGCTGTAGACTTAGGGTCTTTTCTTTTTGTAGAACTTCTCCTCTGTCCAGCCCTTTTTAAGACATGTAATAGACTTTTATATGAAATAAAAAATCTTCTTTTAATGTCTATATTCTTGTTTTGCTGTGTCAAGTATTTTGTCTGTGCCCCCTGGCGCATGTAGTGTTTGGCGCATAGGATTTCTGATCGTAAAATTCTATGCTTCTACAAGACCCACTTCAAAGTTTTCAAAACTTTTCTGTCAAGTTTTGGAATACTTTGAATAAGAAGCATGGTGGTTGGGGCGCATGTCTGTTCGGGCGCATGGATACTCCGCACATCAGTGACGGGGCGCATGCTCTTCTCAGTTAATGCAAATGGTAACGCCTCGATAACCAAGAAGATTAATGATGATCTTTTTGGTTTTATCTGCAGTTATCTCTTCACAGTACCCGAAACGGCGGCTGAGGTCACACTTCATCGGTTCACGCGTGCGACTGAGCCTATAAATAGGCGTGAGGAGAAGAGAGAGAGAGTTCTATCCTGATTCCTCTCTTTGCTTCTGTCTTTTAGAGTTCTTCTTCAAAAAAAACCTAACTTTCTCCTTTCAAGAAATGGCTTCCAAGACTCCTCGTGGCGGTGCTGGCAAGGAAAAAGGCAAAGGGAAAGAATCCGTAGAGGCTGTTCCCCGTCCATCTGTTGAAGTTTGGCCATCGGTAGTTGGTGAGTTCCATCATCCCGTTCCTGTATCATACATACGCCGACGCGCATGGACCTTGAGTCTTGATGATGAGCCGAGGCTTCATTGCTGACGCGCATGGGTTTAAGCCCTGAAGATGCGCCGAAACCCCTCTGCTGACGCGCGTGGGTTTAAGCCCTGAAGATGCGTCGAAGCTTTACTGCTGACGCGTATAGGTTTAAGCCCAGATGGTGTGCCGAAGCTTTACTGCTGATGTGCATGATGCGTCGAAGCTCCTTTTTAGATGTGCATGAGCCTGATGCGCTCTTGATGAGAACGAGGCTCAGATTCTTTTGTTGTTTATAACATCGCTGAATCTTTGCCTCTTTTGTTGAACACCAGTGTCGATGACTGTCCCACTCCTGAATGAAGTGCTTCTGGATGCTGCCCTCTGCCAGATGGGAGTAGATTACGATGAGGAGGTGATAAATCCTGCTCGAGCTGCTATCATGCTAGATCAGCCTCCCGAGAGAATGATTTAAATTCGGGAGCAACCGCATGGGTTCCTAAAACGGATGATGGAGCGTGGCATTTTGAAATCTGCCACTTCTGATAACGTGACCTTCTTGAAGCCCGAGTTTCTGTTTGGAGACCGCCTTACTTCTATTGAAGCAAAGGTGTTGAAGGTCAAGGAAGATTGGGTTTTTACAACAAGAGGAGTGCATATGACCGTTAAGTAGCTTGAACGTCAATGGCCTTTAACGGCCTTCTGTCGTCTTGCTTACAAGAGGAGGATGTCTTGGGAATTAATCCCATCCCAGGGAGGAGCGGTAGCAGGTATCCTCAAGATCGACTCTACCTCCGATCAAAGGGATACTTTGGCTGCCGTGCGGTCTGGGCCATCTTTCACCTGGCGGACTCTACGTCCTGGGAGCATTTACAGTAATGTTCCCCTCAATACATTTGCTTTCGGCGTTTCAACTTTTGCCAATCGCATACTGTTGATGGAGCGATCGTACCCGAAAGGTAAATTTCGGATAGAGGGTTGGTGTCATTACATTGCCAAATGGGACAAGCTGACACTCTGGATGCTGTCACGGTTTCAAACCGAACTCCAAGAGATGGGGCTGACTGCCGTGATCCGTGCTACTCAGGCAGGTGTTGACATCAACCGACATATGTTCCTCGCGCTCCTGGAGATGTTTAACACCCAGACCGGGACTTTCTTTACCCCGGTGGGGGAGCTGGGACTTGTACTTCATGAAATGTACGAAGTGTCAAGACTCCCTTGGGGGTCAGAACCTTATGAGGAGTATTTTCCGACCAACGAGGAGTTCCAAGTCCTGGGAAACAAAGCTGAAGAGATGATGGCCGTCTTCAAGGAAGTGGCGAGTCATCACTACTATATGCAGAAGAGGGATAAGAGCGGGTCGCAACCTCATGTGACCGCATGGAGGGATTATGTCTTCAAGCAAGACAAGGAGGATCCCTCTCAATTTACCACTCCGCCAGCATTTTCCCGTAGCGAAGTGCTTTCCGAAATGAGCAGGTTAGGTGAGAAGAATCCCCGGGAAAACGAGGATCGGGAGTCGGATGAACGCTCCTATAGCTGTTTCTGGCACCTTACTCATCGGATGTCGTCGAAAGCAGTGTTAGCTGCATATCCGATGGTTTGGCTTCGGGATTACGTCTTCTCGGGCGGGTCAGGCTCCGTAGAGAGGGTGACTCGGAACTTAATTCTGCCAGCAGTGAAGTTAGTTTTCGGCCGGCGCCTGGCTCTACTCCCCGCGATGGTGTGTAACCTGCTGCGAGATTTACGAGAGTTTACAGGAAACGTGGTTCACGATCGCGGTAGGAATGACAACTTCCCGCGTGCCGAAATGCCATTTCACTATCTGATGGGGTGGTTAATTTTACACCATACAAATGTAATGAGTCCGGGTTCGGAAGAAGACCATAGGGCCGGAGATGCATTCCTTCGCCGTTTCCACCAGAGGAGCTGGTTGCATTCTGGCGTTCCTGTTTGCAGGAAGGTTTTATCCCGCCTTCAGGGGTGGGAGATCACCAAAGTAGGACCTGTCTTTTCGGGTTTTGAGGCCGGTGAAGACTTGATGGATTCGGGTGAAGATGCCACCACTCTGCCTCCATGGGGATTCTGCTGGTTGTAAAGTATCCGGTCGTCCCATCTGGTGTACCGGAACATGAACCAGTGCTACCTGGAACCATATTTACCGAGCCGTTTTTTACGGCAATTCGGCTATGCTCAGTTAATGTTGGATAATCCCAGTATCACCCTGGGGTATGCTGGAAGCTTGCTGGATGGTGCACGATCTTGGCATTACTATAATGCCGGATGTACCGGAGCTCGCTTTACGCTGCCCGTCCAGAATCCACGACCGCCGATTCTTTTCTTAGCCGCCAAATTTTACTGTGTTATGGCTGCCATGCCTCCCGGATATGATAGGGAGACCAATCTTGTTGTAGGCACCCCGTTAGCGGTGACCGGGAACACATCGGCGAGGGTTGATCGTACCGTCCGCCAGAGGTGGGTCATCGAGGTGCCCCTGTCGCATCTCCAGGGGGTCAGGCCAAACCTTCAGTTGATCAACCAAAACGACGTGCAGATACCGAGGCTGGCTCTTCTGCGTCAAAGAGGCAGAAGAAGGCAACGTCACCGACTGTGTCGTCGGACTCGACACCTACGGAGGTAAGGGTGTCCCATATAACCCAAATTCAGGATCCACATTTCGTGTGACTTATGCTTTCCTTTTGTAGGAGCCGCTCAAAAGGAGACCCCGTACTCTCAAGTCTGGTGGCAGCAGGCCAAAGGCGATGGTGGGCTCATCTGAAGAGCGCATTCCGCCGATTATGATGTCTCCCATGGAGGAGAATTCAGATAATGTCATTGTTATGGAGACTCCGGCATCTCCAGATTATGTTAGGAGGGAGGCTGAGGATGTAGCAGCTTCCGGGATAGTGCAAGCCGCCGTGGGGGCCTTAGATGTTGAGGGTCCTGTGGACACGGGGCTTCCTGATGATGAAGTGGGGTGGAGTTCGTCGTCTTCGAAAGACGTTCCTCCAGCGATGCGTGAGTCTGTTGCGGGGGCAATAGACATGATTGAAACAGAGGAGAGGGTTGATTCCCTTCCTTGTCATGATACGGGGAGGTCGGCTGTAGCGTTGCCGAGCCCTACCCCAGAGGTGGCTGTCGGCCAGGAGGTGGCGACAGATTTGGCCCCCATGGAGGGATTCGACGATGAGGGAAAGACTCGTCTGCTGAGCCCGACCCCAGAAGACACGCCCCGCCAGGAAACGGGAGCTGATCCGGTTAGCGTGCCAGAGGAAGGCTCCGTACTGGTTATAGATCGCGCCTCGGTGGTGGAGGAGGCAGCTCCGGATGCTGATAGTCCCTTTGAGCCGGAAAAGGGCAAGGGCTTGCTGATGCAAGAGCCCTCTATTGCTTCTTCGACTTGGGGGACGATATCGGTGCCCCACCCAACTCCTTCTGCACTCTTGGCATCTGGCGCTGGTGGCAGAATTCAAGCTCCTGGTACGGGAGAGTCTGCTGAGGTCGATGTTCAAACCTCGCAGAATGAGATAGACGGGTCTTCTTCAGGTCCGCCATCCAGGGTAACTCCTCCAACTCCTGCCATGACACTACAAGTGTTGGCGGATGCGGATGAGTATATTAAATTCATCATTGAGGTAGAATACAAGATGCTACAAAAGGGTGTGTCAACAGTGATGAACACCAATGGGAGTTTTGCGATGGCAAAATTTATGGCGCTTCCACACATCAACCTGATACGTCTCCACCAGGGCCATGATCATATGGCCGAGATTCTGGAGGCCTCGGTGACTGAGCTGGATCAACTGCTTTTCGAGTTTCAGCGTATCCAGCGGAATGATCTTTTCGCCCTGATAGACGTGGAGAAGGAGAAGCTGATTGCTGAAATTGAGTCCTCTTATCAGGCCACCGTGGGTGTCTGGGAGCGCGAAGTGGTTGAGACTGAAGCTGCAGTAGAGCGGTTGTCTCAGTCTACGTAGGAGAAGGTAGAGTTGCGAACTGCGTTGGGCGCTAGTATCGCAGAGGTTGATGCCCAGATTCGCCATCTTGAGGACCAGCGGGCCCGACTCCTATTGGATGCTGAGCGTGCCCAGGCTGAACATGTAGCATTCAAGAAGGAGAAAGCAGCTTTCACCCACCGGGCTCTTACTCTGGCTCAACAGCGGCAGCAGCTGGATGAGAAGCATGAGGATGACACTTCTCAAGAGGCCATAGAGGCGATGCGTCAAGAAGCTGAACGTCGGGTCCTGGCGACTGTGGAGACTCGAGCGACGGACTTGAGGCGTCGGATTGAAGAGATTTTAGCCAACCCTGGGGATGTTTAGGGATTGTAGTCTCTTCTTTTTATATTTTTGCAACTCTTGCTGGGGGGTGTAATCCTTTACTCTTTCGAATAAAGAAATACAAAATTTTTGTGATGTGTTCATTTTTGTTGTCATGAACTTAATGATTTGTGTGGACCTATTATCTTTTGCGCAACTTGATTTTTAGGTACAGATAATAAGTTTGAGGGAGAACCAACATGTTTGCTCAGAGGTGATGTGGACGTGGCAAATATGGGATTCAAATGATGGAATCTTCCTACTCAGATGTATTATGGACGTGGTAGGAATGACTCTGGGGGATATGCGGAACTACTCAGAGGTAATATGGACGTGGAAGTTTTGCAATCTATGTACGACAACGCAGGGGTTGTATGTACGGGATGTTTACTCAGAGGTAATGTGGACGTGGTAAACATTATGGGTAGCGTACTCTTACGGAGTGTAAGATTCCGCTTTGTAGGGCGTAGGGGGACAACTCAGAGGTGATGTGGACGTGGTTGTCCTTCTACTGGAGGATGCCCCAGAACAGCTGGGTTCCAGAAGCGTCTAGTTTTATGGAAGTACATGTCTGAAAGATGTCAAAAGTAGTACTTCTTTAGGAACTTGTCGTTGATGGGCATCATGAACAAGTCCCCATTGGGTTTAGCGAGGCGGTAAGCACCGTTTGAGTATACCGTCTCTATGATGAAAGGTCCTTCCCACTTGGGCTCGAACTTTCCTGGTGTCGTGTGAGTCAACACCATCGGCCTCCTGACTGCCAGAACCAGGTCGCCTTCTTGGAAAGTCCTTTGCTTGACCTTCTTGTTGAAAGCCTGTGATATACGGGCTTGGTAGAGTTCAATGCGTTGTTGAGCTAGGAAACGCTTTTCGTCAAGTGCCTCCAGTTTCCGCAGACGACGACGTTGATTGTCCTCCTCTGTGAGTTGGTTTGTGCTTGCAACGCGGAGTGAGGGTATCTGGATCTCGAGAGGTAGTACCGCTTCGCTCCCGTAGACCAGGAAGAATGGTGTGTTGCCCGTCGGGGTCCGTACCGTTGTACGGTAGGTCCAAAGGCATTCGCCGAGCTTTTCGTCCCAGTCACGTTTGTTGGATGACACGACCTTTTTGAGTAGCCTGACGATGGTCTTGTTGAACGCCTCGGCCAATCCGTTTGCTGCCGGATTGTAGGCGGTTGAGGCCACATTTTGGATGCGATTTTTGTCACAGAATCTGCTGAAAACATGTTTGATGAACTGAGGAGCATTATCGTAGAT
Organism: Iris pallida; assembly: GCA_029216955.1. Classification (NCBI taxonomy): domain Eukaryota; kingdom Viridiplantae; phylum Streptophyta; class Magnoliopsida; order Asparagales; family Iridaceae; genus Iris; species Iris pallida. The sequence goes on from JANAVB010028620.1 coordinate 2,880,579, forward strand.
AATCCTCCAGGGTACCCCGAAACGGTAGATGACATGGTGCTTGATGAAGCTGATCACCCTAGAGCTCTTCACTTCCGCCAGTGGGACTGCTTCTGCCCATTTGGAGAAGTAGTCGGTGATGGCTAGGATGAAGTGGTATCCTCTCGATGAAGGAGGGGTGATCGATCCTACAATGTCCATGCCACAAGCTTCGAAAGGCCAAGAGGCCACTGTAGGATGTAGTGGTTCTGACGGTGTATGGATGAAATCTGCGTGAAGCTGGCACGCATGGCACTTCTTAGCATAGTCAACAGCATCAGCGGCCATGGTTGGCCAGTTGTAGCCCATGCGTCGTAGTCGATCCTGCAACTTAGGGCCAGGTTGATGGGCTCCGCAGGTCCCATCGTGAGCTTCTTGAAGGGCTTCGGCTGCTTTTTCGTTGGACAGACATCGCAGGAGAAGTCCATCGTAGGAGCGTCGGTACAGCATTTTGGTAGCTGTATCGTAGTAGAATCGAAAGGAGCGCCTCCTGACTGAGACGGCTTTTTTTGGGTCTTCTGGGAGAATTCCGTGGATAGCGAAGTCGATGAACGGGAATCTCCAGTCTCGGACATTAACACCACCACTTGTTGATATGGCATGGGTCACTTGTGAGCACAGGTTGTTTTTAGGACAGACCAAGTCTCGACCAACTACCGTGACGTAGTGTTGAGTCCCGAGGGGTGCTGCTAACGAGGCTGCGAGGCCAGCCAGAGCGTCAGCCTCCAGATTTTGTAAACGAGGTACATGTTCGATGAAGAACTCGGCGAAGGTTGAAATGATGTTCAACGCAACTCCATGGTAAGGGATCAGGTCTTCATGGCGAACCTCGTATAGCCCTCTGATCTGGTTTACGACGAGTTTTGAGTCGCCGTAGGTTTCCAGATGATCCATCCCCAGCTGTTGCGCCAGCTGGAGTCCTATGATGAGCACATTATACTCGGCAACATTGTTGGAGCACGGCTTCGAAAGGGAGTAGGCGCGCTGGATGACCAGCTGATCGGGAGAGACCAAGACTACCCCCACTCCTGCGATAATTTGGCCTTTGGGGCCTGTTCTTGAAGCGCCATCGAAAAATATCTGCCAGACGGAGCTTTCGTCGGTGACGTTAGATTCTTGGACCTCATCCGGGATGTCTTCATAGAGTCTGGAGGATTCCGGGATGGGGTGTGCAGCTAAAAAGTCGGCCAGAGCCTGACCCTTGACGGCTTTTTGTGGAACGAACACAATGTTGTATGGTGTTAGCAGGATCGCACACGTAGCTAGCCAGGAGTTTAATGACCCTGGCTTCGTCATGAGAACTCTGAGTGGATTGACTCGGGAGATAACATGAATCGTCTGGCCTGAGACATAATGGCGAGTCTTCTGGATGGCAAATACCAACGCCAAGCACTCCTTTTCAACGGGGTTGTACCGGTGTTTGGCCCCGATCAGTGTTCTACTGAGGTAGTAGATAGCTTGCTCATAGCCTGTATCGCTGTTCTGAGCCAGCAAAGCGCCGAGGGAATGATCCATGGCACGAACGTAGAGGAGGAATGGTTTGCCGGCGATGGGCACCACTAGGACTGGCAGACTCGTCAGGTAAGCTTTGATGTCGTCGAAAGCTTTTTGGAATTCCTCTGTCCAGACGTAAGAGACTCCCTTCTTCATAAGCTGAGTGAAAGGTCGACATTTTCCGAAAAGGTTTGCTATGAACCTCCGGATGTATGCCAGACGCCCCTGCAGGCCTCGAAGTTCTCGGAGGTTCTTCGGAGGGCCCATGTCGAGGATGGCTTTGGTCTTCTCGGGATCGACATGAATGCATTTCGCCGTGATAATGAAGCCCAAGAACTTTCCGCTGGAAACCCCTAAGAAGGATTTAGCGAGGTTCATCTTGAGTTGGTGTGCCCGCATAAGATCGAAGACTGTCTTCAGGTCTAGTAAGTGATCTCCTTTGAGACGGCTCTTAACTGCGATGTCATCAACATAGCATTCGACTGTTTTGCGAAGATGCTGACGGAAAATGGTGCTCATAGCTCGTTGGTATGTGGCACCGGCGTTCTTCAAGCCGAAGGGCGTTACTGTGTAGCAGAAAATGCCCTTTGGAGTCCTAAATGATGTATATTTTACGTCATCGGGGAACATCTTGATCTGGTTGTAGCCCGAATATTCGTCCATGAAAGACATGCGTTCGAAGCCACATGTGTTGTCGATCATCACGTCGGTGATGGGAAGCGGGAATTCGTCCTTCGGGCAGGCGGAGTTAAGATCCCTGAAGTCGATGCAGACTCGAATCTTCCCATTCTTCTTGGTGACAGGGACAATGTTGGCCACCAATCCGGGTGTTGTTCTTCACAGATGAAGCCGCTGTTCAAGAGTTTGTCCACCTCCTGATCGATAGCGTACATGATATCCGGATGAAAGCGTCACTGTTGTTGTTTGATAGGCTTGGCATCGTACAAGATGTTGAGCCTATGCATCGCGATCTGAGGATTAAGTCCCGGCATGTCTTCGTAGCTCCAGGCGAAGACATCAATATATTCTTTAGCCAGTTGGATTAAAGACTCCCGGTCTTCTCCTTTTAGGCTTTTGCTGATGAAGATGGGTTTTGAAGAAGATCCATCCCCAAGGTCGATCTGCTCGACTTCGTCTTCGGTAGGGGGTTCGCGTAGCTCAAAACGAGACTCCCATTGTTCTCCTAAGCGTTGCGCCCAGGGTTCTTCTTCGAAGAATTTCGGCGCTTGATCTTCGCCTTTATCTTCTTGAGGTTGAGCGGATGTCATGTTGGCTGACAGCACTCTCTTGAAGACTGAGCCGATACTGGTATCGGAATCCCAAGTTGATGCTTCAGACGAATGAGAATGTTCTGCTTCTTCTGTCTCCGAACTCTCTGGAGTTGACGGCGGCGTGACATAGCCTATCCCCCATCGAGTCCGATTGTAGTAGTCCTGCGGCTTTCCTTTAGGTGTTGGAAGCCGGAGAGGAAGACGTCGACCCTTGCCGTAGTTCAGGCCTTTGTTGCTTTTTAGATCGTAGCCCATCTTTTGGATGAGGTACTTTGTATTGTCCGTGTACCGATAGACTTGTATTCTGTCGGTATCTGGTTCTGGCTCGAGTGGCGGAAGGTCTTGATGACGCTCAACTTTGCCAAAAATGATGGATTCTTCGTCTCGACTTCGCGGTGGGACTACAGAACAGCCCTCTTGGAACGGGACTACTCGATTTACATGATTGACGGTCGTTATTTGTGTTTGCAACGACCGTAGAGCGTTATCTAATGTATACATGGCATTCCAATGTGGAAGACTAGAATAATTAAAAGACACTCTATTATTGATGAAATACGAGATTTTATCCCGCAGGATTACATTATCCAGAGAGGGTGCATCTACATCAGCAGAGATGTATTCCCCTAGCTCTTCATCTGTGAGTACTGGGATTGGATTGGGAGAGTCCACCACAGCTTTGATTTCGGGGTCCGAGAGGGCTATGTGGGCCTTCTCTGGCAACTTGGAAGATGGCGGCCTGCCTTTAAGATGCACCTTCAGAGGTGCCTCCACTGTGCCTCCGGTGATTGGTGTCTTCCCTTGTAGTTTTGCCACAAGGGGAGCCGATGTCTGAGGCAGCTTTCCCTTGAGGCATATCTTCAAGGGAGCTTCAGGAGCAGTTGGTGCTTTCTCGGGTAGCTTGATGTTCATGGGAGGCAACTTCTGAGGCGGTTTGCCTTTGAGTCGGATCTTCAAAGAAGCATCGGGAGTCGTTTCCGGCTCTATGTCCGGCTCTGCTGTCGTTTCTGCTTCATCGTCAGCATCATTGGCTTCCTCCTCATTAGGTGACTTGTACAAGGAGGAATCGGTGAAGTAAGCTTCAACCCCTTTGAAAGGGTCAATGTCTGCGAACTCCGTCCGAATGACGTCGTTGGTGGACACGTACTTCATACATTGGTGGAGCGTGGATGGCACCATCATGTACTCATGCAGCCATAGACGATCCAATAGGAGGTTGTAGTTGACGTCGGCGTCCACAACATAACAAGTCACCTCAGTTCTGAGGTTACCGATATGGCACTTTAGTCGTATCTTGCCCAGTGGCTCGCTTTTGCTAGCGTTGAAGCCACTGATTGTTGTATTGGATGGCGCCAATCGGTACATTGGGATCCCAGTGTTGAGAGCAGTGTCTTCGAAATGATGCTGAGGGAAGACCCCGGATCGATCTGAATCCGCTTCACCTTGACAGAACCGATATACCCTGTATAATACAGGGGACGGTTGTGTCGGTTGTGCTTGAGCAGCATGTCTTGTTGGGTGAAGGTTATATTGGGGATAACCTCATCCACACAATGACAGTACGCACATATAGTTGGAAGATCTTCAGGCTGCTTGACCTGACTGATGAAGGACTCGGCATCCTTCAGAGCTTCACAGAGAGCTTCGCGAGTGTCCTTGGAAAGACGAAAGAGCTCAAACAGAGAAAGGCGGGCAGGAGTACTGGCAAGTTGTGCCAGTATGTCAAAGTTGTGGGGCTTGGCTAGCCCCGAAGCATTCTCCTTTCGTAGAGGCCTGTCGAAACGAGCCTCTACATGCTTCTGCTTATTAGCTGCTGGAGGCTTAGACGGGCCCTCTTCCTGGGCAGCAGGGATGATGCAAGAAGGAACCACTTCGATGGCAGCTTCGTCGAGTTGGGCGTTCTGTTGTGAACGTGTTTGTACAGGAAGTGCCTCTTCTGCGGAGGAAGAGACCATGCGGCAAGACTTGATCTTCCTGTCTTTGGTTTTGTAGGCAGAGCGTACCTCCGGTTGAGTAACCTCGAAGACGAGATCAGGGTAAACCCATAAGATCTCTCCCCGAGATGTGGTGAGTGGGATGAGTCCACGCACGTTGTCACGAGTAGTTGGTAAGTTAACTACCTCCATTGTCGCCTTAGGGATGGGGACGACGCCATCTTGTGCTGTAGTTGGCGGCAAGGTGCCGAACTGGAGCGACACCACGTTGGCCGAAACCGTCTTCTCCTCGTAGTCGACGGAGATAACATCCGCATTGATCATGCGCTGGATGTAGTTTTTGAGGACGTAGCAGTCCTTGGTTGGATGTCCGACAAACCGATGGTAGTGACAGTACCTCGGATTGTCCACTTTTCCAACCTCGTCCAGACGCTTCGGGTCCGGAAACTTGATCTTGTTACCCTGCTTCAGTATCTCAAAGAGTTACAGGGTATCTTCATCGTTGAAAGAGTACACCTCCTTTGGCCTTGGTGCAAGTGGAGGCTTCTGAGTAGGTGCTGATGCACCTTTTGAGGCATTGACAGTCAATGACTGTTTCCCCTTCGTCTCTCATCCGGGGTTGTTGGCTGCAGCCGCTTCCCCTTGTCTTCAAAGGCGGGGAAACTGACTCCCAGAAGACGAGCATTGGCCGCCTTCTTTTCTGCGACCTCGGCTTCGATGATCAGGGAACTCCAGTCGGGAGGAGGAGTAGAGTTGAGCCAGAGTTTGACTGCAGGCAGCATGTTCATGCTGCAGGAGGAGAGGAGTGCATGTTCTGGCATGCCCGGGGGCAGTCTGAAGCAGGCCTGTCGGAAGCGTTCGATGAATACCCGAACTGTTTCCTTCTCCTTCTGGCGTATCTCTATGAGGGACGCCATTGTCATGTCCTTCCCGTCGTCGTAGAAATGGTCGAGGAAAAGGCACGTCAAATCGTCGAAGGACGATATGGAATTGTCGGGGAGGCTGCAGTACCAGTCGTACGCCACTCCTTTCAGTGCGCCGACAAATATGCTGGTGAGTAGCGCATCCTCTTTCGGGAGATGTCCCGTCTGAGACTGAAAATACGTCAGATAGCGACGCAGAGAATCTTTTTCGTCGTATGGCGTCAGTGTTTGTGGTTTATATTTGGCAGAATAAACCACTTTATTCCATTCGAGGGGATAAGGTTGGGGGATGCCCATCTTTTGGCGCTCCTCTTGTCTCGTCTTGGACTCAAAGCGCTCATGCAGGTCCCTGATCATCTCGACCACGTCTTCCGTGGAGCTGGGAGTCGGGGAAGGTGGTACCACCTGGAGTTTAGCATTTAAAGGCTCCGACGTCCGAGGGGCTTCGCGACGATCCGTATCCAAGGATACCCGTTGAGGGGGTACACTTGATTCTCCATTGGCCCCTGGGTCGAGACCGGTAGAAGGTGTCCTGGCCAAAGCTGGCCGTATCTCAAATACTGCTTGAGTTAGTGTTTGCATAGAGGCAGAGAGGGTTTTGAGTCCTCCCTCCAAGGTATCCATGCACTGGACGAGGTCTGGTGGCGGCGCATCAGATTCGGCATCACCTCTAGCCATGTAGACTGTCATGACACGGCTGGAGTCGGATGGTTCACTTGAGGCTTCGCTTTCAGCCTCACTCTCCTGTAGAGGAGTTGTTATTCCCGGAGCTTCGTCTTGGCTACCCCCAGCTATGTTCCTGAGGACTTCTTCGTCTTCGAGACTCGGATCCGCAGGGGCTAGACTACCCCCAGCTAAGACGCCTTCGTCTTCGGGAGAAGTATCCGTAAGGGCCTGATTACCCCCAGTCATGTCTTGAAGAACTTCTTCATCTTCGAGACGCAGGTCCACAGGGGCTAGACGACCCCCAGCTATGTCAGGGAGGCTGACTTCGCCCTGAGGATGAAAATTCACCTCAGCTGTGCTTTGGAGGACACCCTCGTCTTCGGAAGGAGGATCAACAAGGGCTTGACTAACCCCAGCTTCCTCCAAGATCTTTTTCCTCCCCCGAGTGCCTTCGAACACTCCGGAGGACGAGACGGTTGCCTTGGTTTTCCTCAGCTGGCTCTTGGACGAGGAATTGCCAGTCATCTTTCGGACTGACGAGGAGTTGGAGATTACATTGCATGAAGCAACTTCTGGCTCCTCCTTTGTTGACACTTTCTTCCCGAGGCGACGTCGGAGGGGTGTCGATGACTGCAGCCGTTGGAACACCGACTGTCTTGGTGGGACTGCTGACTTACAACGGCAGTTGATGGTGACCACAGCACAAGTGTGCCCTGTGAGGGGCACATCGTGCTTGTCAGTAGACTCTCCTGATCGGTGCTTGTGAGTGATCACGTTACGCAGATCGTTGGAGGAGAGTGCTACCTTCGCACCCCCTTCAGGCGCATGGCAAGGCCAAGCGCCGGGGTGGTCAGGTGAATGCTGTGCCCCCTGATCCAACACCAAACAGGTGCTTAGATCAGTAGTGGGGGAACAACATTTAAAGTGACTTGAACGAACCTCAGACGCACAACCCAAGGGGGTGCGGGAGTTCAAGACCACTGGGTTTGCCTTACTCGACCTGGTTGCGAACGCAACAGATGCGCCCAAGTGAGATAAGGACTTTGAAGGTTGGCTCGTTTCTGGCGCAGAAGCACCTGAGTCGACCTTATACAGCTTACCATCAGCAGCGCTCATGATTGTGAGCGCATGCTTCTGGCTTGCTGCTGGCATAGCACGTTTGGGACGCATGGCCCGTGCTGTCTTGGACTTTTTCGTACCAGGCCGCTGGGGCGCGTAGTACTCAGAATCCAAATTCTCCTCGCCACTACAGCGAGTGAGTCTGTCAAAGACAGAGACCTTCTGTGGCGCATCGGAGGTGATGTGTGGGGCATTGGCTGCGCCCCTGCTCCATCGACGCATCTTCCTCGCCTGAGAGGGAGATGGCTGGGGAATGTGGTCAGACGCACGTTTCTCCGAGAGATGCGCTGCACCGGTGGGCGCATCTTGGTTGCTGAGGACGTCAGCACGAAGAGAAGGCTGGATCAGCGCATCCCCTTCGGTGGTGGTGCCAGAGGCGTCGACCTTACGCACCCAGACTCGGCGGGTCTTCTTCGGCTTTGACAGCCGCTTCGAAGGACTCGCACTGCCTTCAGAGATGAACTCCTCATACGCCTGTTGATTGAGGCGTACGACCAGCGTCTTGCGGGAGGAGCCCACCTTCACATCGTCGGATTACGACACAGCTTTCTCGGTGGAGGAGAAAGAGGTCCCCAGCAGAGTCGCCAGCTTGTTTGCCATTAAAATCTTTTGATTGCAAATTTCAATACAAACAGAACAGTGTTACAATGTAGGACTTAGACGTAGTCCTAGGAGTACACTTTTGTTTAATCTGGGTCCCTTGTGCCGATGGAGCGAGTGGTAATACGTTGACTCCATTGACGATCTGACGACGGTTATCGGTTCTCTGAAGGTTTGGATTGCTCTGGGTGCCGGAGCTTGCTGAGAGGAGGAAGACGTTGAGTGTCTGTATCTGCCTCTCTGGTTGTGCGATGTCTCTGTCTGTCTACGAATGTTCGTCTCTGTGTGTGTGTAGATGTCGAAGAAGGAAATGATCCCTCTATTTATATAGTCTGCAGGCTGGCTGCTCATGCGCGCATATGTAGGATACGTTTGGACGCGGGGACGCCACGTGGTGATTGCTGATGGAGACGCATAGACGATGCACCCTGATTGAGGGGTTGAATCCTTCATACTGCTGTTATGGGCCGGCACGTAGCAGAAAAGGAGATTTTTTTGTTGCTGAGATCTTGGGTGAATCGAGTCAAAGGACACGTGTCATCGGCTCATGGCTCGGAGATCTCGGATTTGGTGGGGGAATGATCTGCTAGGATGCGCCTGGGATTGGGCGCGTGAGGAGACTTTGGCTCGTAAACTTTGGGAGTCGCGAACCATTCAGGGCGCATGGCTTTTGAGGCGCATACGAAGCTTCAGTAGTGACTTTACTTCTGTCTTTTGGGATCAGAGAGAAGTCTGGGACGCATGGCTTTTGAGGCGCATGCAGAGCTTCAGTAGTGACTTTACTTCTGTCTTTAGGGATCAGAGAGAAAGTCTGAGACGCATGGCTTTTGAGGCGCATGCAGAACTTTGGGCGCATGGCTGCGGAGGCGCATGCGAGATGGTTGGGCGGCCACGTGGCTTGTAACCGCCGGAGGAAAGTAATGATGATGTTGACGTTGGCGACGCTTCGTTTTCTGAAAAAACTGTCAACTGCAGTCTTCGGGGAACGTGCTGCCAACTCTGTCAAACTTCAGCATTTAATGTTCTTTGACAGGTGATGGACTGTTGGAGTGGGCGCATCGATCGGCGTCCCACTAGGCGCATGGGGCCACATGGGGGCGCATGTTTGTGAAGCGCTTGGTGCTGAGGGGCGTGCCTGTGTGATGCGCAGTCTGGCCGACGCATCCGCTCCGTTTGACACGTCTTTTGGTGCGACTGTTACGTTCTTCGAGTGCTTTAAATAGCCGTTTTTGACTTGGCTGAATTCGAAGCGTCAGGTTCATCCATTTATTGCAAATTTATTGCACGGGATTCGGAGAGCCATCCACTTGGCGCATGGGTTTGATTTGTCCGGCCTATAAATAGTGGCATGGAGAGAGTTTGTTTCTCATTCTCTCACGTCCTTCCGAAATGAACTTGTTTACTCGAGTGCATTCTGTTGATGAGATGCTCCCGAGGGTGAAGATGCAACGCAATGTCTTCATTGATGGACTTGAAGGTGACTGTTACATCCAAAAGTCGGAGTCGAGGGCTTCTGAGGCAGGCAGAAGGTGCCTGTTGCATCCAAAGATCGGGATGTACGAGCCTCTCTCCGTCATGTGGAAAGAGTCGCAGATCCTTCTCTTCCTCGGTTTGGGGAGCTCTTCCTCCAGCTAGAGGGTTGATTGCCACCCTCGTTCTGCTCAATAAATGCTTCACTAGTCGAAGCATTTAGACGGCGGTGAGCCTGGCTGGAAGGGTGGCACATAACTGAGCTGCTGAAGGGATGCACATAACTGAGGATGCACATAACTGAGCTGCTGAAGGGATGCGCCCGGCTGGAAGCGCATGGTGGGATGCGCTTGAGAGCGCATGGTGAGATGCGCCTGTTCGAGAGCGCATGATGATGATGCGCCTGGCTATAGACTTAGGGTCTTTTCTTTTTGTAGAAGTTCTCCTCTGTACAGCCCTTTTTAAGACATGTAATAGACTTTTATATGGAATAAAAGATCTTCTTTTAATATGTATATTCTTGTTTTGCTGTGTCAAGTATTTTGTCTGAGCTCCCTGGTGCATGTAGTGTTTGGCGCATAGGATTTCTGATCGTGAAATTCCATGCTTCTACAAAAGGTACCATTAACATAGGACATTGGTATCCAAAATCTTCATCCTTTGAGTTTATCAGCTACTTGGATGCAAATTTTTTTCGGATGCAAGATTGACCAAAAAAGTACTAGCGACACATGCCAATTCCTTAGAAAATCCTTGATTTCATGGTTTAGTAAGAAACAAAACTCGGTTGCTCTTTAATCCACCATTGAGGCCAAATACATTGCAGTTGGATGTTGTTGTGCACAAATTCTTTGGATGACACAAACACTTGTACACTATGGTATCACTTCACACAGCATATCCATCAAATGTGACAATACTAGCTCCATTAATCTCACTAAAAATCATATTTGTCACTCACGAACGAAACACATTGAGATTCAACACCACTTTTTGCGTGGTCACAAACTCAAGGGCGTTCGTCTTGAATTTATAGACACTGACCATTAACTTGCTGATATCTTTACCAAACCTCTCGCCGAAGATCGGTTCTCCTTCATCTGTCACGAAATCGGGCTCCTTGAAAAAACTTTTTAAAATCTGTTTTTTAACTATCCGGATTATCCGAAGGATTTTTACAAAAATTTGTCAGATAATTCGAACTCTTCCAGAAAGTTTTTCTTTGGTTATAACGGATCATCTGCCGAATTTTTGCGAAAATCAGTTAGATTTTTTGTTATTAATTCTCGGCACAGACTGCCAAACGTTGACTGCACAACTTTCGAAATAGGTTAACTTTTCACCAACCCTAATTAGTTCGTCCCTATCTTCATCCAGATCTTCCGTCGGCATTCCGCAGAAATCCGTCAAATTTTTCGTTCGTGTGTGGTTGGCACAGAATCCGAATGGCTGCTCCTCTTCAATTCTTCTAATAATCCTCCCACATTCAATCCCCTTTCACCGAACGGTTTAACCCTTCATCTACCCCCCCCCAAACACCCATTCACCCATATTTAAACTCATCTTCCTCCTTCAAACTCCCTATCATTTCAAAACCTATTTTCTACTTCAAAACTCTTTTCTCTTCCAATGGCTTCTCACAACAAGCGCTCTCGCTACAACGGCTCCTCCTCTTCTGCCACTCCGCCTTCCGCCTACCTATTCTTTCCTTTATCGACGCATGGCTACAATTCCACCATCTTCATATCTGTCCGCCATTCCCAAGAGTGGTTCTCCTACTACCACAAAGCCTCCATATGCCCTGGGAAGCCTCTCTCTTGGCTCACCTTCCTTTCACATCGTGAATACTTTGTGTTCTCTGGGATTGGCGACCTTCTGGAACGGTAAGTGGATATCTACCTAAATGCCATCAAGATGTTCTACTGCAACGTGGTTCCCGCCAAGGAAGGACCGAAGTTTGAAACAAAAGTCGGTGGGATAAAGTTCATTGTCACCGCCTCCTCTGGCCAGTATTCTTGGCCTGCAAGAACGGAAATCCTACCGCTCTCTTCCGAATGCTCTTGACTATATAACTACTTCCAGCGATCTTAGCTACGAAAAATTTATCTTCAACATCTGCGGTTGCCCTGCTATCCAAAGGCCGGAGGACAATGACCTAAATCCATTCTTTCACAACTTCCTGATGGAACTGGAAATTCCCAGGACCCTTACTTTGGTGTGCGTATTGATCGATAGAAAGTTAAACAGATTTAATACGTGTTCTAACCCTCCTTAGGCGGAAACTAGGGTTCACGAATTATACCCGCGACGGAAAGAAGATAAGTAATTCCTGGCAATCTCGAGCGGACGACCCCAAGATCTTCTGCACGTATTCCTTCCTCGAGATGGACGTCGTGTGGGCGACGATCTCCCAACCTTTTTTTCTCCTTGGCAGTCCTCTCCTTCTCTCCTTACGTGAATCACGAATTTAGAGAAAGCTTCAGATTTATGATTTGTAATATGGCGGCCAGAGAATAGAGGATATATATAGGCTACGGCAGGGACCATGAGGAGAAATTAGGGTTAGGCCTCCTAACGGATCTGGATATTCTGTGTTCAGCCCGAACACACAATCCAGGCCCATTAACAATAGCTCGGTCCACTAATGAGCTATTGTTGCACTACCTCCCTAATCCCAAATTATGTTTGTGGGCTCCTTTTATTATATGCTCGTTTGGCTTTTCATGTTAAAATATCGTATGTCTGTCGATCAAATTAAGTTACTGACAACTATATCGATTCGACATCTTTTATCTTTAAGTAGTACCGCTCAACTTTATTTGTTATGTCGGATATAATCCACCTGCAGGGTTTACATGACAATCCTTATGAGTTCCTTAAGGGGACATCATCAATCCGATGTATCGGGACATGGATTCCATTTATAATCAACAGCTCATCATACATACAATGTTATTACCCAATTCATAGAGGTTGTTGATCCATAATGAATTTCACTCTTTCATGAGTCAAAGTAATGCACACTGCATATACATGTCGGTTATTATATCCGGATTAAGAGCACAAGCATCCATAATAACAGAGGTATTTGTTCTCTTATGTAGTCAGTACAATCTCAAGTGGTCCTGTTCAATACACACAAAGTATACTAGTGTAAACCTATAGTCAAGATAGACTAATACCAGATTACACTACAACCTTTCCAATAGATTGTCCAAGTCCATCTAGGTTGTGAACTATTTATATACTCCATAGAAAACTGATAATATGATCTTCTGTGTGACACCACACACCATATTATCTACAATATAGAATATCAGACATTTGCATTAACACTTGCAACAAATACAATATGCAAACACTTGTCCATATAATTCTCATTCAAAATTTAAAGAAATAAGGTTACTACAAAAGTGATACTTTTAGTATATAACCCTAACACTTCCATCGTATCCTTTGCTACACCCTCACTTCGAAACTTGGGAATATGGATAGTCTAACCGCTGAGGAGATGATTGCTATGTACTACCTCGTCTCCAAGCAACCGTTTTTTCGAGCCAAAACCATCATCTTCACCATGATTCTTATCTGGGAAACCACCCATCGCTCTCTCCTCTTCGGCATGTTTATTACAATGATCCTCGAAGCTAATGGGGTCAACATGACTAACTGCCCCATTAGAGATTGGCCTACCCTGCTTTCCAAGTCCAAGACCCATGGCCGCGCCATTCCGGTGGCTGTTGCTGAACTTGCTGCTCAACCTTCTACAATCCTCACTCCCGAGGTTCGTCGCAACATCGATCGCAAGTTTGACTCTCTTTCCTTCTCCACCACGGAGCATATTCAGGCGGCCAACCGAGGACTTGGCACCCTCATTTACCATGGCTTCATGGATCAAGCCCACTACTTCCAACGCATGCTTGAGGTGCGCAACTTGTATGTCAATCCTAATGCTCCTTATCCTGAATTCTCCAGGCTGCGCTTTACCGATCCCAATGTCTATGGCTTCATGTATCCTAGAGGCATAGACCCATATGGTACTTTTACCCTAGCCCCAGGTGATGATGAGGATCATGAGGCTGATGTTGACCCTCCGGGTGCTTCTGACAGTTGATGGATCTCGACTTCTAGTGGTGGGGTGTCTCATTTTGTTTAGTTTCTTTTTGTGCAGTCCTTCGTGGACTTTTTAAAATGGGTGTTGTCTTGTGTAGTCCTTTGGGAATTAGTCCTAGGTTTTTTTAAGCATTATGTCCTGTGTAGTCCTTCGAGGACTGGTCTAATATAGTACTACTTTATGCCTAATTATGTTTCAATCAAGTCAGTATTATTATCAATGCTAAGTCTTTTCTGTCTTTTTTGCTTCTATCTTGTCTCCTGCTTTCTTTTTGTATAAATGCCAAAGGAGGAAAAATTGTATTGAGGGAAAATATCACATTATGGGAGAGTTATCTCCTAAACCCGTACGTTTTATCAATTATCAAAATGGAGGAGATTGTTGGCACACTGATTTTGATATATTTACTATAATTAACCTATGTACTATTTTAGCTCTATTATTCTACAGGAACAAACAAGTCAGTCAAAGATAGAAGAAAAGATGACTCCAACTCTATAAGAACAAACAAGTCTTTTGGAGCAAGAAGAAAAGATGATTCCAACACTTACAACAGCATACCCTTTTCGCACTCAAGAAGACATATGACAAGCAAAAGAATTCCAGATCAAAAGCTCCTATGTCTCTCTAAGTGTCTGTAAGTGTCTAGAAAATCATGTACACACTTTAGAATGGATGACAAACTAAAATGCTATAAATTTTGATTTTAGTTTTTATGAAGAGACGGATAATCCACGGATCTCCGCGGTAATCCGTCGGATAATCCGAACTAGAAACAACAAGTATTTCTGGTAAAGTTTGGATAATCCGTCGGATCTCCACGGTAATCCGTCGGATAATCCGATCTAGAAACATCAAGTATTTCTGATAAAGTTCAGATATCCGTCGGATCTCTGCTGTAATCTGTCGGATAATCCGAACTAGTAACAGCAAGCATTTGTTGTTATTTTCGGATCATCCGACAGACCTCCGTAATAATTCGTCGGATAATCCGGATGCCTTGCTGGCCTTTATTCGAATTCAAATCTAACGGTGTATGTCAGAAGCATTAAATGCATCCAAAGGCTTTATTTCTAGCCGTTGCTGTTTGACCAGATAATCCGAAGGATTTTTGTAGATTTTTGTCGGATAATCTGCTCGGCTGTTGAATGCTCTTTATGACTTTGGATTTGTATAAATAGAGTTCCTCTCTCTCTCTCTCTCTCTCTTCATAAATACTTATCAACTTAAGCTTTAAATTTTTTATCTACCAAAGAGCTCCACATTACTCTACAAGCTTTAAATTGTCATCCATTAAAGTGTTAGAGTATTCAATAGTTGTAACTTAGATCTTCCAAGTGTTTAAGAAGATTGAAACCTTTTTTCTCTCAAGTTTGAAGTTGACGAACCTTCGGAGGAAAACTCGTGTGTAAGAAGTTGACGAGTTCTTCGGATCTAAACTCGTGCGTAAGAAGTTGACGAGTTCTTCGGATCCAAACTCGTGTTGTAACTATTTACTCAAATAGTGGTTTAAAGCCGGAGAGAGTTCTGGGACTGGAGTGCCCCTTGGGAGGATACCAGGATACATCGAGTGTTTGACTCTCTCTTCTCTAAATTATCTTTTAATTTGCTTATTATTGTTGGTAATTATTTTATTACCCTATTCACCCCCCCCCCCCCCCCCCTCTCTAGGGTTCTACACAATTGTATATATTCTAAACTATAAAATTTCATAAGTTTGTTTCATAAGGTTGTCCTATCTGTAGGGATACTACGGATGCATTATTGTCCTACTAATTATCATAGACCCGAAGTACTATGTTTATAATTATTGATTAATAATATCATACAACTATTGATAAGATATTGGCATATCTAGAAACTGAAATCTATATAAAAAAAAACTAGATAGAGACATCTTATGCAAAACTTATAGTGCTACTACTAACACCATCATTATGATTAGGATGTTTTCCTCTAATATAAATATTAGTGTGAAAGTAGTATCCATGATAGTCGATCATGCTGATATTATTGAAGACTCCAACAGAGCACACTTAATTTTACCCTATGGAACCCGCCTACTTATACAAAATATTTTATATTCTCATAATTTCAGAAAAATTATTGTGTTTTAAGGACATAAGAGCAAAATGGTATCATATTGAAATTATGAGCGAGAAAAATAAAGAATACATTTGTACAACCTCTAGCACATGGAAGAACTAGAAGCCAGAAGCTCAATTCTAAGAATCTAGTATGAGCCAGAAGCCAAATGATCCTACAACTTTTAAAAGCTGTGGCGTGATCGAACAAGACACCCCGAGATAATAATGATGAAAATGATCATAACAAATTCTTGTGGTCATCTTTTAGCAAATTACAGCATACTTAATAATTAACTTTGTGTCATGGTCTCAAGAATTAGTTTAATTCTAAACCATCAATCCTAAAGATTGTATCTGAATAATTAATAGCTTAGTTTCATTTATTTAGAATTGCATTATTTTACACTTTTATGAGTTACGTTGGTATTATTTAAAACTATAGTTTCGACATTTATGCATTGGCCGGAATTTTATGTTCATCTCCTTAGATTATTAAATATTTTAGATATGAGATATCTTTAATATAAATTTATGATAAGTCACTTTAATAAGACATAATTTTTGTCGTTAGGGGGAGATAGAAAGAAGATGAATGTCTTGTTCCAGAAGAATATCGTGAATTATTGTTCTAGAAGAACTTCATCATCGTTCTAGAAGAATGTCCTAAAGCATCATTCCAGAAGAATGAATCATGTCATACTTCCTATTTATTTAATCTCGACTAAATTAGGAAAAATTATTTCTTGTATTTTAGTGTAAAAAATATATTAGATGTTTACTCGATTATGCTGCATAAATATCTATACCAACTATGAATCTATCTTTTAATAGAAGTAAGTACCAAAAGAAAAAAAAAATGGCAGCAAATGAATAAGTTCTACATTAAGAACGCGTAAGACCTAAAAAGGTTCTACAAATTTAGCTCTCCAGAAGAATAGAACAAATAATGTAACACACCCTAATGCTCTTGAAGAAGCACTCATGAAGAGAAAGTTCATGAAGAGAAAGTTCATGAAGATCCAGAAGATGTCATGAACCAGAGATCAAATTTCTCAAACTATACCGCTCTGGTCGATGATATACTTTAGATTCCAGAAGAGACTGAGAAAAGTTATTGTTATCCAAAAAAATCTATGTTTATACATAGTGGAGAGATTTGGAATCAAGAAGTTTGTCATAGATGACATTATCAAATAAGAATAAAAAAATGTGATAAAAATAAAGGATAACACTAAACCACGAATAATTCTTGAATATTAAAAAGGATAATGGAAATTGCAATATCTCTCGCAAACGTGGAGTGTTCGGTCATATGAACAAAACCAAAAGGAATAAACCGGATAGGTTTTGAATGAGTATTTGTAACAAATAAAAAGAAATGTATAGAGCAATGTTAGCTCAAGGATTCTCGAAATGATCATGAATAGAATATAGAAAAAAATATGCTTCGACCAT
Organism: Iris pallida; assembly: GCA_029216955.1. NCBI lineage: Eukaryota > Viridiplantae > Streptophyta > Magnoliopsida > Asparagales > Iridaceae > Iris > Iris pallida. The sequence continues at coordinate 2,897,730 of JANAVB010028620.1, forward strand.
GATAACCTCGATGATAAGACGTACATAAAATCTCCAAGGATTTAAATTTTCAGGTATATCCTTGAAAGATTTAAAATTAGCATACTATATCAGAGATTTGCAAATGAGTCATATATGGACTAAAATAATTCGGAAGAATGTGATAGGTTCATTGAGCATTTGTCTAGGAAAAGATATAAAAATAGTCATATTTATGAATAAATTCTTGAACAATTTTGTCAAAACGGTCATCTATTTACATAACAGTATCTCCTAAAGAGATTAAAAGTACCTCCCGAATAGAAGATCTCCTGAAAAGATAATCCACTGAAGAGAGAGAAAATATGATAATATCTCATGAAGAGATTGGAAGTATCTCATAAAGAGATTGAAAATATCTCCTAGAGAAATTGAAAAAAATCTCCTAAAGAAATAATCTCCAAAAGAGATAAATCTCCAGAAGAGATCTCATATAATCTTCTAAAGAGAGAATCTCTAGAATGGATAAATCTCCATAAGAGACCTACTATAACCTCTCGAATAGATAATCTCCCATATAGATAAATATCCTTAAGAGATTTAATATGAGCAGTTATCATTTACTCAATATACCTATAATTGATAGGTCAATGGGATTAGTTACGATTTAAAGAGTAAGAGAATATGTTATGGGTCCTGAAGTACCATATTTATAGAATATAAATACAAATTTTTTATTGTCATTCACTTAGTACAATATTTTATGTGAACCTACAAATATGCATCTACGCATAAACATTGAAATGACATATCATTCTTGATTTAGTTCATGTTTTGATATAATGAGATATACAAATGCAGAATATTTATTTGATCCTCCTTAAGAGATATCACAAACAAGGTACATCTTTTATAAACAATTAATGTTGCGAATATTTTAGAGAGAATTAAAGAAAATCACTGCGGCAACTTCATCAAACAATTCTTAAGCAACCAAAAAATGTGTATGGCTATGATTTCAATAGTTCAACATATCAGGAGGAGTTACGAGCTTCCAAGAATCACAAATAAAGCCTGCGAACTCTTCATAAGGATATGAGTATATAAATGTATATGCAAATAAATTGTTTGGGTGAGATATAATATTCAAATGTATTAGGGGGTTGATTATTCTTTTGATGTAAGAAATAAATTTTTTTTTAAGGGAAGCATCATGTAGATGCAAGCATCCTAAAGATGCTAACGGTGACATCTTGAAGCATGTCTTTGCGGATTATGCTATTTTCCTTCAATGAGATTTTTTTTCACTGAATTTTTCCTTCAAAAGGTTTTGAACGAGACAGTCTAAGTTGCATCCACTTAGATTCCTGAAAAATCATATACCTGAAGGATAATTTATTGTACTTTTTCTTTTAATATGGAATTTTTTTTTTCAATGATGGATATTTCCATATAAATTTATTTTTAACGAGACTAATTAAAATGGGCATCCAAGTGGGAGTGTTGTGATATGGATAGATCCAAATATGGATGCTCTTATACATATCCACAACTATAATATATATATATATATATATATATATATATATATATATATATATATATATATATATATATATATATATTGAGAATAATTTCGATACAGATTTTCGGCTACCAATTTTCTCTCCCCCCTTATTTTCACAACATGAATACATTTTTACTTGAAAGAAATCCTGAGGAAAAATGAAAGAGAACGAGATTCCATGTTTTGAAACGGGAAGGTTGCACAAGCCAGCAGTTGCAGTCATAGCACATTGTCAGCACAGTCACTCACCAGGCACCACCAATGATACTGATACGATCATATGAAGCATACAAATTTTCAGCAGAATTAGATTTTCTAAGAACAATTGTGATTTACGAATCGACCCGAAACTGACGTAACAGCTCCTATTAAACCCAGAGTGGAGCCCGACATTCACAGGGGATTGGGTCCAATGTGAGACCGCTACATCAACCTCCCTTTGTTCGGCTGCCTTTTTCGTTCCAAGAATACTCAGAAATGACATTTCAACTTTTTATATTATAGGCTTAATTGCTACTTGATACCCTCAACTATTACCGTTTTTCAACTTTGTACCATAAATTTTTTTTTGTAACAACTTGATACCCGGATATTATTTTGGACAAAAATGCTCCTACCCCTAACCCCCCTCCCCCTGCTCGCTTCGCCCCCCCCCCCCCCCCCCCCCCCCCTGCTCGCTTCAGGCCATCCCCCCCCCCCTTGCTCCAGCCGTCCGCCCGCTCCCGCCTCTCCCCTAGGGCTCGGCAGCGGGAGGAGGGGGGGGCTGGGAAGGGGGGTGCAGGGCGGGAGGCGGGGCAGGGGGTAGCCCGGAAGCGAAGAGGGGGGGGAGAGGTTGGCCGGAAGCGAGGAGGGGGAGAGGTTGGCCGAAAGCGAGAAAAGGGGAGGGGGGGGGAGGGGGGGGGGGGGTCGGCCGGAACTAGCAGGAGGGGTGGCGGGAGTGGGGGAGGGGGTGGGAGGGAAGGGATAAGGGCATTTTGGAATTTTTTTAAATGTTAGGTACTAAGTTGAAATTTTTTTAAACCCAGAGTGGAGCCCGACATTCACAGGGGATTGGGTCCAATGTGAGACCGCTACATCAACCTCCCTTTGTTCGGCTGCCTTTTTCGTTCCAAGAATACTCAGAAATGACATTTCAACTTTTTATATTATAGGCTTAATTGCTACTTGATACCCTCAACTATTACCGTTTTTCAACTTTGTACCATAAATTTTTTTTTGTAACAACTTGATACCCGGATATTATTTTGGACAAAAATGCTCCTACCCCTAACCCCCCTCCCCCTGCTCGCTTCGCGCCCCCCCCCCCCCCCCCCCTGCTCGCTTCAGGCCATCCCCCCCCCCCCCCCCCCCCCCTTGCTCCAGCCGTCCGCCCGCTCCCGCCTCTCCCCTAGGGCTCGGCAGCGGGAGGAGGGGGGGGCTGGGAAGGGGGGTGCAGGGCGGGAGGCGGGGCAGGGGGTGGCCCGGAAGCGAAGAGGGGGGGGAGAGGTTGGCCGGAAGCGAGGAGGGGGAGAGGTTGGCCGAAAGCGAGAAAAGGGGAGGGGGGGGAGGGGGGGGGGGGGGGGTCGGCCGGAACTAGCAGGAGGGGTGGCGGGAGTGGGGGAGGGGGTGGGAGGGAAGGGATAAGGGCATTTTGGAATTTTTTTAAATGTTAGGTACTAAGTTGAAATTTTTTTAAACCCAAAGTGGAGCCCGACATTCACAGGGGATTGGGTCCAATGTGAGACCGCTACATCAACCTCGATCCCCTCCCTTTGTTCGGCTGCCTTTTTCGTTCCAAGAATACTCTCAGAAATGACATTTCAACTTTTTATATTATATATCCTTTCACCTTTCTCCTGTTGAAAAGACCTTATATAAAAGAATTTTTTATAGTTTGTGCAACACACATTCACATGAATGGTATTGTAGTGTCATCTTATTGCACCCCATTTAAACATCTATCATTTTCTCTAATCAAAGCAATCATGCATCAAAATTACACAACTTATCATTTTTAATCAAATTAGTTAAAATATATTCAATTTTTCTACACGTCACAGGCCGCGCTTGGATGCTAGTCTATTTATAGATTAAAGTCATGTAAAAACCTTGAATTACTTAGAAATATGAAGTAAAGGATTCTTTTTCTGGCAAACGCGAAATAAATATCCCTAGGAATAAGAGGACCATGCTCTCTCTATATATAATAATAATAATATAACACGTGCTACAGAATCATGTTCAATAGCTGGACAAATAATTCTAAAACTAACATAAAGGCTAGTAATATGTAAATTGTCCATTTGAATAAATACAATCAAACATTTGACAGCCCATCTAGCAATACTAGCTGAATTAACATAGCAAAAGTAACACATGCAACAAAAGGAACAAGAATATCCTCTAACCCATCGCAGTGGCCTTCTCCTCTTCGCTTAAACCCATTGAGACATTGAAACCTGGAGGGATGAATACAACATCATCCCACTTTGATGCAGAACTTCCCTGCAATTTATTTTTTCCAAAGAAAATTAAGTTTTATCATGTAATTGCATCCTCTAACCAAATGTACTACATTAAGTGAAGATGGACTCCTCGGACAAAGTTATGTTGGACTTGGATTTTGATTGGATTACCTTCATTGCGTTGATAATTTCCTCCAGACTGCGTACCTAATAGAAAGAAGAAGAATATTATAAGAAGTTCTGAAAACTATCGTGTACGTATCTAATGTGTGGGCATCATTTACCTGAATATCCCCCCTTCTGAAAGCAGGATTTAGTTGATTCTGCTCACGAGAAGCTTTGAGAAGCGAGTCTTCCAAGTCCTCCTTCATATACATTTGGGAATAAAACTTTTGTGTTCACAATTGAAAATTACTTTTTGTACGTGAAAAATCAATGGACAGGATACCTTTTTGAAGAACATTGGACGATATCTCTTATTCTCACTCTTCAAGACTAAACTTCTAGACTGAATCAAAACCAGTATATTAAACATCATTAATGGTACTAAGAAATGCGAATTGTAGGTGTTAATGAGAGTGCAAAATCTATTAAGCTCCAGGTGAAGTTGGTCAAATCAGCCGAGTAAAATGACCAAGTAGAAAGTAAAATCCAACACCTTGGTTGGTACAGCATTAAGTGCAAGCATAGTAAAAACAGAGGTCTTGCTTCATTACTTTTACTAAGACAAGCTACTTAATGCTAGGTTGAATGCAGCCTCATTTATAAATTGAGATGGTGCATGAGGATATGTCCGAGTAACAACAAATGACATAATGAAGAACATGAAAATGTGGTTTCTCTATGTAAATTCATACTGTTTTCAGAATCAGCATGGGCTGAAGCCAGTGTTCTACATGGCAGCCGCCTAGCCCGTCTAGGCGGCCCCTAGGCGGTCTCTCTCCGCACCGCTTTTCTGTAGGCGGTGGAGTAGGCAGCCAACGGAGGTTGGCGGCATAGGCGGAGGTGAGGCGGTATAGGCGGGCGCCTAGCCGGAGCAATACCTAACAAGATATTTTGGCCAAAAATATCTTTAAGCATTATGGGCCTATAGTTCACTTTTACAAAACTAAAACTTCATAAATCTTCGTTCTACAACTTGGTTATGCATGGAACACCCTTAAAATATGCATATTATACAAAAAACTGTGGTAAAATAATAAAAAAATGTTCAAAATGTATCGACCAAATGTTCAAAATGTATCGACCAAATGTTCAAAATGTATCGACCGCCTAGGCGGCCTAGGCGGTAGGCAGACTCTCTCCACCACGCACCCGCCTACCGCCGTTTAGAACCTTGGCTGAAGCTAATACTATGCTCTCAACCTTTAGGGGTCGTTTGGTACACGGATTTTTTTTTTCTTCCATTCTTTCGTTTCTTTAAAAAAAATCCCTTTAAAAAAATTCTTATTTATTTAAACTTATTTCTCTTTTTTGTTTTTCAAGTTTTTTATTTGCTATATTAAGAAATTTTTTGTTTTTATTTATCTTTTTGGTTTTTTTGTTTCTTTAAAAAAAGTTTTAAAGAATAAATTTGTTTTTTTATTTCATTTTGTTTTTTTCTATATTTTTCGCTTTTTTCTTCTTTTTTCTTCTTTTTTCTTTTTTTTCCTCCTGTTTTTGTTTCTTTAAATTTTTTCGTTTTAATTTTTTTCCAATTTAAAAAAACCATTTTTTGTCTTTTTCATTTATTTCCCTTCTTTTTTATTTAAAAAAAATCATTTTTTGGTATACTTTTGCTAAGTTCATTTTTTTCTTGTTATTTTGTTTTTTATCTTTTTTTCTTTCGAAACAATTTTTTGTTTAAAATATTTTTTCTTTCTTTTTCATCTAAAAAATTTTATTGGGTCTGTTTCACGTCAGGGTGAGTTTGGATTAGATTAAGTATGGATTGACTCATAAAAATTAATTAAAAAATTTTATGATGTCAATAGGATTCGAACAATGTTCTCTCGAATACTAACACATCACCTTAACCAACTACGCTATAAAAAATCACAAAAAAAAACAACTATTAAGTATATTTAATCATCAATCATAAATGTTATATTTTATATGCAAGCTATATATTTCAAAAAATATTTATATATTCACCAAACATGGGAATATAATATTACAAAAAATTTAATCCCAAAAATATAAAATTTTCGGCTATATAGTGTTTCGTGTACCAAACGCTCCCTAACAGAAAACATCGAAAGATTGGGTGTAAATTATGGAAGACAACAAGAAAACATCGAAAGATTGGGTATAATGATACTATTGAGAACAAGAAAGTAGTCGCATTCAATCCAAGGTTCGTAGTATCGATATCGGAATTGGTATTGGACTATTCCTATGAGTATCAGGATCGATGGTATCGGCACCATCAATGGTTTCGGATCGGAGAATCGGACATTTTTATATCAGAAACCAAATAAATATTAATAAATTATTAAAAGTTCAGAAAAAAATATTTTATACGTTTTGACATAATTTTAAATATTTTATGTGTTGTTATTTAATAGTTTTGAAATTGAATGAAATAGCAGTCACCATTACCGATTGGTTACAATAGATAAGTTTTTCTTCTTTTACATGCTTTTACAACCTTAGTATACTTTTATATCCTTGTCGGTTGGTCTTGTTCGTTCAATTTTCTTTGTTGAATTGACTAAAAAGAGCCCGCCCCCCTCCCAAACAAAAAAAATAAAGTTGGTATCAGTCGGTATCTATATCGGTCTTATATCAAATCGGGACATGCCAAACTGTATCGGTATCAACCATATCGACTCGGTATCGACCGATAGTGCTTAGTATGGTTCAATCCCTTGACCTAGTGTATGACAGGATATGCGTGAGAGAGGACCGACCCAAATATCATAAAACATGATTTCCTCGTTAAATTCATTGTGGTTTTGATAAGCAACATAAAATGAAGCATCAAGTGTAATGCCTCGCTCCGCACGGTATATTACGATGAGTCGTTGACTCGAAGAGTTGCGTTGACCCGATGAAGTATCGATACGAATCAATGCAAATCATAAGTCCGGTTTGAACAAAGTATTGACTTCGGTTGATCTAGTGTGCAGGCTACGCTTTTACGCTGAATCATAAGGGCGCAGCATTTTTACCTTATTCGAGAAGGTGTCCGCAAAACCAAATCGTCGCCTTGCAACGGATTGTGGCATAGACACGGTAGGCCGAATCAGTCGAATAGTTCAACGGAATGGCTAAGTCAGAAGAGTTAGCCGCGCAACCAAGTTATGAAATTAAGCCGCTTTAGCTCGGCGAAACAACAAGGCGTATCGACTTAAGATGGGCGGATTCTTGACTCTCTATCCCTATTCCTTTACGTCTAATAAGATTATATCCCTTGTATGCGATTGTGGCTATTGAAGTTAGCAAGCATGGCTCGAACGGTTAAAGGTCTTAGTGTGTGTCGAACATTAAGATAGAACATGGAACATTAAACAACTGAAGCGACGTGCATCAAATGTACGGGTCGCGGTAGGACGGTGATGATAGAACATTGAAAGGCAATATCGAGATGTGCATCACGTGCACGAATCCAAGAGCATTGAACACTAGGCCTAGAACACTGATTATGGCGTTAAGCGTGCCTTGCGCACGGAAGCTGCGAAATAGGGCAAGTTGTGGTGCAATGCCGCGAAACCTGTCGTAACATTGAAAGATATACTTCATGCATCGAGGTATGCAATTGTGGCACAATTGCTACGGAACTGCTGTTATGTGAATAACTTATGAATAGAACGCGTTGAGTATAAGATACGAGAAGTGTTAAGCCGTTGGACGTCGTGCATCAATACGGATAGGTTGGGACATAATGCCGATGGAACTTGAAATAGAGATGACGAAATATGTTTATGGAATGTGGGATTGGTTGGAATGATATGACTTGTTTGCTTACGCGTATTGCATGGTCAATGGACTTGGATGGCCCGTGCACGGGTGCGGCTTCCCTCGAACGGTTACGATCGGAACATCGGGACCGTTCGGCCTAGGAGGAAATTATGTTTGGTATTTATGGTGCACTTCATTAGGACGGATTGCAACCGGCCAGTGTTGTGATAAGCTATGATATCAGTAAGTTTGGGATCCTTCGGACACTGGACTAGTAATCCGTACTGGAGCGATCATAGGCTTACACATAAAGATGCCAAGTCCATTACGGTGCGAAACACCGTGACCTTCATATAGATAGGGTCGGTGGACTGAGATTAGAATTGGGTGCAGGCGTAGGACCTGCCACCCTTATTCATATGTCTAAGTTTGGTTGGTTGGCTGCGGTAATTGTATGGTTGGTTATGCATATTTCTAACGATTGCAGGCTAAGCAAAACGAGATAAAAACATGCACGAATCACTATGCTTATGTTCAGATTATGTCTAACTGTATCTGCTGCATGGACACGATGTTGGACACATTTATATTCAGTTGCTATGCTTGAATATTGTCATGAAACTGATCCTAAGGCTAAATAGAAAGATCACTAAATAAAGATGCATGTTTTCACTAAATTTACTTAGTGTTGGTTTGGGTGCGAGTGGGTCTTGATCAGTGCAGCGAGGACGAAAGCACTAATCCCCCACTAGTTTGCTTGCAGGTTCAGGTTATGTTCGGCTCGGGACGGGACTTGGCTTGGACGCGCCGAGGCATGGAGTCCTTAGCGTTTCAAGAGGAGCTACCGCATTGGCGTTCGAACTTGCAACATGGAGATGTTCGGCCGAAGACTACTTGTTGGCCATAAAGAGGCATAATGTATGGAACCATGTAATCTTTTGTGAGCTAGAGAGATCATGAGCGTTGTAGCCAGTTGGCATATTCAGACGGGCTTTTCAAGCTTTGTAACCTTCAGTTCATTATTAATAAAAGAGATTCTTATTGTATACTCTGTTTCCTTCCGCTGCTTATGTTATCAATTTGAGATAAATCTTATGTGAACCTGTTATCTTACCTTGTACGAGAGCAACTCCAGGCTCGTGCGGCATCACACCCCAGCGAGGACGATGATTCGGGTGAAATCTAGCGAGGACGAGCGATTTTTCGGATCGGGACGTGACAAGTTGGTATCAGAGCGGTTCCATCCTCTGGACCGTGAACGAATCTCTTTGACCCTCAGTTTCTTCGCTATCGAAATTAGTCGACTCTAAGTTGTTTCCGCAACCGCATGGCTCATGGATCTGCTCGATGCAACATTGGATGTTCCATACAATAAGTCTATATTAAGTGCGTACGTCTGCCACAAGTATGTCGTGACTATCATGCTATCTCCGAGTGCCATTGGAGAATGTTGGTTGCACGAAGTGCAACGAGTTATGAAATGTTAGTTTCCCGTAGTGCAACAAAGTTGCGAGTCGTTGGTTGCACGAAGTACAACGAATATGGTGATGTTGGTTGCATGAAGTGCAATGAGATACGTATTGTTGGTCGCATGAAGTGCGAAGAGATACATGTTGTTGGTTGCACGAAGTGCAACGAATCGATATATGAGGCGATGCGTGTTATGTGGCTATGCGAATGGATAGCGAACATGTTGAACAGATGAAGTAATGTTACGAATTGTTGGTTGCACCATATGCGATGGTTTGTTGCGTTGGTGTAGGACGTCCCGTGAATTGTTTCGTCGGTACAATAAGTTTAGCTACGGGATGTTACATTGGGTATGATTACGCAAATGGACATCACACGTGTCGAACGAATTCGAGTAGTGGCTGTGAGCATCGAGAAGGAATCGTTGCACGAGTTACAACGATAGGATTGAGAAATCGTGGAGCGATTTGAACGAGTCGAGTTGGTCGCTAGTCTAATTTGAGTATGCGAACGTTTATGTTGGCCAAATGTCGCGTTGAGCTTTGAATAAGCGAATGTTGCGTGTGTGATTGTAATGCCTGTGTTCGTATTACGTATTTTGGGATACGTATACGTATTTTATTCTGTATTGCCTGATTCCTTGTTTAGCTCTCGGCTTGGTTTAACTCTCGGTTTGGGTTGGCTTGGTTCGGCCGGCCCAATGCTTGGTTCATCATGGGCCAAGGGTGGAACACCTTAGCCTATGCTTCTCCTTCATTTCCACCACAACCCCCCTCTTTATTATCCCCACCAACCTTCTCTCTCCTCCATAATTCTCATTTACTTCTCCTTCCCCCACCATTACTCTTCTCCACCAACCAAGAACACCATAGGCAAGTGCAACTTGCTTCCACAAAAGAACTCCTTTTGATGGTTTCATTAGCTTCTCCTCATGATTCTAAACCACATTAGAACTTGTCATTTTCTATTTTGAGGCTTTAATTCTTGTAGATCTAGAGTTTTACTATTTTCGGATTATGGTGGTTTTGATCTATCAAACTTCCTTGTTTTCAAGTTTAGATGGTTCCATGTTGTAGAGAATTTTATTCTACCCAATTTTGACCTTTGGAAAGTTGGATTCGGACTTGTTTTGACCAAGATATGGACTGTTGAAGCTTAGATTCAACTTTAGAGTTCTTGCTGTTCTTGCCATTTGGAGAAGACAGTGAACAGTGAGCTAGCTTTTTAGCTTACGCCACTGAGCTGTACGCTGCTCTTTAGCGAGCGTACGCTAGCCTTGGTACGCTGCTCTTTAGCGAGCGTACGCTGACTTGGGTACGCTGCTCTTTAGCGAGCGTACGCTGACTTGGGTACGCTGCTCTTTAGCGAGCGTACGCTAGCCTTGATACGCTGCCTGTTGGCAGCGTGTCTTTTGCGTACGCTAGCGTGAGCGTGCCCTAGACCCTTTGGTACGCTAGCTTGAGCGTACGCTGACCTGTAGCTTGAGCGTGTCCTGGTGTACGCTGACCCTTGCGTACGCTTCCCATTGGAAGTGTATGGACCCTTGGTACGCTAGCTCGAGCGTACGCTGGCCTGAGCGTAGCTTGACCTGAGCGTATGGCCTTTGGCTGACTTGGTCTCATGTCAGCGTGTCAGATTTGGTTTTATTTTCCTTAAGCTTGGCTCTTTTATAGCCCTGTATATTGATATTTTATTAGATATTTTACGCCCATTTTATATCCTTACGCCTTTTGTCCTGAACTTGATAATTGCGAATTTACTTGATATGTTTGGAATGGACAATTGAGCATGACCTGATAGTGACCCGTAGTGGTGCACTCTTGACATGAGTAACCTGACATGACCTGATAGTGGCCCGTCGTGGCGCACTCCTGATTAGTACACTTGACCTGATAACCTGACATGTTATACCTTGATAAGCTGTTGCGACGGCTACCTGACATGACATGACTTGACAAGAATGAACATCCTGGACACCGTGGGTGATTGTGCTTGTACAAATAAACCAGTCCTGTCTTGCATCATGTCTAGGACGGGGACTCCTGAGTACCACGGTCAGGAGTACCTACTAAAATGGACTAAGGCTAATAACTAGATTAATATATTAGTCATGACGAGATTTTCCAACTACAGGCAATCCCGTTACCTGGGCGCGCCTGGGATCTGTAGCCTGCCGTCGAGTAGGGCACATTTCCAGCACACTGTCATGTGTTGCACCCTTTAAGCTACTTAAGGGTACATGCGTTTCCTGGACGATGTACCCACCTGAATTCAACCCTAATCTTTCGACCTGGGTAACCTGGATGGTCTGCAGGGCTTGTGGCTGTGGAATAATCTCACTGCATCTTGTTAGTAATTAGGCTTGTGACAACCCTAGTTAGTTAAAGTATCAAGCCGTAATTCTTGCTTGGTCGTGAAGTGATTGGATGGAGTCTAACCAGTCTAGTCTTGCCCTGATCCTGTTCCAGATTATTGAATGACCAGAATACTTGTATTTATTTTACCGATAAATGGTGAGAATTCCAAGTTCTGTTCAGACGAAGGGTTACAACCCCGGTCCTTGTTTGGTTTACGGGTTGTAATCTGGTTATCTGAATGGTTCCATGGTTATCTCGTCGTATATCATCCTGATGTATTTTCTTTATTTTCAGTTCTTACTTTTATTTGCATATTGTGCTGATTGCTGGTTTTAGTTCTTAAGTGAAGCCTCCTTTGTGGCACTTGCTCTTTCTGGGGTCTGACCCAGCTGGTTTTGTGTGGCCAGATTTCAGAGCAACTCCAGAGGATCTACCGACTTCCCAGCCAGATGGTGGCCACTAGACGGAACCCTGGCAACGAGTGGGTTATTTTTGGCTCTCCCACTCTATTGTAAAAATATTCTTTTGAGGCGTTTAGCCGACGAGCACCTGTTTAGCTCGATTGCACTTATTTACTGTCTGCCTACGGGCTGTAACATGATTGACAAATCCTAGGGTTGATCATGTATGACTAAACTCTTGCTAGTCCTGACATTTTGTAACGACTAGCTTCATGATCAGCTGAATATGTAATGTTTGGGACGCCTTACTATTGTATATTTAATGATCATACATCTTGTGACTTTTACTTACTTGCCTGTGATTGAGACACTAGGCTTGTTAATGACCTTAAGAGACTGTTGGCTTGTAGATAAACCCTTATGTATCTAGACAGCCGTGACCGTATAGCGAGATGGATTCCATTTCATATACGTAGCTGGCTATGTCAGCCCCCGCTCTCCAGTATTCTGGTTCTGGGGCGTGACATGGTTTAAGTGGTGGCCCATGCAGGTCTTGTAAATCAAGATATGTGAGGGTTTACCGAATAGATGTCTCAATCAGTATTCGTCCTTGATCTCTGCTCATATCTTCTGAATCCCTGGATTCTTGTCCTGATCATATGCTTGTATCGTTGATCTGTCCTGGTCCTTCCTTATTGTTCCCTATGTCGTCTTCTTCAGCGGCATTTTTCGTGGACCTGCCGACCAGCAAGGCGGAGCACCTCCCGCGGACCAGCAGCAACCTGGAGATCAAGCCCAGCATTCCGGAGTAGCCTCCAGAGTCGTGCCTTCTGACGGAGAACCACCAGTCCAGCCAGTTCAGCCTGTCGAGCCTGATGATGGCACTTTGGTAGGTCTCGTCAGGACTTTGATAGCTTCTCAAGATCGTCGTGGAGATGCATTGCAACAGGCAGTGGCGGATGCTTTGACCAGAGGCGGTCATCCAGGAAACAGCGCGGCCAACAGCTTCAAGCGCTTGAACCCTCCATTCTTCGACGGTAGTGAAGATGCTATCACAGCAGATGCATGGCTTCAGGACACAGAGGTGGTTCTAGAAGCAGCCAAGACTCCAGAGAATGAGAAGGTAGCCGTGGTGCGCTTGCAGCTATTAGATCTTGCCCGCAGCTGGTGGGCGGCACAGGCCGTTGGATTAGCAGCACCTATTGCTTGGGCAGTGTTCAGGGAGAGATTCCAGACCAAGTATTTCGATGTCGTGGCTCGGTACGATCTGCAAACAAGGTTCACCAATCTGAAGCAAGGAGGCAGGACGGTCGACGGATATGCGGCCGAGTTTTCCAGACTCAGTCGGTTTGCTTCCACTTTGGTGGCAACCGAGTATGATAGAGCCCAGCGGTTCCAGCAGGGACTTCACCTGGAGATCTTGTTGGCAGTTGAGCAGTTTGAGCATCAGACTTTTGATGCAGTCTTGAGAGCAGCCCGGAGGCATGAGTATACCTCCCAGAGGATTGTGGATAGGACCGGAGGTCGGAAGAGAACTCACGGCCAGATAAATCAGTCTTCAGCACCAGCCCCGGCAGCCAGGGCTTTGACTATTGGAGCTCCGAGGCGAGCGGCCTCAGTAACGTCGGTTCAGCATTCCACTCCGACGTACCCTCAGCAGCAGAAGCAGAAGCAGTCTTCCGCAGTGGGATGTTCTCATTGTGGGAAGCCAGGCCATGTGGTGGCAGAGTGTCGCAGGGCACAGGGCTTGTGTCTGGCTTGTGGAGCACCAGACCATAGGATTGGATCCTGCCCGAATAGGGGTGGTTCATCATCATCCAACCTTTCTAGTTCTTCGGTGAGAGGACCAGCTCCGGTCCAACAGCAGCAGTATCCCTTGACGAGGCCCTTGCCGCCTCAGTCCCAGGCGTTTCAGCAGCAGAGCCCTCAGCAGTATGCGCAAGCCCAGGCCTTGAGTCAGAATAGGCAGCGAGGAATTCAGCAGAGGGGACCAGCACCCCGAGGGCATGGTCAGGCCATGGTGATGACCGTGGAGGAAGAGTTGGCACCAGGTGAGGTAGTGGCAGGTACTATTCTCGTCAACTCCTTTCCAGCTTCAGCTTTATTTGATTCTGGTGCATCGCATTCATTTATGTCTGCACGATTCGCGACACGGGTAGGACTGGAGCCCGAGTCATTATCAGTAAGGCTCAATATACTTACTGGTAACGGACTTGTGGGAGTAGATAGAGTATTTTCCTCGTGTCGGATCGTAGTTAGCGGTAGAGAATTCCCCGCTAGATTGATAGAGTTTCCGATGGCCGATTATGATGTGGTCCTAGGGATGGATTGGTTGAGGAACCAGTATGCTAGGATAGACTGCCATATCGGCAGGGTTGTTTTTAGCATTCCAGGCGAGCCAGAGTTTTCCTTTTCCCGAGGTGAAGTTGAGCCTTCTCCTCCGATATTGCGGATGGCAGTAGCAGCAGTTCAGTTGCCCAGGATAGTCGAGGAGTTTCCAGATGTTTTTCCAGAAGAACTTCCAGATATGCCTCCGGAGCGGGAGATCGAGTTCACTATAGACTTGATTCCTGGGACAGCCCCAGTGTCAGAGAGAGTCTACAGGATGGCGCCGTCAGAGTTGGAGATATTGTACAAGATGATTGAAGAACTCAGAACCAAGGGATTCATTCGTGCAAGTGGATCGCCTTGGGGAGCCCCGATGCTTCTCGTGAAAAAGAAGGATGGTACGTCTAGGTTATGTGTTGATTACCGTACCTTGAACTCAGTGACAATCAAGAACAGATACCCTCTTCCGAGGATAGATGACTTGTTTGATCAACTCAAGGGGGCTTCAGTATTCTCGAAGATTGACTTGCGCTCAGGTTATCATCAGATCAGAGTCAGAGAGCAGGACATCCCGAAGACAGCTTTTAGATCGAGATATGGGCATTGGGAGTTCCTTGTTATGCTTTTTGGAGCAACCAATGCGCCGGCAGTATTCATGGACCTCATGAATCGCATCTTCATGCCTTACTTGGATCAGTTTGTGATTGTGTTCTTGGATGACATTCTGGTCTACAGCAAGAGTGAGGCGGAGCATGAGCAGCATCTCCGTATAGTTCTTCAGATCCTCAGAGAGCACCAGCTATATGCCAAGTTCAGTAAATGCGAGTTCTGGCTCGATCGCATTTCGTACTTGGGCCATATCATCACTCGAGGAGGAGTAGAAGTGGATCCCCAGAAGATTGTGGCTATTGAGTCATGGCCAGTGCCCAGCACAGTTGCAGAGGTTCGTAGTTTTCTTGGATTGGCCGGCTACTACCGGCGGTTTGTTTCAGATTTTGCTCGGATTTCAGCGCCATTGACGCAGTTGACCCGCAAGGATGCGCAGTTTGCTTGGACAGCAGAGTGTCAGAGTTCTTTTGAGCAGTTGAAGCGAGGCCTGATAACAGCTCCTATTCTCACGCTTCCAGATGGAACTGGAGGATTCTCGGTATATTGTGATGCTTCGGGCAGAGGCCTAGGATGTGTTCTGATGCAACATGGGAAGGTAATAGCTTATGCGTCACGACAACTTCGTGATCATGAGAGGAATTACCCAACCCATGACTTGGAGCTGGCAGCAGTGGTGTTTGCACTTAAGTTGTGGAGGCACTACTTGTATGGAGACAGGGTGGAGATTTTCACCGACCACAAGAGCCTGAAGTATGTTTTCACCCAGAAGGATCTTAACATGCGTCAGAGAAGGTGGCTGGAGCTTCTTGTGGATTATGATGTCAACTTGCAGTATCATCCTGGGAAGGCCAATGTCGTAGCAGATGCATTGAGCAGGAGAGCCGGAGCTTATTTCCTAACAGCGCAGCCAAAATTGTTAGCAGATCTTCAGAAGATGGGTATAGAAGTTATTTTCCCTTCCAGTGTGGCATTGATGGCCAGTATGCAAGTTCAGTCCACTATAGTCGAGAGGATGCGGATGGCGCAGTCAGCAGATTCTAAGCTTCAGCGACTCAGAGCCGAGTGTGAGGCAAGACGAAGACCAGAGTTATGCATTCATGAGGATGGTACACTTCGACATGGTAAGCGTCTTTGTGTACCCAACGGAGATATCCGGCAGGAGATCATGTCAGAAGCGCACAGTTCGCAGTATTCCATCCATCCCGGCAGTACGAAGATGTACCGTGATATCCGGCAGCATTTCTGGTGGAATGGCATGAAGCGGGAGATAGCTCGGTTTGTCTCTCGGTGTTTGGTTTGCCAACAAGTTAAAGCCGAACATCAGAGACCGGCTGGACTTTTTCAGCCCTTACCGATTCCAGAATGGAAGTGGGAGCATGTGACCATGGATTTTGTGACTGGACTACCTAGATCCCCAGCTGGTAGAGATGCTATCTGGGTTATAGTTGACAGGCTCACGAAAGTGGCTCACTTTCTTCCATTCAGAGTTGGTCAGTCGACGGCTCAGTTAGCAGAGATGTACCTCAGGCAGATTGTCAGATTGCACGGTGTGCCAGTCAGTATCACCTCGGACCGAGATTCAAGGTTTACATCGCACTTTTGGCGTAGCTTGCAAGAGAGTTTGGGAACTCATCTCCAGTTCAGTTCAGCATATCACCCGCAGACAGATGGCCAGTCGGAGCGCACGATCCAGACTCTTGAAGACATGTTGCGGTCTTGCACACTTGACTTCGGTGGTTCATGGGAAGATCACTTGCACCTGGTGGAATTCTCGTACAACAACAGTTTCCAGGCCAGTATCCAAATGGCACCGTTCGAGGCACTGTATGGTAGGAAGTGTAGATCCCCGCTGGCCTGGGATGATGTTGGAGAGAGATAGATGCTCGGTCCAGAAATGATTGCTCAGACCGTTGAAGTGGTCAGGCGAGTCAGAGATCATCTTCGAGTTGCCCAAGATCGCCAGCGCCATTGGGCCGATTCTCATCGACGTCCTCTCGAGTTCTCGGTCGGCGATCATGTATTCCTGAGGATTTCGCCTAACCGTGGCGTCATTCGTTTCGGCGTACGGGGCAAGCTTAGTCCTAGGTATATAGGACCGTTTGACATTCTGGAGCGAGTAGGAGATGTATCATATCGTCTCGCTCTTACGCCGTCGCTAAGCGAGGTGCATGACGTGTTCCATGTATCCCAATTACGACGGTATATCCCGGACCCGAGCCACATCCTGGATCATTCGGAATTGGTTGTTGGTACCAACCTTTCGTATGAGGAGAGGCCCGTGTCTATATTGGACCAGAGAGAAAAGATCCTCAAGAACAAGACTATCAAGTTAGTCCGAGTTGCTTGGGGTCATCACTCTTTGGGGGAGTCAACATGGGAGCGTGAGGATGATATCCGATCGCGATATCCCGACTTGTTTGACTCGTGAGGTATAATGTCTTTCTTATGCCTCCTGCCTTCGATTCCTTGCTTGCATGATTGATTGATTGCCTAGTATAGCTTGCTTGTTATTAATGTAGCTTGTCATTGCTCCTCTAGCCTCTTGATTAAATTCCGAGGACGGAATTCTTTTAAGGTGGGTAGAGTTGTAATGCCTGTGTTCGTATTACGTATTTTGGGATACGTATACGTATTTTATTCTGTATTGCCTGATTCCTTGTTTAGCTCTCGGCTTGGTTTAACTCTCGGTTTAGGTTGGCTTGGTTCGGCCGGCCCAATGCTTGGTTCATCATGGGCCAAGGGTGGAACACCTTAGCCTATGCTTCTCCTTCATTTCCACCACAACACCCCTCTTTATTATCCCCACCAACCTTCTCTCTCCTCCATAATTCTCATTTACTTCTCCTTCCCCCACCATTACTCTTCTCCACCAACCAAGAACACCATAGGCAAGTGCAACTTGCTTCCACAAAAGAACTCCTTTTGATGGTTTCATTAGCTTCTCCTCATGATTCTAAACCACATTAGAACTTGTCATTTTCTATTTTGAGGCTTTAATTCTTGTAGATCTAGAGTTTTACTATTTTCAGATTTTGGTGGTTTTGATCTATCAAACTTCCTTGTTTTCAAGTTTGGATGGTTCCATGTTGTAGAGAATTTCATTCTACCCAATTTTGACCTTTGGAAAGTTGGATTCGGACTTGTTTTGACCAAGATATGGACTGTTGAAGCTTAGATTCAACTTTAGAGTTCTTGCTGTTCTTGCCATTTGGAGAAGACAGTGAACAGTGAGCTAGCTTTTTAGCTTACGCCACTGAGCTGTACGCTGCTCTTTAGCGAGCGTACGCTAGCCTTAGTACGCTGCTCTTTAGCGAGCGTACGCTGACTTGGGTACGCTGCTCTTTAGCGAGCGTACGCTAGCCTTGATACGCTGCCTGTTGGCAGCGTGTCTTTTGCGTACGCTAGCGTGAGCGTGCCCTAGACCCTTTGGTACGCTAGCTTGAGCGTACGCTGACCTGTAGCTTGAGCGTGCCCTGGTGTACGCTGACCCTTGCGTACGCTTTCCATTGGAAGTGTATGGACCCTTGGTACGCTAGCTCGAGCGTACGCTGGCCTGAGCGTAGCTTGACCTGAGCGTATGGCCTTTGGCTGACTTGGTCTCATGTCAGCGTGTCAGATTTGGTTTTATTTTCCTTAAGCTTGGCTCTTTTATAGCCCTGTATATTGATATTTTATTAGATATTTTACGTCCATTTTATATCCTTACGCCTTTTGTCCTGAACTTGATAATTGCGAATTTACTTGATATGTTTGGAATAGACAATTGAGCATGACCTGATAGTGACCCGTAGTGGTGCACTCCTGACATGAGTAACCTGACATGACCTGATAGTAGCCCGTCGTGGCGCACTCCTGATTAGTACACTTGACCTGATAACCTGACATGTTATACCTTGATAAGCTGTTGCGACGGCTACCTGACATGACATGACTTGACAAGAATGAACATCCTGGACACCGTGGGTGATTGTGCTTGTACAAATAAACCTGTCCTGTCTTGCATCATGTCTAGGACGGGGACTCCTGAGTACCACGGTCAGGAGTACCTACTAAAATGGACTAAGGCTAATAACTAGATTAATATATTAGTCATGACGAGATTTTCCAGCTACAGGCAATCCCGTTACCTGGGCGCGCCTGGGATCTGTAGCCTGCCGTCGAGTATGGCACATTTCCAGCACACTGTCATGTGTTGCACCCTTTAAGCTACTTAAGGGTACATGCGTTTCCTGGACGATGTACCCACCTGAATTCAACCCTAATCTTTCGACCTGGGTAACCTGGATGGTCTGCAGGGCTTGTGGCTGTGGAATAATCTCACTGCATCTTGTTAGTAATTAGGCTTGTGACAACCCTAATTAGTTAAAGTATCAAGCCGTAATTCTTGCTTGGCCGTTAAGTGATTTGATGGAGTCTAACCAGTCTAGTCTTGCCCTGATCCTGTTCCAGATTATTGAATGACCAGAATGCTTGTATTTATTTTACCGATAAATGGTGAGAATTCCAAGTTCAGTTCAGACGAAGGGTTACAACCCCGGTCCTTGTTTGGTTTACGGGTTGTAACCTGGTTATCTGAATGGTTCCATGGTTATCTCGTCGTATATCATCCTGATGTATTTTCTTTATTTTCAGTTCTTACTTTTATTTGCATATTGTGCTGATTGCTGGTTTTAGTTCTTAAGTGAAGCCTCCTTTGTGGCACTTGCTCTTTCTGGGGTCTGACCCAGCTGGTTTTGTGTGGCCAGATTTCAGAGCAACTCCAGAGGATCTACCGACTTCCCAGCCAGATGGTGGCCACTAGACGGAACCCTGGCAACGAGTGGGTTATTTTTGGCTCTCCCACTCTATTGTAAAAATATTCTTTTGAGGCGTTTAGCCGACGAGCACCTGTTTAGCTCGATTGCACTTATTTACTGTCTGCCTACGGGCTGTAACATGATTGACAAATCCTAGGGTTGATCATGTATGACTAAACTCTTGCTAGTCCTGACATTTTGTAACGACTAGCTTCATGATCAGCTGAATATGTAATGTTTGGGACGCCTTACTATTGTATATTTAATGATCATACATCTTGTGACTTTTACTTACTTGCCTGTGATTGAGACACTAGGCTTGTTAATGACCTTAAGAGACTGTTGGCTTGTAGATAAACCCTCATGTATCTAGACAGCCGTGACCGTATAGCGAGATGGATTCCATTTCATATACGTAGCTGGCTATGTCTGCCCCCGCTCTCCAGTATTCTGGTTCTGGGGCGTGACAGTGATCGATATGATCGCCAAGGCACGGTTAGATTTGAATGAATGTCAAACTTGGACGAACGACTATCATGTTGGTCCAGCTGTTGTGCCAACTCGAGTAAGCGAACGCTAGAGCTGGAATCGGAAAAGATCGCCACGGGATAGTTAACTTGAAATAGATGTCGGACCTATGCGGAGTGTAAAGTCGAGTAACGACTCGATTTCGAGTGGTATATGCAATACCACTTGTGCGACCAGTGTAGCGAAGCATTGTATCGATAACGATAGGCTCGATTTCTGAGTGGTATATGCAATACCACTTAGCGATAGCTATGTTAAGCCGTTTGGTGACTTACAATAGAATGCATCGAGATGATTGTGTCGATTACAATAGGTTTGTCCTCAACGGACGGAGTAGTACCGAGACTCGAGTGGGAATGACTCGATAGAAGTCGATGCAAGTATGTTTCGATGAATTGAGTTGAACGATTATGCGCGAAGTCGTATCCATGGATGATACGTCGGACGAGGATTCGTTAAGTATAAGTCGAACGATAGGCTGAGCATAGCGAGAGAATGTTGTGTTGAGAAAATAGTTGACTCAGTCAGAATTGAGTTAAGTCGGTGCAAAAACTGTTCGGAACGAGTTGAGTAGGTACGAAGTAATCATACAAAATGAATTTGAGTTAGCGCGATGAGTCGGTAGCATGATTTGGAAGTGCGATTTAGGAAAATGAGAATGGATATATGAATTGGAAATCGTGTCTCGATGATGATAGTTAGTTACAACGGGATGAATCTTGATGCGTGCGAGACTTGATTTGTATTCAAGTTCGGATGATAACAGTGATTGCAATCAATTGGAGCTTATGAGAAAGGAAGATGTTCAAGTTATGCATATCGACGATGGTATTGAGGCGTATCAAAGGAGATATGCAATAACTCGGAGATACTCTGATCAATTGAACAAAAATTGTGTTGAGTATTGTTGTTGGATGAATAAGATGCAAGTTAAGTTGATGGCAGTTTGGATGATAAACGGTAGGAATGCTTCGAAAAATTTGAGAGTGGATGGATATTACTTGGATGAAAACAAAAGTGTCTTGATTGCTTCGTGAATAACTACTATGTTGACGTTCTTGTCTTGTGCGAGCGCAACACCAGCCTCGCACATGCGTCACGCCGATTATGATGACTATTCTGCGTGAGCGCGGGTATGGTGATTCATGTCCAGCGGGGATGATCGAACTTACAAGGCGTGGCAAATTGGATTTAGACTTGTGGTTTGATACGAAGGTGAATTTGAGGATTGTTGAGATAAGCCTAGAGTGTCGGATATTGATCGTGGGTAAATAGACTGGTACCCAAGGCGAACAAATATTGCTCGGTTGCGATATTGTTAACGGTAGTGCCTGAGTGATTCGAGTAGTAACGGCGCATCAGTTGTGCGGATGGGCAGATAAATTATGGATTGATAAATTATGTCGAATTGGATAAAGTTCCATTGGAATTATCGGCAATTGATTTGGCTCCGAGATAGAATATAGCATGGTTCGTAGTAACTATCCCTCATTGATGATCTTCAATTATCGAGCGTAGTTTCGGGGCAGATGACCCTACAAGACTTGACCGTCAAATCAAGTGAATGTTGAAGTCCTATAAGATGACCCAATGAAGTCGCATAAAAAATTTCGTCGAGGATGAAGGATTATGTAGTACATGTTAAGGATAAGTCTAAGCGATTGAGTATCGTGTTTCGGAAGTTAGTGAATAGCCTTCGACTAGATCGATATGGTCAGAAAATTTATGAACGATCGAATGAGTACATAAATAGACTTGGTTGGTCGGTGATCGAATAGATGTTGAGGAACGTACTTAGCATAGTGTTGCGGTAAGGCAATTGCAAGAATTCTGCAATACGCGAGAGCGACGAATAGTAGAACGACCCTAAGAGTTGTGTCGTAGATTGGTTTGAGTAACGGTTAGGCTATGTGTGTTTGAGCGCACGATCTATGTTACGAAACGAACTAGTTGGGATTGATTCAAAAATTGATTAATGAATTCCTATTCGACCAAGAATCTGAGATGGACGTATCGTAAGAGAACTTGGGTCCGAAAATTTATTGCCTTTGAGCATCGTAGACTCAAGTTGATCTCTTGTGTCGGGAGAGATTAAGCACGATGTCTAGATAAGTTACCTAGCGGGGGTAGCCCCAGACGCAATGCGTTGATAGTGTAGTGCCCCGTCCCGCTCAGTTAATCGGAGGAATAGGAACGCCGACGGCGTTCGGACTTAGCCTTACAACGGCTGCTCGAAGACATCGCTCGGTCGAGACGACCGCTCGCTCAGGTGGGATAGTTTCGGTGAACTCGCCTCATCTTTGCCTTCACATAATAAATCGCATGTTTTCAACTCGCACAAGTAGGCTTGATAATAAAAGAGACGAATCCATATAGCTAAAGGGAATAATCCCGACAGATCAGATTGAGTTAGAATATGGAAAGGTCCAACGGTCGGCTTAGAGTTGGTGCACGACGTGCTTTGAAAATGACACTCGATCCTTCGTCCCGTGGCTTGGGAGAAGGAAAGTTGGTTGAGTAGGCGAAGTTATGAATGTAGCCTAAGTCATAGGCGTCGTCCGCATAAATGCTTCATAAAGCATGCACTGTCCTATCGTCCAAGGCTTGGCATAGCCTTGGCTTGCCCCAGGAGTTAAGTTGCGTTGCACGACTTATGATATAAGTCTAGGCACCCAAATGACTTGGTCGTTCAGAAGTCGAGCGCATGCGCGGCACGTTTCCGCAATGCGAGGCCTGACGCAGCCTTTGCTCGTCGAGTCGTTGCGCGTCTAAGTCAGGCAAGTTATGTTAGGCTATCAAAGTGGTAGCAAGCATGGTCCTACGAGCTCTACGGCTGGGTATAACCACAAAGTCTTACGGTCTCAAGGCCCGTCATATAAAGTATGACTTGGGCAATAGCGTCGCGTAGAACGTAAGTCGGTTTAAGGCACGATGCACGGACTTAGTGTTTAAGGCATGAACCACGGTGGATTTAATGAGTTTTGGAGAAAGGACTATCGAATAGTCATTCATGAGTTGAATGAAATGATATGGTAACATGGAAAGAATGCTCGCGACCGTGGGTCGTCGAGGGGTCTCAAATGATAGAAGTCTTGATATTGGTTTTGAAAGAGATGGTAACATTGAAAGAAGGATGACTGTGTGAGACGTCAGTTTGAGTCGAGTCTTGCATGGTCATTGGATAACTTGTCGACAAGGAAGAGTTTCCACGAGCGGCAACCCTGGGCGCCATGGGACCGCGTCGTTCCGGAGGAAAACACGGTATAGCCGTAACTGGACGAACCGTTATTCGGAAACTTTTTTCGGGGCTAGCTACTTGCGTTGAAAGGGTCGCCGAATAACAAGGCTATAAGTCCACGATAGCTTGTGGTGTTAGTGACCAATTCATATAGATGGGTCGGCACGAGCGGCAATCTGCGTGTGTGCCTTTGGATTTAGTCTAGTTGAATGTGTGTATGGTTGGAACACAAGTGTTTGGGCCTAAGAATGGCTACAACATAGGCGACGTGCTTCGGCACAAGATGTGGCGTCGAGTCTTAAGTTGTCGGCATATAAGTTTGCATAAGTTGGAATTGAGTTGTCTTGAGTTTAAGTCAGGAAATACCGCAAAGGCAAAGTCGGTCGAGTGACACTTAGCCCTCAAGTCTTGATTGGGTCAGTTGGTGATCAAAGTAGCAAAAGGGCCGCGAGGCGGCAAGGGCCGCGAGGCGGCGATAGGATTGAGTCTCTTTTGAGTTGCGAGGCACGGCCTCAACAAGGACTTATAGTACGGTCACACGAAAATGGAGCCTTATCGCGTAGTTGCGTCTCTGATTTTGGCCGAAAAGCAAGCACGACTTGATAGGTTAACGTTGTTGAGTCGACGTTGTTGTTGCAAGCACGGGATGGTCTAGAGACACCAAATAGGCCAAGACGTCTGTCCTAAAACCGATCCTAAGGCAAGAGTAGAAAGACAATTGATAAGAAGGGACTATGTTGCACAAAGTAATCTAACGTGTTGGTTTTGTATGGGTGGACGAGGAGCTCATTCCACCAGTACAGTTGAGTACTGACACCCACATAGTTTTCATGTGCAGGCACAGGTAGAAGCTCGTGGCGCGGAGCTCGCTTGGATGCGTCGAGGCACGGAGTTCCTTGGCGATTCGAAGCGTGCGGCCGCATGGAGTCAAGACTTATACGGGACATAATGTATGGATGTCGCCTTCCGAAACATCCGCTGGCTCAAGACTTGTATTGAGAGATGAGAGAGAGCTGAGTGACTTGTAATGTGAGATGAGTGAGCTTGAGTGAGCTTGAGAGACTTGTAATCTTGGCCTTGCGCCCATTGTAATCTTTGTTTCAATATCAATAAAAGAGTGTTTTGCAATGACTTGTGTTTTGTTCTAATTTCCGCTGCTATTCTTCAATGTCTCTGCATGGGACTTCTGTGCGACGACCCCGTCGCAGCCGTCAAATCGGCCGTTATGGAACCCGCCTTGCACGAGCGCAATTTAGGCTCGGGCGGCATCACGCCTTAGCAAGGACGATCGCTCCTACGGGAGCGGGGCGTGACAGATAGAGCGAGAGAATGTGAATCATATCAGAATAGTGGTGTGCGAGGCTTAGCGCGACTGGTAGGCAAAGGAATTTGAGACATGTTAGACTTAGTCCATGTCGTTGAGGCCAAATGTTATGAACGATTAGATGAAAGACTTGAGTTGTGCGAGAGATAGGAAACGATTGGACGAATAGGCGTTGCGGAGAATTGTTGCGATCGGATGCGCAATGACTTAATGCAAGGCGTGCGTTAGATGGCCGGCGAGAAACTTATGGGATCAAAGTAATAGTTTTGAGTTAAGTTATATGCAGAAATGTTTGGAAGATGATCACGTGTTATAGAATAATGCATACGAGAAGTATTTTGGGAATGGACGCTAAGATCTGACCAAGTCGAGTACGGAATAACTGGTGCTTGAGGATTTAAGTTGAGCATGTTAGCTTGTCCCGATATCCTACAACTGAGCTTGGCTGAAATGCATATATTGGTGGGACGCCTAAAATATGTGTATGATCCAAACAAAGTTGTATGATTCAAACGATAGTGGCACGAGATCGTGAAACGATCTAAAGAAACACTTGGATTTAGTGTTGGTTTCGGTTCGAAGACGAACCGTGTTTTGAGTGGTATATTATATAATGTCCTGCTCCGCACGGTGCATTACGATGAGTCGTTGACTCGAAGAGTTGCGTTGACCCGATGAAGTATCGATGCGAATCGATGCAAAGCATAAGTCCGGTTTGAACAAAGTATTGACTTCGGTTGATCTGGTGTGCAGGCTACGCTTTTACGCTGAATCATAAGGGGTCGGCATGTTTACCTTATTCGAGAAGGTGTCCGCAAAACCAAATCGTCGCCTTGCAACGGATTGTGGCATGGGCACGGTAGGTCGAATAGTCGAATAGTTCAACGGAACGGCTAAGTCAGGAGAGTTAGCCGCGCAACCAAGTTATGTAATCAAGCCGCTTTAGCTCGGCGAAACGACAAGGCGTATCGGCTTAAGGTGGACGGGTTCTTGACTCTCTCCCTATTCCTTCACGTCTAATAAGATTATATCCTTTGTATGCGATTGTGGCTATTGAAGTTAGCGAGCGTGGCTCGAACGGTTAAAGGTCATAGTGTGTGTCGAACATTAAGATAGAACATGGAACATTAAACAATTGAAGCGACGTGCATCAAATGTACGGATCACGGTAGGACGGTGATGGTAGAACATTGAAAGGCAATATCGAAATGTGCATCACGTGCACGACTCCGATAACATTGAACACTAGGCCTAGAACACTGATTATGGCGTTAAACATGCCTTGTGCACACGAAAGCTACGAAATGACTAAGCGAAATAGGGCAAATTGTGGTGCAATGCCGCGGAACCTGTCGTAACATTGAAAAATATACTTCGTGCATCGAGGTATGCAGTTGTGGCACAATTGCTACGGAACTGCTGTTATGTGAATAACTTATGAATGGAACGCGTTGGATATAAGATACTAGAAGTGTTAAGCCGTTGGGCGTCGTGCATCAATACAGATGTGTTGGGACATAATACCGATGGAACTTGAAATAGAGATGACGGAATATGTTTATGGAACGTGGGATTGGTTGGAATGATATGACTTCTTTGCTTGCGCCGCGTGTTCTAAAAATCGGCCTAGGCGGCGCCTAGGCGCTAGGCGGCCGCCCGCCGCACCGAAAACCTCCTAGGCGGCGGTCCTAGGCGGTTTCGGTCTAGGCGGACCCTAGACGGCCCTTAGGCGGCCAATTTTTTTAAAAAATTCAAAAAAAAAATGGAAACAAAATTACATACTTACCTGCCGCCGTCGCCGCCGCCGCCGCCGTCGTCGTCGCCGCCGTGGTCGTCGCCGTCGTCGCCGCCGCCGTCGTCGTCGTCGCCGGTGGTGGCGGCGGCGGCTGCTTCTGCTGGTGGTGGTGGTGGCTGCTGCTTCTTCTGTTGGTGGTGGTGGTAGTGGAAGGGGAGGAGAGGGGAGCGGAGGAGGAGAGGAGGAGGAGGAGAGGAGAGGGGAGGTGGTGGGAGGGGAGGAGGAGGAGGAGAGGAGGGGAGAGGGGAGCGGAGGGGAGAGGGCTGCTGCTGCTTCTGATGTCTCTCTCCTCTCCCCCCTACATATATATACAATAATAAAAAAAAAATCGGCGCGCTAGTCGGCCCTCCGGCGCACCGACTCCGCCTAGCGATTTTTACAACATTGCTTGCGCGCATTGCATGGTCAATGGATTCGGATGGCCCGTGCACGGGTGCGGCTTCCTTCGAACGGTTACGACCGGGGCACCGGGACCGTTCGGCCTAGGAAAAATTATGTTTGATATTTATGGTGCACTTCATTAGAACGGGTGGCGACCGGCCAGTGTTGTGGTAAGCTATGATATCAGTAAGTTTGGGATCCTTCGGATACTGGGCTAGCAATCCGTACTGGAGCGATCATAGGCTTACACATAAAGATGTCAAGTCCATTACGGTGCAAAACACCGTGACCTTCATATAGATAGGGCCGGTGGGCTGAGATTAGAATTGGGTGCAGGCGCAGGGCCTGCCACCCTTATGCATGTCTAAGTTTGGTTGGTTGGCTGCGGTAGTTGTATGGTTGGTTATGCATATTTCTAACGATTGCAGGCTAAGCGAAACGAGATGGAAACATGCACGAATTACTATGCTTATGTTCAGATTATGTCTAACTGTATTTGCTGCAGGGACACGATGTTGGACACATTTATATTCAGTTGTTATGCTTGAATATTGCCATGAAACTGCTCATAAGGCTAAATAGAAAGATCACTAAATAAAGATGCATGTTTGCACTAAATTTACTTAGTGTTGGTTTGGGTGCGAGTGGGTCTTGATCAGTGCAGCGAGGACGAAAGCACTAATTTTCCACTAGTTTGCTTGCAGGTTCAAGTTATGTTCGGCTCGGGGCGGGGCTTGGCTTGGATGCGCCGATGCATGGAGTCCTTAGCGTTTCAAGAGGAGCTACCGCATTGGCGTTCGGACTTGCAACATGGAGATGTTCGGCCGAAGACTACTTGTTGGCTATAAAGAGGCATAATGTATGGAACCATGTAATCATTTGTGAGCTAGAGAGATCATGAGCGTTGTAGCCAGTTGGCATATTCAGACGGGCTTTTCAAACCTTTGTAACCTTCAGTTCGTTATTAATAAAAGAGATTCGTATTGTATATTATGTTTCCTTCCGCTGCTTATGTTATCAATTTGAGATAATCTTATGTGACCCTGTTATCTTATCTTGCACGAGCGCAACTCCAGGCTCGTGCGGCATCACGCTCCAGTGAGGACATGATTCGGATGAAATCTAGCGAGGACGAACGATTTTTCGGGTCGGGACGTGACATCAAGTGCATAGAGTTAAGCTGAAGCCGGTATCATGTTTAATCAAGGATCAGCAAAGTATCAAATATTCCCTATAATACAATCAAGAACAGATTTGAAACTAGCAAACAGATGTGCCGTGAGCAAAGCCTATTAGTCATTATTCTAAAAATTGGGATTAGTCGGTGCCTAGGCGCCAGGTGCCCACCTGACAACCAGGTTATTTGGGGTTCATGGACAATTTTCAGCCAAAAAAAAATAAAAATGGACCACTTTTTTGTAGATCGCCTAGAATTAGGCAGTACCTAGGCAGGGCTAGGCGCCTGCCCGACTCCTGCCTAGCGACTTTTACAACTAAGTGTTAAACTTAATATACTTAATATACTTAATAAACCTTTTAGAACTAGCGATTTTTACGACTTCCGCCTAGGCCCTAGGCGCCTAATGCCAGCCCGCCTCCCGCCTAGTAAATTACTGACAAGGCAATGGTTGATGTAAGATTTGTTATCAAATATGTACAATTACATGAATGTTACCTTTGTGGAACTAACACGTCTGTTAGAACTATAAACGAGCTTGAATGATACCAAGAGAAACCTTGTGATTCACACCCCCCCCCCACCCCACCCCACCCCACCCACCCACCCACACGCACATAGAGGGCGTCTGTTTGCTGCTCAACATTTTCACTAGTGTAAAAGATTTGTCAATCGAGTTTATGCATTTTGGAGGATCCCCCTTTCTATGGAGATGTGGAACTTAACGATGTGTTCTAACTTCTCATAAAGGTGATCCCACCAGTATATCAAGCATGTTTATATAATTTGGATTCAGGTTTGTTACTCAACAAACATAATTGCAATTGTCCTTCATAAATTAACCAGCACAGCTATAGAATAATCTGGGCAACACATAGTTGCAATAAAATTTAATTGAACTAGTGGAACAAAGTGTAAACCTGAAAAAGTGGTACTCCAGGAAAATCCTCGACTGTATCACCAATCCTCTCCTGTACCTGTATTTTAAAATTATGTTAAGAAAAATAAAAACATGGGCTATCATGCACACGAATACACTAAAGAATCAATTAATATTAAAACTTAGAAGCAACGTAAAATGTCAATTCACAATTTCAATAATATTTTTGTAGGTTTGTCATTTAAGGAAATAAATGTTACAATACAAATTGCAAATACATTGTAAAGAAGAAGACAAAAATTACATGATATGTTTAAGTTGAGATGACACCTAGAAAATGTAAATAATTAGTAACATGCTAAC
This sequence comes from Iris pallida, assembly GCA_029216955.1. NCBI lineage: Eukaryota > Viridiplantae > Streptophyta > Magnoliopsida > Asparagales > Iridaceae > Iris > Iris pallida. The sequence continues at coordinate 2,927,228 of JANAVB010028620.1, forward strand.
ACAAAATCGAGTCCAAAACAAGCAAAATTTATTGTATCATAAGAGTCTTTGATCAAAGTTGTGGCTTCTCTGGTGATACACAGTTACTCTGGTCTGATTCCAAAATATTCAGACAGTACATAACCAAAACGTCATATTCTGATCAAATTAACACAAAATCCAATTCAGCATGAACCAGCCAGTTGCCAGTACTAAAAGTTATTACCACACAATTTGATAACTGAATATCACATACATACTACAGGAAATCCAGTATCGTGGAGTTATTATTTGCTAATATGGCATCTCTCTGAATCTCTGATTGATTGAAGGGACTTTGAAATCATTAAGGCCAATTGATTGGAGGGGCCTCCTCGACTACACAGTCTTGGCTCATGTAACATTGGAGCAACACTTCAAGGTTCCTCTAGACTTGAAAAGGGTTGAGGTTAAGTTTTAAAATAGGGCAAAAAACGAAGAGCAAAGTACAACAAAATTTGCAGTAGGCAAGAATGAAGAATCGTTTGTATAGCAAAGGATCGGACCAAATCAAAAATGTCAATTAAGGCAGCACCCGGATAAAAATGCTGCTAATGAAGGTCTTTGTTAAAAGAGGAACTAGCCTAAGCTAGGTTTCATGTCATGGTAGAAGGTCTTTGTTAACAAATAACACAAACCTTCAATAAAAATATTCAATAGCAACTTACAAAAACCAATGTTATAGATTTCGCTAGGCGGAATCGGTGCGCCGAGTGCCCGCCTAGCGCCTAGGGCGCCTAGGCTCCGCCTAGGCGGCCGATTTTTTTTTTTTTAATTTAATTTTTTGCTCACGAGTGTATATATAAATAACATGTATGTTACTTATAGACACAAAATCTATTGGGCTTTTATGGCTAGTATAGCTATACTTAAAACTTCAATTGGTACATGAGGTTATGGGTTCAAATCCCATGTTTGTTATGGGTTCAAATTTTTTTTTTTTACTTGAAAAAAAAAAACACACACACACACACACATAAGGGGGAGGAGAGGAGAGAGAGTCCACACTCACAGCAGACTTCTCTCCCCCCTCTCCTCTCCTCCTCCCCTCCGCTCCCCTCCCCTCTCCCCTCCGCTCCTCTCCCCCCTCCCCCCTCTCCTCCTCCCCTCCGCTTCCCTCTTCCCTCCTCCTCCTCCTGTACGACGACGACGACGACGACAGCAACAGCAGCAGCAGCAACAACAGCAGCAGTCGGCGGCGGCGACGACGGCGGCGGCGGCAGGTAAGTATTTGCCTAGGTCCGACTAGGTCCGCCTAGGTCCGACTAGGGCCGCCTAGGTCCGCCTAGGTCCGACTAGGGCCGCCTAGGTCCGCCTAGGCCCGCCCAGCGCCTAGGCCGGCCGCCTAGGGCCTTTTCGGTGCGGCCGGCGGCCGTCTAGCGCCTAGGCGGTAGGCCGATTTTTTAGAACACTGACAAAAACCCCTCAAGATTTTGAAGCATAACTGGGAAACCCATAACTTTTGCTTGTTGACCTTTTGCTCTTGCCGATGGAAAAACCATTATCATTGATAAAAAGAAGGAAAAAAAGTTGCTAACGACATTATGGAAAAAGAAATCAGACAATGGCTAGAACAACTACCAGCCAAGACCACCAATGGTAGGGCTGCAATTGAGCCGAGCCGAGTCGAGCTTTGCATGTTCAAACTCGCTCGTTTAGGGTTGGTCCTTATGGAGCCGATCTCGAGCTCGAGACTGAGCTTGTAAGAAGATGTTCAAGATAACCTAGTTTTGCTCTCAAGTGAAGCTAGAGCAGCTCGCGAACATACTGCAAGTTGTTGAAGCTCGAGTCGAGTCAGAGTGAGCAAGTTCTATCAAAGAAACGCAAGATAAAGGTAATTTAATTTGCATTAGAATAAAGAAAACATATTGAGTCAAATAAGTAGAGTCAAGATAAAGGCTTTGGACCATGGGAATGAACCCAAAATGTAATTGATTCGAGTTATACCGAGCCGTGTCGAGCCATATCGAATCATAACTTAGTCAAGCTTTGAGCTTCCCATGTTCAAGCTTGGCTCCTTAAGGGAATCGAGCTCAAGATATTGTTAAGCTCATATAGTTAAGAAAACCGAGTTGAGCCGAGTCAAGCTTTTGTCAAGCCGAGTCGAGCTGAGCTCGCGAGCTACGATGTTCATTTGCTGCCCTAACCAATGGACGACATCCTCCTATACATCTCCCTCCTTGAGTTGTAAGAGTGGTTGTCTCTCAACCTCTCCCTTTTTGTCCTCCCTCTAGTTTACTTTCACCTTTCTAAGATTTGTTGTCTACCTACCTCTCTGCCTGCGACCTCCACATACAAGCAAAGATGCACACATACACACCTTAGTATTTGCCTCTTCACAAGCTCACAATTCATTCTTCTTGTTGCCAACGAAGTGCAACATAGGGAGAGGAGAGGGGAGGTCTTAATTGTTCTTTTTACATTTTTGTTCTTTTTTAAGAATTATGTTGTGACTAATTTGTCTTTTTCAATGTTAATGGATTTTCATGAGCAGAAGGCAAAAAATAATTTTTTAACTTATTGTTGTTTACAATTTATAATTGCATACCTTAAGGGATTTTTGGATTCTCTGCTCTTTTTAATTAATTGAAGCAAAACTTGTTAAAAAAAGGAACAAAAACAATAGATCAAATAATGCAATCCAAGGATAAAATTTTGAGACTTTTAAAATTATATTAACTTAAACCAAGCTTGTCGAGGTGTCGCCAGGCGGGGGTTCAGGGATAAAAATAGATGCTGTGGGTTCGGCGAGACTTTGCTTTAAAATATAAAAGATAACGAGAAAATAATTGACGTTGGTTGGAGATGGAATTCAGTAGGTTAGGACAAACACATACAGGAAGGAGAAAGGGCAAAAGTTAATACTCTTTCCCTTTCTTTTGTATAAACTATTAATGATATCTAACTACATATAACAAGTGATTGGACAAGGCCTAGGTTCCAAATTTTAAAAAAAATAGTCTAGAATGGATCACATTAAGTCGAGGCAAGTCGAGATGTCAAATGCTCTAAAACGCCTAGGTGTCCGCCTAAGGCAGCTAGGTGGACACCTTTAATATTGAATCTGAGAAGTAATATCACATGTGATGGAAACTTCTACACTAAAAAGTGACATGTTTGCACAAGCAAAATCTCAATATTTATTGGATTCAATAAACAAAGGGTTATACAAGAAAAAACATCAACAATTAGACTAGAACACAGGCCGATAACAATTTAGGATGTACTTGTTTAACAAGAGTCCCCTTCTTAATCCTAACTCTATACAAGATTACATTTACATGATCTGAAAGTCAGAATGGCAAGCATGTAACAACAAAATATGAAGTAAACAAACAGGAATTGGATAAATGCTTCAAAGCATAGTTACAACTTTGATATCTGGAATAATTTGTAGGATAGGAAGCTCAAACTTCTGTAAATGCTTAGCAAAAGCCAAAAGTTCATGCTCGCAGATTTATAGTATTAATTATACCATCCGAACGTGCTAGCACTGTTTTTCGTCTGCTTGGTAAATTTTGATTGATATTTCTTAAGGAAATCAAGATGATCTTCTATTTTAAAGGTTTCATAGGATTGATTATGGACTAAAAAAAAAGATTATGGACTATGTTGCGTGGACATTGATATTGTAATACTCTGCTCCTGGCGATGGCACCGTGTTGGCTTGTGGCTAGTATAACCCAGTCAGAACTGGGTAATTGGAAAAATCTTTCAACATATAATCGATCAGGACAAATGCATTGAGATCCTATCATATTCATGGAATGGTTTCTATTGGCATAAGTTCAAAACGCAGTGAATCGTGTCTTGGAGAAGGCATTATATATGTCTCTCTTTCCATACTGTTTCATTGTTGTTTTCGTTAGACATTTTATTGCTTAATTTTGATTAACGCATTTTTGTTATTGTTTACGATGAATGTTTTCATTGTTCGCTTTTATCGATTTTTGCATTCATTTTGATAATTCTGAGAGAGAAAAAGAAAGATATAAGAAGCATATTGATTGGTGTCGTTGCAGGAGGACGCATAATTGAGGCTCGATCGTTGCGAAATAATTTTTCACCTCTCGGCAAATTCTCTAATCGGCAGATGTTCTGGCCAAATTTCCTTTTCTTTCACGTCTTAATAAAAAAAACATATTTCTTTGCAACGTCCTTTAATTGATGATATCTTAGTAAAAGATAAAAAGAAGCCACATGTATGTTGTTATTGCTAATGATTGAGACACTGGAACAGTAAACTGTTAGTGCATCTTTGCACGAGAATAATAGAACATGATCTTCATATGAGAGCACTACTGAAATAGTTTGGTACCATAGAATAGTTACAAAAGTTTGGGACCAATGAGCATAGTTTGTGGTATCAATATAGTTTGGCATGTCTCGATACGATACCAACTGATACCAATACTGAGCAATATCGAACAACGGGATATTTTTAAGTCAATTCGGCAACAAAAAATGAACCAAAAAGGCCAATCAACAAGGGTGTAAAAGCATAATAAGAATGTAAAATCATATAGAAAAAGAAAACTTACCTATCGCAGGTAAACCAATCGGCGAGGAAGATCATTATTTCATTTAATTTCAAAATTACTAAAAACAACACATGAAATACTTAACATTATGCCTAAATATGTAAAATATGTTTTTCTAGAATTCGAATAACTTATTATTAATAATTTGCTTTCCGATACCAAAAAAAATCTTATTTTCTGATCCAAAACCACCGATGATACCGTCAATCCTGGTACTCTTAGGAAGGGTGTGATACCAATACCGATATTGTGAACATTGCTAATGAATAATCAATTGTGATAACTCTGGATAGAAATTGAGAATGTGAGCATAAACTTGAAATGTAATGTACAAGTAGAGATTTGCATTTGCATTTACTTTCAATTTCTATTACCATGCAAGATATATTGTATAGTAAAGTTGCATGTGCATTTGCATTGTCATAGACAATTAGTGCATAAGGTTTGGTGTGAATTCTCTCGAACGGTATCTGGGACATCAGGACCGTATCGACCTAGGAGGAAATTATTCGAACGTGCTAATAGGCACGAGGTATTACATAAACTTTGAAGCTAGTTATCTACTCTAAAATGGCGTGTCACAATACTCTTTTAAAGTCCTTCGTAGTGCTGAAATCACCAATGATCGTCATGTAGACATATTTTATTGCTAATGAATCCTTTGCAGGGACGATAAGTGTTTTTTTTTGAAATTCCATGCACACATACAATTGGGAGGCTCGAACCTTGTCGGCCTCTCCGGGTGTCCGCTCCAATACCACTAGGCTAGAGAGCTCAGACAGGGACGATAAGTGTTAATCCTTGCTTTATGCAGGGATGGACAAGTTGACTATGGGTAAAAAAATCAATGTTTAAAAGATGTGGTTATGTTTCATGCTTATATTTTATATTCTTGATATTAAACTATGAATAGATCCTAGTCCATAATAGAAAGATCATTTTTAATAATTGTATGCTTCACATATATACTGTATTGGATTAGGTGAGTTAGGTTAGTACCGCTCACCAGTGCATTTTTCTAATGTATTTAATTCGCTCCTCCACAGGTGTTGGGAAAAACAGGAGCGCTGGACGATAAAAGACTCGCGAAGCATTTGAAGTAGGGGTGCAACTCGGGACCGAGCACGATCGGGTAAAACCGTTAATGGGTTGGATTTGGATTGAAGATACTCAGGCTCATGTTAAAATATTTGAACCCGATCAAAAATCGGGTTGGGCTCGGATTCATTTGTTGGGTTACCCAAAGAACCCGAAACTTGACATACATATAATTTATATATATCCTTATATATATAATGTTTCACACTTCTCAAATAAATAGTATAAACCTTAAATTTCTTCATCCAAAATCTTAAACTCCTTATCCTAAATCTTATTTTAGTTTGTATTTTATAATGATTGAGGTTTGATTGATATTTGATTATGTGTTTAATATTAATCTTGTTTAAAGTTTTTTAAATATCATATTAGAGTCCGATAAACCCGATGGACCAAACCCAACTCGAGCCCAATCCGAGGAATCTGGATTCTTTTTCTATTCCTCCGGGCTCGGTCTTAGACTTCATACGTTGAACCCGAGATCGGCTTGGACTTGGGCTCGGGCTAGGATTATGATTCATCGGGTTGGGCTCCGGTTGAACTCAAACCCGACCCAACCCGTCTGAGTTGTACCCCTAATTTGAAGCTCTTCCTTCTTTTGAAGTATTAGAAGTTTTTTTTTTCTTTTGAAAGACATTTGACTTCAATGTAATAAAGGGACATGATGTATGGAACGATCATATTATTTCATGACAGTTTGTTATTTATTTCATGAAATGTAAGCCGAGACGGTATTTCAATTGTATTAAGAAATTTATACTCCGTCGCAATATTATTACCAAAAGAGAGATTTTCTTCCTATATTGTGTCTTCAACTTTCTGCTGCTGAGTTGTTTCAACCTTGTATTCAAATAAATTATCACATGTGCACGTTCATGTCTTGTACAAGTACAATTTAGACTTGTACGACATCATGTCAAGTGACAACTTATCGATTGGATGAAATCGGAATGAGACAAATATGACACGATACAGTAAGGACATGGCAACACGGATACGACACTTTGGTGTATCCTACTGTATTTTAGAGTGTTTTGGTTGTGTGCAGTACATGTCTGACACGACATAACCCACAATTTTGGATTGTCTGTGCATCCTAGTTATTGATAATTGTTCTTGGAAAATCCTATCATAGAGATTTAAACTAGTCAGTAGTCATCTGTTATTTTTGGAAGTTAATCTTTTGATTCTATCTTATAGGTTTTGTCATATAAACTCACACATGGTCTAATTGTATAAAGGCTGGTAAGGAATTTTGAGGGGTGGTTGCTTGACTTGATTTTGATATTAGGCTTAATTGCTAATTGCTACCCTCAACTATCACACTTTTTCAAGTTGATACCCTAAACTTTTTTTTGTAACAACTTGATACCCAGACATTATTTTGGACAAAAATGCCCCTACCCCTAACCCCCCTCTCCCGTGCTCGCTTCGCCCCCCCCCCCCCCCCTCTGTTAGCTACGGCCGCAGCTCCCCCCCCCCCAACCCCCCCTGCTCGCTTCAGGTGGCCCGGTCGGCGGGAGGCCGGTCGGCCGTGTGCGCGAGGGGGCGCGCTGGGTCGGCGCGGCGCTGGCCGGAGGGCGGTCGGGGGATCCGCGGAGGGGCGTGGTCGCTGGACCAGGGGCGCGGGTGGCCGCGTGCGCTGGAGGGGCGCTGGAACAGGCGGCGGAGAGGGTCGGCGTTGGCCGGAGCTAGCAGGGGGGGGTGGCCAGAGTGGGGGAGGGGATGGAGGGAGGGAAGGGATAAGGGTATTTTGGGGTTTTTTAAAATGTTAGGTATTAAGTTGAAAAAAAAAATAGTTGAGGTATCAATCTGTTACGAAAAAAAGTTTAGGGTATCAACTTGAAAAAGTGTGATAGTTGAGGGTAGCAATTAGCAATTAAGCCTTGATATTATTGAGAATTCTCCTCTGGTTTGGAAGGAATAGCTTTTGAATAGAAAGAGACTGATACATATGTGTTATTATTATTGTTGAGATAGTATGTGCTTTTTCCAATAGTTTGTTGCGTTATTTGTGTAGTGAATGGCCCCGGATCCATTCCGCATTATATAGTACTAGAGAACAAGATTCATGTCAGCACTTTGAACATCAAAATTAGAGGGAGATTCTTCTGCTACATCTCTGTATAGGATATGGTCATACAAGCAGGTAGTACGGTTTTGGAGGGTGACCAATACAATATGACTGGCAGTTGTATGGAGAAAACCAGTTAAAACCAATATTAACGATATCAGCTCCAAATCGGGTGATATATCTCCGTGAAAAGAATGCATAAAACATGGAACATCCATAATGATGATAGAAGTAGGCACGACCAAATAAGTAGTAGTTACAATAAAGGTAGATATATTCACATCCACTTGAATAAAAGTTAAGAATTCTCGAGGAACGAAAACCTCATCTACATAACCATGGGTACTGGCTTAAGATTTTGTGGAGCAAACAATATTCTAATCCCTAGAATTCTTAAGGTGCACTTGCAGATAAGACATCCACATGAATAACGAGAATGGAATAGTCTGACGGAATTTATAACTGTACAAAGAATCTTTCCCATTGAAAGACTCATAACCAATCAGGGCACAAGAGTTCTTACCTTAATAGCATTCGCAATCTGACTAGGATCAGGAACGAGCCTAAAGGCAACCCCATCAACCTTAAGCTGAAAAACCTGCAACCTCCTCATATAAGTAATGCAAATCAAGCATGCAAAGGTTGAAGAAATCAATACAATGCTAGAGAAATAACATCAAGCAAATCTTGAGAAGAAATGAACAGATTGCAACTTCAACCATTATAAGGACAGTGAATTTGTAAGCAGTCAAGAAAGAGGAATCATGGTAGCATTACCTTACATAAACAAGATCTTTCTATATTTTAGATTAAACTACATTTAAGGAAGTCTGCAGATTATAGTGTGAATGGGAAGTTAGAAGAAATGAATGCTAGAGTGACCTAGTTAATATGAACTTGGGCTTACTAAATAAAATCTTTCTGCATTCAGAGTAAAGCAAGCAGTCAAGATGTGGCAGTCTCCTATATCACTATCCATGAGTTTTAAGGTTGTATATGTATTTAGTTATTTAATCTTTATGTCTAGTAAATGAATGATCATCTTCCGAAAGTGGTTGTCTAATGACTGATTAAATAGCCCCTCGAGATAGAGGAGCAAACTACTAATCAGTTATGGGACTAGGAACACTAATTGTGTAGAAAGCATTAATAATAAAGTACTTGTCAATATTAGAGTATATTGTGGAAACTTAATTTGTAACTTAAGTTGACTTAAATTAATGGGTAAAGATGAATTAGTATGACCTATGTCACCTATCTCAAGCATATGAAAAGATCACGAAAAATACTAAGACGGGTTTGTCAAACTAGAAACATTGTGACTGATCAAATCAAAATCACAATGATTTGAGGCAAAACACGAAGATTTTGTGATTCTGAGACTATATCCACATTGTGTTTTTAAATCATCATTTAAGACCATGTTTCCTTTTAAATATAAACTAAAAGGACTTGGACACTAAAATTTTATATAAACAACTTAAAGTATTAGATTGTAATAGATAATATTAATCATGCTATTAATGTTGATTTAAAAATGTGAAAGTATTTAATTGTATATTTAGTTTTTTTTTTCTTGAACAATGATTAACTTTTATCTTTTATGAGAAATTAAATAATTCTAATCCATAACTGCATTTTTTATAGTTTAATTATTTTTTAATATTAGAATATATAAAAGTTCAATTATATTTATCTGTAAAAAAACAATTTGGCAATCAACAACATTACTATAAACAATATTATAAAGAAGTAGTGTAATGTTAGCAATAAGAATCGACGGTGAAAGCAATTGATATATTACAAAAACATATGTTGCATTTTCCTTTTCTAGTTACGCTCAATTGCAACTAAATAGCTGAACTTGAGTAATCAAGAAGTTTCTAGTGGTGGCGGCATTTGGACAAACAACTTGAGTAATCCATGACAAAACCTTGAGTACTCAATTTTGAGTCTATCAACTAGTTTCAACTTTCAACCAAGAGGACAATATGGACAAACACCTTTGCTACCATATTTCGCATATCATGCTAGCTTCAAGTTTCAACCAAATTAGTCCTCAAAGGATCCAAAGAGCAAGCACTTCTGCTTGATTTCTCATCTGTTGCTTTCCTCCCATTGATTTTGTATCACATAATTAACTCATATCATTACATTCCCGGCTCTTAACAATGACATTGCCACTACAATCTTGCTCCACTACACCAATGTCTCGTTCAGTCCCAACAACTGACGAAGAACTCGCTCGGCAACTATCTTTTCTTCTCCAAGTGAAGATTGTTGAATCTCATCTATAATACCCACATCAAACTCATCTATAGTACCCACCTCACACTCAGGTGACAGAGGAGCATTTCTTGAACAATGGATATCAAAATGACGTGCTTGAGGTAATCAAAGGATAGGGATCAAACGTCAAAGTTGCAAGGAGGAGTGGGGAAATGGCGAAGGTCAGGTCCGAAGTGAGAAGGTTAGGCAATGGTAGAGGTTGAGAGGGACCAGAAGTAGAAGAGAAAATATACAGAAACTCAAGAAGACCTGGAGAATTATGAGGAGACTTCAGGATTTTAGAATCCTATACCTTTCAAAGGTGCGGTTATATTTTGGAAATGAATACAAGATAAGTGAGTGTGATTCCAAACTTCACATTTTCAGTAATTTAGAAAGAAAGAAAAAAAGACTGACTAGACAAGACCAGATTATTAATCCGTAGTCTTGAATCCTCATCCACTAACAATGGATTTTAGAATCAGATAATGTGTGGTTTGAGAATCCCGTTTGACTAACAAACACCCCCCCCCCCCCCCCCCCCCCCCCCCTCCCAAAACAAAATTAATCATGAATTAAAATTAAACCTAATTGACGCAATTAGATATCGAGTTCTCGGGCCATGTTTTTATTTATTTTTAGGGTGAGTAAATTTTTACCAACATCGTGCAAGCTTTCTCCCATCAGAATGGGGTCGAGTATGGAGCGTAAGAAAGCAACATAGTCTATGACTGCATGTTGACCTGACATCAACCCTCCCTCTATGTCGTCCCAAATTCCAAGCTAAGGCAGCTATGAGCATGAGAGAGGTCATGCAATAAACCCTAGGCTGCCACTGGCAGAGTAGGTTGAACTACCTTTTATATATGCAGTTTAAGCTCATGCAACTAAGGAGCATGTTAGTGCCGGGGCACAATTTTTCGATGGAAAACTGCAAAGATGAAACAATAGTAAAAACAATGTTCCAACGCAACACTTCTAGGAAGGTTGCGCAAGTTTAACGAAGATCTAAGAAGATCTCGTTACAGCAGCATATGATATTACGAGAATCTTAGAAGATTTCGTAATCCACAGCAGCGAAGAAGATGACAGACGAAAGATGGAAGATGGCCTGCTGGGGTGAATGATCACCGTTGCTCAAAGCTATATTCGCCCCACATGAATAGCTTCCAGGAACCAGCAAGTTCGTCGGAGAACTTTGGAACACTTCTGCTCTTCTGACTCCTCGGATCGTACACGGACTCCTGTGCAAAAGCAACGCTGGTGCAAAGCTTTTCTTCTCTCTCACAGTCTCTGTTTACTTGTGTTAAGAAACACTTGTATTAAGCTAATACATTTGTGACTTCAATTTAGGTATCAAGTTTTTAAACCCCAATTGGACAAATGGTGAAAAGTGAAACAAATTCACCATTTGTAGGCATTGGTTAATAAGAGAACCAATCGCGGGAAAAGAAGATCATCTTCTGCAGTCAACTAAGTAGTTGTAGTCCGAACTATGCAAGCTAAGAGATAAAATAATCAGATCCAAATTTTAGTTTCCAAAAAAATCTTGTTTAAAAACTTGAGTTTTTTTCTAGAGAGAAACTATTTGGTTTACTCAATCAAATACTTGACGTCAAATAGCAAACGTGTACATATAACATCAAATATTACTTAAAAAGTAATTGAGCTTATATAATTCATTCATTTCTCTTTTTACACCAATGTCGTCACGGCACAAGGTGCAATGTAACATTCGAGGTGCATGGTGTGGCGCTTGCCTCACTTAAATGAAAAGTACATTTTTTTATTTATTTTAAAAAACTAAAAAACACAATAAAAGTAGTTGCAATATCCTAAGCAATAAATTATTGTCCAAATAGTTTAGAAAATTTGCACTTTCTTATAATCTCACCCAATGAGCTACTGGACTCAATAACTGCATACAACCCATACATGAATATCAATGCTAATCTAACGATGAATTATTTGATGTGGTAAGAGAGGGGAAAAAGGTATAAAATAATTTACAAGAAATAAAATGAAAGAGCCCACTTGAAGAAGCTAACTAGATTTGGTAGGTGAATTTCGTTAATGCGGGAAAATTATCGACAAAGATTAAATTGAAGTTATAAAAAAAGAGAAGACCATGAAAAATAAAAAAAGAAAAGAAAATAACTTGCAAATTAAAAGATAACATGAATGATTTGGTTGCAATAAGTTGTTGGCAATTGAGGAATGAGAGTCAACAACAATTGCTGAAGAACAATGGTGGGTCAAGAGATAAAAGAGGGTAGAGATGGAATTATGAAAGCAGAAAGCTAAAGCGTGCCAGTGGGGTAGTAGTTTGGAGCAGGGTGCATATTATGGGTTCATGATTGAGTCAAAATAAAGTAAAACCCAAAGTTCATGTTAGGTTTTATGAGGCGGTGCATCAATCGCCATGCGCCTCATGACATGGCGTACCTAAGGCATGCACGTCAATAAAGCGCAATGCTTTGCATCATGATGAGGCGCCACGTTGCGCCTTGCGCCAATGGTGGACGCCTCGATGTGCCATTGACAATATTGTTTTACACATTATATTTTCCCACTTTCCTTCCAAATGTATTAGCTTAATACAAGTATACGAATAAAATAACAGTAATCTTTCAGGTTCTCTTTTACAAATATGAGTCATGTTTCAACTAAATTTCTACGCGGCGGAACAAGTGATGTACATTATGACCGATAAAAGGTGCCCTTAGGCGCAACCTTAGAGGAAGCTCATCTGTAAAGTTATTTGTGCATGGGCATACCATATTTCATGGATCAAAATTTACAGTTTCAACTTCTACTTTAGAACCACTGATCTCGAATCCTCTAAGATGAAGCCAAATCTTTCTCAGGTCCTGTTTGGATATCGAAATCGAACTCATGGATTTTTTTAATAGCAAGAATTGGGAGAAGCCAGCCTGATTGGTTTCCTAGAATTTTGACATTTGAAATTCCACTTGGAATATAACTAGTTCCTTCTAATGCTAGTTTCAGGAGGAATTTCAATTTTCTGGATCCTAAGAAAATTGAAATTCCACTAGGTTTGGTTTCCACTAGCCAGGCATCCCAGTGAACTTCCTGTTTTTATGAAATCCTAGGTAGCATATGTTAGTTCTAGTGTCCACTAGCCAGGTGGCCCAAACTAACTTCCTGCATTTATGAAATATAGCTGCCATATGTTAATGCTAGTTTCCGTTAGCCAGCTGGCCAAACCAATAGGTTGTTCTACAATGAAGTTGTAATAGTTGGATACACCAAACTTTGAAGAACTGCCTCCATGATATACTGGTGCCGAGTGTGAAAAGAAACTATCGACTATGTCATGAACAATGGAAACTAAACAAATAAATCATCTGACTAGATCTCTAAAATTATACGCGTATACACCTTGGAATTGATTATTATAGTTCTATACAAATTAACCAACTTCCTGTAAATGACATTTGAGCATCTTTGACTTGTTAGAATGATTTTACCAAATCCATGTCATGGCATTTGAGTGATTACGAAACACAGTCCACACTATCACTGACAATATGCACCTCAGCCATGCAAATCCATGAACATAATAATAATAAGAAGAAGAAGATAAATTCAACTCCAAACTTTAAGTTATCTGCATAAGTAATTAGAGCCCAACTTTGTTCTCATAAAATATTAACACCACATAAACTTAATGGAAGTTATTTCTGGGTTGCTATGCTAATGCAGTTTATTGGTTATTTATGCACTACACTAAACAATTCAACTACCCTTCAAGAACAATAGCATCAGCGCCTATATCCTAAAAAAACATTGTGAGATTGTCATGAAATATTTCTTCCATTCAAAGGGGCATCTCTCTCGGTAACATTACTTTAGCAACTGTGAAATCCTTTATAAGTGCCAAATTCCATGTTTCATTTATTAGACAACCTTTACCTAATATCCTATCATTCCTAACCGATGAATAATGAATACAACATTCTTAACTGTGGATGTTCATACCATCTCAAACAAATTTGTCTCAGCTTATCCTCAATTGACGCTCCTTTGACTCATGAATGCACTCATTTTAAGATGTGATATCTTGATTTCCTATCATTCTAACCCATAACTACACATCCAAATTAAATTAGAAATCAAACAATAATACATACAACAAGAAGATTCCTTCTATTGTGAAAAAATAAAAATAAAAATACTCGACTGCTCCCTGTGTCACATAAGCCATGATTTAAAAGAAACAACAATAATCAACCGAGTATTCATTGCTAGTGGAGGTTCCAGGATAATGCAGTCAGATGATTACATACTTGAAGCATTCTGATGAAGAGAATTTGGGCGATCCTTCTAAAAATCCAATTTTCACTAAACGAAATCAAATTAGAAGTCCACATTACCGTTGAGGCCAAAAAAAGGAAAGGTACTAAAATCCTAAATATACCTTGTTAATATGATGGTATTTGATGAGAAGATACTCATAGCTAATTACTTTGTCATTCTCGCTCTTTGGTTTAATGTGTCACGGAGATCAAATGTAATTCCCTATAGCAACACGTACCATCGTACCACTTCTTTTAGAGACTTTATATTCTAGAGGAACTTGAAGAGTGCTCTGTTGGGGTTTTGGCCTTTGTTTAGAAACTTTAGTCCCACATCGGCTAGGCCAAAAGAGTTGTATCTCTATATATTAGCTATGCTAGTTTAGAGATGCACATGTGGTGTGGAGGTGCACATGGGTGTGCCATGTGGGGTTATTTTTCTAATGAAAAAAAAGGCTAAATCAACAATTGAAAGCATTCATACTTTTTGCTTTGGAAAATTTATTTCCATGGGAGCTAAGCCCCGTAGGGGCTTAGCGACTCGGACTCGGACTCAGACTCATGGGCTCATGAGGCGTAATGCGGCGTTTTGTTGGCGCACTTTGCACTTAGCACGTCAGCATCGTCGCTAGGCGCATAGTGCGCTTAAGTTGCGCTCGTTGCGCGAGCCACTTGCGCGGCCAGGCGCGCTGCCAGGTTGCGCGGCCAGGTTGCGCAGGCCAGGTTGTGCGGCCAGATGCGCTGCCAGGTTGCGCGGCCCAGGTTGCGCGACCAGGTGCGCGCCCAGTTGCGCGCACAGCTGCTCGCTCAGTTGCGCGCAGTTGCGCGGGTGGCGCAGGGTGCGCAGGACGCATAGGTGGCGCAACTGGCTCAGTGCGCGTATTGTGCGCGGTATGCAAGGTGCGCGGGGTGCGCGAGTGGCGCAACTTGCTTCAGATCGTGCCTGAGCATGATCTGAACGGTTACTCCACGTTCAGAGTGGTTATTACCACGTCCCGAATGTTGTGCTAACCGGACAGTTGCTACTCGGACCTATAAAAGGTCTCTTCTCTCTTACAGGCAGAATACATAGAGCATATACAGAGAGTTATGAAAGTTTACAAGTGTTTCTTAACACAAGTAAACAGAGGCTGTGAGAGAGAAGAAAAGCTTTGCACCAGCGTTGCTTTTGCACGGGAGTCCGTGTACGATCCGAGGAGTCAGAAGAGCAGAAGTGTTCCAAAGTTCTCCGACGAACTTGCTGGTTCCTGGAAGCTATTTGTGTGGGACGAATATAGCTTTGAGCAACGGTGATCATTCACCCCAGCAGGCCATCTTCCATCTTTCGTCTGTCATCTTCTTCACTGCTGTGGATTACGAAATCTTCTTAGATTCTCGTAATATCATATGCTGCTGTAACGAGATCTTCTTAGATCTTCGTTAAACTTGCGCAACCTTCCTAGAAGTGTTGCGTTGGAACATTCAATTGTTTCATCTTCTCAGTTTTTCATCGAAAAATTGTGCCCCGGCACTAACAATCTCAAAGCTATATTACTACGATGGAAAACTTTAATGTTTCACTCCTCAATACTGACTTTTGTAAGTTAGAAAAGTTTGATGGAGAGCATTATCAAGTCTGGAAGAGGAAGGTTTATCTCACTCTTCAACTCAGAGACGTTGATCACGTGCTTCTTGAAGAGGAACCTACTGTTCCAGATACTGGGTCTGCTGCCGCAATCACTGCGGCTACTAAACTTCAGGCCAAGTGGAGAAGGAAGAATAGCATTTGCAGGCTGCTTATCCTGAATGCTATGGAGGATTCCCTAGCAGAATTCTACAGTAAGAAGACTATTGCCAGAGACATATGGGAGTCTCTGGAGAAATTGTACGAAGAAGACAAAAACAGGAGCAAGATATATGTTGCCGCAGGTGAAAGAATTCCTGAAGCTGCGACAGAAATTGGAAGACGAGACGATGCCCCTCCCCGACAAGTTTGTTGTTGGAGGGATTGTCTCAAAGCTCCCCGCTGGGTGGAGTAAGTTCTATGCAAACATGCATAAGAAGAAGCTTGAGATCAGCCTTGAAGATCTCTTGCAGGAAATCTATGTTAAGGACCAGATGCGGGCTCAACTGAAGGTGGACGCACTGTCCAAGCAATTGGCTAACGCCAATCTGGTTCATACCAAAGAACCAAGGGGAAAGCATACGGCTTCCCACAGCAAGAAGAAGGACCCTAACAATCTGAACGTGAAGGGGACTTCCTTCAAGCAAAAGAAGGCAAAGTCTCTGATGCCTTGTTTCAAGTATGGCAAGAAGGGCCACTTCAAGAATAAATGCAAGGCAAAGACCAAGCAATCAGAGCAAGGAGAGCCTAGTAAGGTATCTATGATCACTGACGTTGTTGCTATGATTGCGCAGGTTGATGCGGTAGGGACTGATTCTGACTGGTGGGTAGACACTGGAGCCACCTGCCATGTCTGCTCCAGCAAGGAGTGGTTCACTACCTACACACCTACTTCTGAAGTGGTTATGGTGGCGAACCAGGCACAAGCTGAAGTGCTCGGGATTGGGACGGTGGTATTGAAGCTGACTTCTGGCAAGTCTCTGACGCTTCAAGGCATGAAGCACATACCTGCTATCGCCAAGAACCTGATCTCAGGAGGCCTACTCTGCAACGTAGGCCTCAGGATGGACATCAATGCTAGCCAGATGGTGATGTCTATTAAGAGAACATATTTTGGGAAAGCTTTTTATACCGAAGGGATGTTCAAAATTCAGCTTGTAAATCAGTCCAATGTAATTAATGTAATTAATGAAATCACTCCTTCTGCTTATACTCTTGAGTTGTGGCATAATAGGCTAGGACATGTTCATTGTAAACGAATAAACAGAATGTCTAGTCTAGGACTTATCTCCAAGTGTGGGGGTAAGGTAGAGAAATGTGAAGTTTGTGCTCAAATAAAGATCACAAGAAAACCCTTTCCTCGGGTTAATCGAAGTACAGATCTTTTGGAGTTGGTACACTCTGATATCTGTGACTTCAAACAGTTCTCTACAAAGGCCGGGATGAAGTATTTCATAACCTTCATCGATGACTTCTCTAAGTATGCGTTCGTCTACTTGCTGAAGGCTAAAGACGAAGCATTCGAGAAGTTCAAGGAGTTCAGAGCCGAAGCTGAGCGGCAGACTGGACAACAACTCAAAAGAATAAAAAGTGATCGAGGTGGGGAGTACAGGTCTCATGAATTCGCATCGTTCTGCAAAGAACATGGAATTGTCAATGAGACTACGGCTTCGTACTCTCCTCAATCAAACGGAGTAGCAGAAAGGAAGAACAGAACGTTAACAGAAATGATTAACTCAATGCTGTTGACTGCTGGTCTTCCTAAGTGCTACTGGGAAGAAGCTGCATTGACGTCCACTTTTATTCTAAATAGAGTGCCTCATGCAACTTCAGACGTTACTCCTCATAAACTCTGGTTCAAGGTCAGACCTAACTTGAATGCCATTCGAGTGTGGGGGTGTCTGGCATATGTCAAGCTTCCAGATCTGAAGATTCAGAAGCTTGGGACAAGGACTACTAAGACGATCTTCTTGGAGTATGCCGAGAAGAGTGATGCTCGGAGATTTCTTGATATTGAGTCAAATCATATCATTGAATCTCGCGACACAGAATATTTTGAAGACAAATTTGTAATGCACAAGAAAATTGTTATTGCGGATGTACCGGAGAACAATGAGGGTGCGCAGAAAACTAAAGTCTTCAATGAAGATGTAGTCCAAGAAGATGTTGTTGTTGAAACAACGATTGAACCAGAACAAGCTGAGCCGTCAGCTAAGCATGTGAGGAGGCCGAAGAACTTCGGAAGTGACTTTGTCACCTATCATGTGGAAGCAGATCCGCTTACCTATGATGAGGCGATGAAGACCAGAGACGCGGTTTTCTGGAAGGAGGCGATTGACAATGAAATTGATTCCATCACCTCAAATAACACTTGGGTATTGGTTGATCTTCCTGAAGGAGCGAAACCCATCGGATGCAAATGGATCTTCAAAAAGAAGATGAAAGCAGACGAAACTATTGACAAGTTCAAGGCTAGGTTGGTAGCCAAGAGGTTTTCTCAGAAGCAGGGGATTGACTACTTTGACACGTATGCTCCAGTAGCCCGGATGACCACCATCAGAATATTGATTGCTCTCGCAGCAATACATAAGATGGTGATACATCAGATGGATGTGAAAACGGCTTTCCTAAATGGCGAGCTGACCGAAGAGATTTACATGCAACAGCCAGAGAGATTTGTCGTCAAGGGTCTTGAAGACAAAGTCTGTAAGTTGGTGAAATCTTTGTACGGTCTTAAACAGGTTCCCAAGATGTAGCATAAGAAATTTGACAGTTATAAGGTCAAATGGCTACATGGTCAGGGAGACGGACAAGTGTGTTTACACGAAGTTCGCTGATGGAAGAGGTGTGATCGTTTGTCTGTACGTGGACGACATGCTTATCCTAGGTACGGATATGGGTTGTGTCACGGAGACAAAGAAATTTATCTCGAGCAAGTTCAGTATGAAGGACTTGGGGGAAGCTGATGTGATCTTAGGAATCAAGATCATCCGGACAAACACTGGACTAGCGCTGTCACAGTCTCATTATATCGAGAAAATGATCACTCGTTATGGGTATCGGGATCTTCCAGGGATCGATACGCCGTACAGGTGTGATCTGAAACTGAAGCCTAATTCAGGGAAAAGCATCAGGCAGCTGGAGTATGCAAGTGTAATCGGGAGTTTGATGTATGCTACTACTGCCACAAGGCCTGACATAGCTTTCGCCGTGGGAATGCTGAGTCGTTTCACGAGCAACCCAGGTGTTGAATACTGGAAAGCTGTGAAACGGGTTATGAGATATCTCAAGAAGACTCAGACATATGCACTGTACTACAGCGGAGATCCGCCGGTAGTGGAAGGCTTCAGTGATGCCAGCTGGTGCTCAGAGGTGGAGAGCGAGAGGTCCACAGGTGGATTCATTTTCACTATGGGTGGAGCCGCTATATCGTGGAAGTCGAAGAAGCAGACTATGCTCTCGCGGTCATCCATGGAATCTGAGTTCTTTGCACTTGATACCGCAGCCGAGGAAGCAGAATGGCTTCGGGAGCTCATGTATGATCTTCCAGTGGTTGGAGCGCAAATACCGGCGATACCGATATACTGCGACAACCAGGCGACTGCAGCGGTGGCATCAAATGACCTCTTCAACGGGAAGAAAAGGACTGTGCGGTTGAAGCACAGGGCAGTACACGATCTCATCAAGAGAGGTGTTATTGCAGTGATTGATGTTCGGAGTCGGAAGAACCTGGCGGATCCGTTCACCAAGGGCCTCAAGCGCCAGCTAGTCGATGACACAGCATGTAAAATGGGTTTGAAGGCATTCTGATATTGTATTATTGTATTCCTACAATAAAATTTTATGCTAATAGTTCAAAGAGAAATCTACTAGGCATCTAGCTTTTGGTTCAAGGGAGGACCACTAATCGGAATAATATCAGGAACGGTGGGTACATGTTCTATTGGGCATGAAAAGGTTACGGACCTACAACCACTGTTGTCTACAATTGTTTTCTGCGGAAAACGGATCATGTGGGAAGGTTGGCTTAAATGCCTTAATGAGTTCTCAGGCAGAGTGAATGACTGGTGTGCTTTACAGGAAGCACGGTTGAACAACACTATAAGGAGTGAAACTCCATGCTACTGTGGGGTGACTCCACCATGAGGTTCCCAGGCATGGGATAATGCCTCGGCTTTGCTAGCCAAGTCACAGCGGCGTAGCACCGCAAATAGGCAGTTAGCCTAATGCTATATGTTAAAATAAAGAGGGGTGTAGTCAGCACTACAAAGAGGAGTTCCTCATGTTACAGTGGCACGACACCACAATGAGGTATCCGGTTAGGGATAAAGCCTCGGCCTTGCAAGCTATGTCGTTGCGGCGTAACACCGCAAGGGAGCCTAAGGCTTCATGCTGGGTAGTTTGGCACTATAAAGAGGCGGTTGCATCATGCTACAGTAGTATGACACTACGATGAGGTTCCCGGTACGGGGTAAGGCCTCGGCTTTAAGCTATGTCATAGCGGCGTAGCACCGCAAGGAAAGCGCAAAGCGCTTCATGCCATGTCTCTTTAATAATGAACTCACCTATAGTGTACGGACAAAGAGATATCAGGCCGTCTCTTGAGGGTAAACTTGTAGACGCTCAAAATTATACACTGAAACCAGGCTGGCACAAGACCTTTAATGTGTAGCCAGAAGCACATGTAACTACATTATGTGAGTGGAAAGAATTTCAGCTACGATGCAGAATTCAAGGCTTAGTCCATTCTTGTATTATAGTATGTTGTTTGACCCATGCGGGAAGATTCAAGTCGTCAGCGACATCTCTTCTAATGTATGATGGACAGTTACTGTGGGGAACACTTATACCCATATATAGAGATATGTGGGAAATTGTTGGGGTTTTGGCCTTTGTTTAGAAACTTTAGTCTCACATCGGCTAGGCCAAAGGAGTTGTATCTCTATATATTAGCTATGCTAGTTTAGAGATGCACATGTGGAGTGGAGGTGCAAATGGGTGTGCCATGTGGGATTATTTTTCTAATGGAAAAAAGGTTAAATCAACAATTGAAAGCATTCATGCTTTTTGCTCTTGGAAAATTTATTTCCATGGGAGCTAAGCCCCGTAGGGCTTAGCGACTCGGACTCGGGCACATGGGCTCATGAGGCGTAATGTGGCGTTTTGTTGGCGCACTTTGCACTTAGCACGTCAGCATCGTCGCTAGGCGCATAGTGCGCTTAAGTTGCGCTCGTTGCGCGAGCAACTTGAGCGGCCAGGCGCACTGCCAGGTTGCGCGGCCAGGTTGCGCAGGCCAGGTTGCGCGGCTAGGTGCGCTGCCAGGTTGCGCGACCCAGGTTGCGCGACCAGGTGCGCGCCCAATGGCGCACCCAGTTGCGCGCACAGCTGCTCGCTCAGTTGCGCGCAGTTGCGCTGGTGGCGCAGGGTGCGCATGGCGCACAGGTGGCGCAAGTGGCTCAGTGCGCGTATTGCGTGCGGTGTGCAAGGCGCGCGGGGTGCACGAGTGGCGCAACTTGCTTCTGATCGTGCCTGAGCATGATCTGAGCGGTTACTGCACGTTCGGAGTGGTTATTACCACGTCCCGAATGTTGTGCTAACCGGGCAGTTGCTACTCGGGCCTATAAAAGGTCTCTTCTCTCTCACAGGCAGAATACATAGAGCATATACAGAGAGTTATGAAAGTTTACAAGTGTTTCTTAACACAAGTAAACAGAGGCTGTGAGAGAGAAGAAAAGCTTTGCACCAGCGTTGCTTTTGCACGGAAGTCCGTGTACGATCCGAGGAGTCAGAAGAGCAGAAGTGTTCCAAAGTTCTCCGACGAACTTGCTGGTTCCTGGAAGCTATTCGTGTGGGGCGAATATAGCTTTGAGCAACGGTGATCATTCACCCCAGCAGACCATCTTCCATCTTTCGCCTGTCATCTTCTTCGCTGCTGTGGATTACGAAATCTTCTTAGATTCTCGTAATATCATATGCTGCTGTAACGAGATCTTCTTAGATCTTCGTTAAACTTGCGCAACCTTCCTAGAAGTTATGCGTTGGAACATTGTTTTTACAATTGTTTCATCTTCTCAGTTTTCCATCGAAAAATTGTGCCCCGGCACTAACATGCTCCTTAGTTGCATGAGCTTAAACTGCATATATAAAAGGTAGTTCAACCTACTCTGCCAGTGGCAGCCTAGGGTTTATTGCATGACCTCTCTCATGCTCATAGCTGCCTTAGCTTGGAATTTGGGACGACATAGAGGGAGGGTTGACGTCAGGTCAACATCCAGTCATAGACTATGTTGCTTTCTTACGCTCCATACTCGACCCCATTCTGATGGGAGAAAGCTTGCACGATGTTGGTAAAAATTTACTCACCCTAGAGCCTATAGATCATCGAGACCGAAATTCACGACTTCAGAGGTTCCATACCCCACTTTTTCGTGGGATTGTTTTTGAAACCCCAATTGGACCAAGAACACATCTTTACACTTTTTCCCAACCCCATGTCAGTGTATGTTGCTTGCATACAAGTCTACATAGGTCCCCGTATCTTTGTTATTTGCTTACACTTCCTCGAATCATAAGAAATGCGAGTTCTAGTGTGAAAAATATTATTTTGTTCTCACCATCATAAACATAAAAATAAGTTCAATTTAAGGGGCTTGCACGCAACAAAGAAGTTTTTTTTTTTGGTTTCTTATACCTTGTTGAGAGCGACGGCGACAACTCTAGAACCCTCCCTCATGTCGCGGTTGGCCACCTTCATCTGGTCGAGCAGCGACTCCGCGTCCTCCCTATTGAAGCAGAACAGGCCGAGGCACTTCCCGGTCCTCACGCCGGAGACCAGGACGAACTCCTCGGCGGAGTTCGACAGCGCGTATACCGGCACCCCGGCCAGCCGCTCCTCGACCGCCTCCGTCGACATGGCCAGGTCGAACCGGTGGGACCCTCCGACGGCTGGGGAGGAGATGCGGGCCCACGGGGCCGGCGGCGGCCGGGACTGGGTCGTCCCCCTGGGCTGGAACAGGCTGGCAGCATGGGCCTTGAGGTTGGCGAGGAGGGAGTCGAGGTGGGGCTTCCATGGGGGGCTGGAGAGGGAGGAGGCCATGGGGTTGCTGGGCTCTTGCATGTTTGGCGGAATGAGGGTTTTGAGGGGACAAGGTTTTGGACGAATGGAATTATTTCAAGGCAAGGACTATCTTTAGCTTCTATTTCGCAATTTTCATACACCACCTTGCATAAAATAAAATTACATAAATTCTAGACACAAGTTAGAGGGTTAATTATTTCAACTTGATACTCTAACTCTTCTAATTTTTTCTACTTGATACCTAAATTTTTTTTACTCGACAACTTGATACCATCCACTATGAATATTTTCAACTTGATACCAAAAAATAAAAACAGGACAAAATTATCACTCCTTTCCTACCTAACCCCCCCCCCCCCCCCCCACCACCCCTCCGACTGCGCCTCCTGCTACCCCACGACCGCCCACTCCCCCCCCCCCCACCCTCCACCCTCCGTTTGCACCCCCCCCCCATTTACGCGTAGTAGCGCCAGCGTGCATAGAGATAGAGAGAGAGAGTGTGTGGTGCAACCCGAGGGGTGCAAACGAAGGAGGGGTGATAGGGCAGTTGGGAGGTGCGTAGAGAGAGGGGGAAGTGGTGCAGTCGAAGGATGCAGCCAAGGGGAGCGGTGGTGGTGGGACAGTCAGGTTTGGAACGGAGAGAGAGAGAGGTGGATGAAGAGGGGTATTTTTAATCTCTTTTTTAGGGTATAAAGTTGATGCATATCAAAATTTAGGGTATCAATTTGAAATTAAGTCCAAGTTAGAAAATTATACTTTGCTTGATTGGAGTAAGTGATATATTGAAGATTTTGGTGGAATTTTATTCCGTTGCACGTCATGTCATTGCGATTATTGTGTCCATACTTGATATTTTGAGTTACATATAATTGAGGACGTCTAAGTTTGTGAAATTTTGGTGGAGAGGTTTAAATCACCAAACCTTCTAGCATTTATGTAATAAAAATATCCATAATCAAACATTTTTGATATTCTTTTAGAATTTGTACAGTTTTCTCCTACAACAGATCACTTTCGCATATGACAAATTATTTTTTGCAATAAAATCCTACCACTCCCATTCCAAATTTATTTTTATTCTTTTTTTTTTTTTTGCACTTTTATCTTTTTATATAAAAAGTTAATCTATTTTCAGGGATAAATGTCTTGAATCATAATCCATTTAGTTAGTGATCCAATTATCCAGCAACTTGGGAGCATTGGCACCATCGACCCCCCCCCCCCCCCCCCCCCCCCCCGAAACAACCCCTACCCCCCACCCCCCGATATCCTTGGGTCGGTTAACGCGATCAAGGGGGTAGCACTTCCTAATAAGTTTTTCGGGTCTGATGTGACTGGATTTGTATGTCCATGTGTTCTATTTTAACAGAATTTTAGGAATTTCGTATGTATATAAACTACATCTATTTAGGGTTTGGCTGTGAGAAATTCTACAATTGTCTCCTCTTGTAAAACTTTGATTATTCATCTAGTAAAGATTGATATGTCGCTGCATGTAGAAGTAGCCTAATTTAGGCAGCCATGGGATGAGAGAGTTTTTTTTCTCTTCTTCTCAGTTTTTGTTTATTTTATTTTATTTTATTTTATCTTTTAACTTATTAAGTCTGTAAAAGTAATTTCTCATAGAGAAAAACTACAAAGACGCTACGAAAATGCCATACGGACTAGCATTTTCATTAACAAAAATGTCAGACGGTCTGACAGTTGGACTTCTCCAACTAATTTTCACAAAATTGGCATCATCCATCAAATTTGACAGAACTTTGAATCTCTACAAAAATAAATTTTGTTTGAGTTAATTGTTTTTATGATTCTTTTTCATGCCATGAACAACACTATCAAGTTTTCTTAATCAGAAAATTTTCTACAAAGTAACAAAATTAGGTAAAATTTGATAGATGCCAAGTTTTTTAACATTGTCTACAAAGATCCACCTAGCAAGACGATATGGTGTTTTGGTTAAATTTTTATAAAATTAATTGAACCGTCTCGAATTTGATTTTACAAACACGCCAGAGGGTCGAGTATTATTGCAACGTAAGTGTCAGACGGTCTTGTTTTCCATTATTTTTATTTTAAAAATACATCAATGGTCGTTCATATTCAAACGTTATTTCTGTTGCGGCAATCTCGAAATAGTCCTAAGTAATTTTTCATAAATATTTTGGTTGGGATTTGAGCAAACAATATGTATTTAAATTCCATTTTACTAAAGTTCAAGGATTTATATGACTACATATTAATTGGAGGAAGGAGTGGTCCAATATGTCCTATTATCTAACTTGTAATTTAGTATAATCGGTTAATTGATCGAAAAATTAATGTTAATTAATAACTATGCCATTCAAAGAATTTTTTGGTTAGTTATCTGGGTGCCGGATGATAATTCAATTTTCCAAATTACTTTACACTTATAGCATTTTTAATATTTTTATTAATATATACACGTGTTATATTCTTTTATTTTCTTTTATGATTTAGTAGTATAGATGTTTATTCAACAACTCTAACAAGGTTTTATTTACACGCCAGAGCCTTAGCATCTACAAAGTACCAATTTCACATTTATGTGTGTAATTGAGTAGGTTTTTTTTGGCATAGTTGCTACTTGCTAGCAAAATCGTTAATTCTTATCTCCATAAGCTCCATTCTCATTTCATTTCCTACAATCCTATTAGCTCGGTTCTTTGTGATATTTTGATGGATGAAATCTTAAGAAACTTATGTTGTCACGACCCGCACCCGATATAGGGGCACGAGTACGTGGATATATCCAGCCTACGCCGCAGTATCTGCGGTAGAACGATGTATAGGTCAACTACACTATCTAAACAGTCTAACAGATATGAAATATAACCTGTCAACAGTCTAACTCATCTCCGCACGGAGAAATAATATATCATCTAGAAATATATACTCAATCACAGATATCTAGGTGTCATGACCCGCACCCTGAATAGGGGCACGAGCACGTGGGCATGTCCAGCCTACGCCGCAGAATCGAAGGTAGAACGCTGTATAGGTCGTCTACAATATACAATATCTAGACACAAATATATAAACCTGTCATCTCCGCACGGAGGTATATAAAGTCCTAGCTCAATCATAAGACATCTAAGAAAGATAGCACGAAATATGATAAGATATGATAGAAGGAAATAAAGTGGAAATAGATGCAAAGTCACAACACAAGTTCAGAGTTCAAGACATAACACAAATCCTGAAATATAAACTATACTACAAGTCTCAAAGTACTAGTTGGAACGCAGTCCAGTTAAACCTAACTAGTCTAAGTCTAAGCAGGCGGTGCATCCTTAATGGCTACCGTCTCCACAGGTATGTCCATGTCGTACTCACCGTCTATGCCAAACCCATAGAAGGTCGAGCAGTCAGCATCTATATCATCTGTAAACATCAACGGGATTATCCTGTCAGAATATGAGCAAGTACAAACGCTAACAGCAGTTCCATGTGAATTGACAAATTCTATAAGAAACAATTATAATAAAATATAAGATGAAATATCAAGACTGGAATATAAACATGATATGCAAAACTGGATATCATGTCAGGGTATGAAATACTGGAATATAGAACAGTACAGGAATATCTGATGTATAATGTAAACATAAATAGTGCCTTAAGATATTAGTGCGTTATGTGATCGGCTTGGGTCAGGATTAGGCTGTTCCATTTGACCGGCTATGAACAGAAAATATACGAAAACAGGATCAGGCCGACCACAATGGAAAGCTATAAACAAGTAGTATTAGGTCAGGCTACACCCTACGTGTAGTGAGGGTGGAGCTATGAACAAGTGAAAAAGAGAATACACGAGGGGTATTGATCATATAACCACTAATAACTTCCCACACTACTAAAATACAACAATTTGGCGACGGAAGATTAGCGACGGATCGTATCCGTCGGCCATAGTGTCACGACACGCACCCTTATGAGGGGCACGAGCACGTGGATACGTCCAGCCTACGCCGCAGTATCGGCGGTAGAACGCTGTATATAATGTCTGTAAATACTACGACTAACAGTATAAAGGTACCTGTACAGTATATACTCTCCGAATGGAGGTGACATATCAATACAGTCTCAATCACAGAATAAAACTAAGGTAGATAGCTCAGAAAGAGAACATGTGATAGATGAAAGAGTAAATAAGTCCATAGTCCAATACAAGCCCAGATATACACAACATCACAGGGTCTCAAAATATAATGTAGAAGCTATAGTCTGATAAAGCTAGCTGGATCGCAGTCCAGTCAAACCTAGCTAATCTACACTACTCTAGAAGTACAAAATCTAGTGGCTCTACTATAAGGCCAGGATCTAAGGCTACTCCATCTGACTCGAGCCCATAATAGGTCGAGCAGTCCGACTCAGAATCATCTGTAATATATCATAACGGTATCCTGTCAGAAAAATGAGCAAGTACAAGCACTAACAGCAGTTCCATGTGAATTGACAAATTCTATAAGAGACAATATAATGAACTACGAGACAAAGATATATGAAAACTTGGGAACCGTTCGGAAGCTGAGTTACAACCCTTAAGCCAAACAAGGATCGGGGTTGTAACTCTTCTCCCGAGCAGAACTTAGTCTCCAATCAAGGTACAATGTAAAGGCATATAGAGCATGTGAGTAACTGTATATCATGGCATGGTGAGGAAAATACTGAATGTAGAACAGAGCAGGATATACGATAAGATAAAGTAAATATAAAATGAGACTTGAATTATTAGAGCGATATATGATCGGCTTGGCATAAGTGACAGGACAGGCTATCCACTTGGCCCGGCAATCCGCGGTGACCTCAACGAAAAGTCATGTCGGCCAACCTGGATAACGAGCACAAGGCAAAAGGATCTCGCTACACCCTTCATGAAGGAAGAGTGGCACGAGCACATGAATAGTGACATGGTGGCTTGGATCACATAGCCCCTAATAATTCCCCATCCCCGAATAGTACAATTGATCTGGACATGACACATCATGGCACGTGATTCCGTAAGAGGGTAGCAAATCCTCTTAGAAATTGGTGTCTATACAAGTACAGGAAACAAGATAAGAAGTGTAACCCAGAAATCTAGGAACAACATCTCATACCGTGATCCAACGTGTACTAGTCCGTGAACTATCGTGACTGAGAATCAAGTAAGACACTACGACTGAATCGGATATAGCAGATATCAAGACAATAAAAACTATCAGTGAATGTACTCGCATGCTGTCGTGAGCTGTAGGGTATATCAATGCTCAGAGCGGTAATAAGAAACCTAAATATGAGATATTGCATGTTAATTTAGGTTTAAACAAGTTTAAGAATGATTCACAATGAATGATATGCAATCTAGGTCAAACTAGGTCTCACTGAGTCACACTAAGTCCTGTTAAGTCAATCTAGGTCAAATCAAGTTATATCAAGTCAATCTAAGTCAGACCAAGTCAACTCTAGGTCATACCAGTCATCGCAAGTCAAAACGAGTCGAAGAAAGTCAAACGGGGTCAAGAGTTGGCCTACAGTTGACTTTCGGTCAACTGGTCAACCCTGGTCAACTCTGGTCAACTCTAGGTCAACCCTAGGTCAAACTGGTCAAATGTTGACCAACAGTTGACTTTTGGTCAACTGGTCAACTATGGTTTGGATTTGGTCAAAACTAGACAAAGTGTTGACTCACGGTTGACTTTTGGGTAAAAAGTCAACTCTGGGTCAACCGAGCCAAAATCAGTTCAAATATGACATTTGTAGGTGTACCCAACAAGCCACCCAAGTTTCAAGTCAATCCGAATACCCGAACTCCGTATCTCGAAATTATCCGATTACCCCTTAACATTTACCCTTAAACCGTTCTAACTCGACGCCAAGTGGCCTTCCCTTAGGAATTCTACTCCGTGCTTCCTAGGGTAGTAGGGTACTAGCCTATACAACCATTACCTACCAAGTTTTCTAGGGTAAGTGGACATCCAGTCCATCTTACGGTTCGAATCGCCCGTTTACCCGTTATCTTGAATATTTCAAGATACGGAATGGTGCGGTGCGATACCAACTCCCCAAACCCACACGCAACCCCGATTCCAACCCCGAAGCCTACCCACAAAATCTAAATCACATTATCTAAGTTCCCTCCAAGTTTCGACGCGTTCCGAATCACGGAACTCAATTTCCCCCTATCACCAAATCCTAACTTAACATTTCACCCTCTCATTCACTCATTCAACTCTCACTTTTCACACCCTCTTGGGACAATCTTTGGGGGGTTATTTAGTGGGCTAATTAGGGTTATATAGGGCTATATATATAGGTATACATATGTATATATATGGGTATATATATAGGGGTATCTATAGGTTGATTTGGGGGTCAAAAGTGGGGGGGGGGGGGGGGGGAATGTGCCTAGGCTGCTGCTACTGTTGCTGCCTACTGCTGTTACTGCTGCTGCAGTTTGCTGCTGCTGTGGGGGGGGGGGGGGGCAGCACTCCCTAAGCCCCCCCTTGCTGCCTTGGTTGCTCCCCCTTTCCCCTTCACAAATCCATCCATCCTCCCACTCTAAATTACTCTAAAAACCTCTCTAATCTCCATCTCGATCTCCTTTAATTCTCTTCTAATTCCTCTCTATCACTCTCACATATATATATATATATATATCACTCACATACATTTCCTCATTCCCTTCCCTCTCTACACATACAAATACACACACATATATACACATGACCACACACACACACACACACACACACGCACATATATATATATATATATATATATATATATATATATATATATATATATATATATATATATATATAAATGTATATATATATAGACACACACACACTTATATGTATCTATATATATATGGACACTCACACACACACACACTCTCACATGGACACACTCTCAAGACACAACTATCACTCTCCTCTACACACACATAAATACATATATATATATATATATATATATATATATATATATATATATATATATATATATATATATATATATATATATATATATATATATATACCACTCAAAAAGGATAAATCCATAAATAATCCTTAAACTAGATTTTAGGGGAACCTAACAAATCTAGGGTCAACTTGTAGAGAATGGTCCCCTCTCTAATTTATGTGAAGGAATAATGCAAAATGAGAGATTAGAGATTGTACCTAAAGTAGATTTGAAGGAAGAAGAAGAAGTTGGAAGAAAGAAATGAAGAGAGAGAGAGTTTTAACTTGGTGGTGAAGTAAAAGAGGTGGAGGGGGGGTGCTATAGGTGGCCGGCCACGGTGGTCAATGGTAGGGGCACTTGTAATTACAAGTTTGCCCCTCTCTAGCTTCTAGGCTAAGTTAAGACCCAAAATTGGTTTTGGAAATTGCTAAAATTAAATAAAAATTATAATTAAACTTAATTACTCATGGGGGACTAGTCCAAACTCCTAAACCTAAAAGTTTAGTGTGGTCGGCCATGGTTAAATAACATGCTAATTACGACTCAAGTCGAAATTTCCCGGGGTCCCGAATTAACTCGAAATGCGATGAAATTCGAATCCGACTCCTATAATAATTAAATATTAATATTCATGAAATAAAATTCCCAAAAATATTATAAAATAGAAAATTACCATTTTACCCCTAACTTGGAAAAGTGAGGGTGACAAGTCTATCCACCTTAAAAAAATTTTGTCCTCGAAATTGAAGACAACAAGCACAGAAAATCACAAACAGAAATAAAGGAAATACATTTATACCTCAGGGCGCGAAAAGATAAGGGAAACGCTCCCGCATGTCGTCCTCCCTCTCCCAGGTAGACTCACCTGGAGAGTGATGTCTCCACGCAACCCGAACCAAGGGTATGACCTGGTTCCGGAGCACCTTCTCCCTGCGATCCAGAATCTCCACCGGCTGTTCTGGATAGCTGAGAGTAGGTCCCACCTGTATCGCTGAATGGTCCAATACATGGCTAGGATCTGCCACATACCGCCTCAGCTGAGATACATGAAACACGTTGTGCACTCCCTCAAGCCTAGTAGGCAAGTCCAGTCGGTAGGCTACTGCACCGATCCTCTCTAAGATGGTAGAAGGTCCGATGTAGCACGGACTGAGCTTCCCACCGCCGCCAAAGTGAATAGTACCACGTGTCGGGGATATCCTCAGAAATACCATGTCACCAACCTAGACACAAGACAAAACTTAACACACAGACTAAACAACAATCACAAACAACACGACAAGAACTGAAACTAACCTCGAACTCTAACGGTCTCCGGTGACTATCGGCCCAATGCCGCTGCCTATCCTGAGCCACCCGAAGTCTGTCTCTAATCATCCTGACCTTCTCGGCCGCATCCACAACCATCTCCGGCCCAAGAAGCGCCCGCTCGCCGACATCGTCCCAAGACAAAGGAGTACGGTATCTCCGTCCATATAGAGCCTCAAATGGTGACATCTCTATACTGGCCTGGTAGCTGTTGTTGTAAGCAAACTCTACCAGGTGAAGATGGTCCTCTCAAGAACCCCCGAGATCTAGCACACATGTGCGAAGCATATCCTCCAAAGTCTGGATGGTCCTCTCCGACTGCCCGTCTGTCTGAGGATGCTAAGCGGTACTAAACTTGAGCGAGGTGTCCAAGCTAGCCTGCAAACTCCTCCAGAAGTGGGAAGTGAATCGGCTATCCCGATCTGAAACTATGCTCACCGGAACTCCGTGCAATCTCACGATCTGACGAACATACAGCTCAGCCAGCCTCTCCGTAGATAAACCCACTTTGAAAGGCAAAAAGTGGGCCGATTTGGTCAATCTATCAACTATGACCCAAACCGCGTCCTTCCCTCCTGGCGATCGTGGAAGTCCAGATACAAAGTCCATGGTGATGTGCTCCCACTTCCACTCGGGAATGGGTAGCGGCTGTAGCAATCCACCTGGTCTCTGTCTCTCGGCCTTCACCTGCTGACACACAAGGCAACGAGATACAAACTGAGCTACCTCGTGCTTCATGCCATACCACCATACGTGCTCTCTCAGGTCCCTATACATCTTGTTGGCTCCAGGATGTATAGAATACTGAGAGCGATGCGCCTCCTGAAGAACCTCCTTCCAAAGCTCTCCACGCGGAACTGCACAGCCTAGTACCGTGCCGTAACGACCCGTCTTCGGCTACAGAGAAATCGTCAAGCAAGCCCGTTCGCACCTGCTCCCTGATGCTCCTCAGGGCAACATCCTCATACGGCGCTGACCTGGCTCTATCCATCAGCTCAGACTGAATCTGCAAACCCCACATCTGGATCTCCATGCCCGGAATGATGACATCGATACCCAAACTATCCAGGTCGGCCAACAAATGACGATATGTCGTCAAGAATATAGCAACTGGATACCTGCTCAAGGCATCTGCAACTACGTTGGCCTTCCCCGGATGGTACTGCAGTGATATATCGAAGTCCTGTAGGAACGAAATTATAAAGCACAATACTCTAGAGGGGGGGTGAATAGAGTTGGCAGCGGAATAATGCTAATTAAAAAATGTTAGCAGCAAGATCACAGAATAATAATCACAACTAAATAATGTAAAGGCAGAGATAAGAAAGCAAACACAAAGACAGCTGATGTATACTGGTTTCCCTCTGTTGAGGACTAATCCAGTCGGTAGAACTCTTGCTACCAGTTGAATCCACTATTGGCAAAACCGCAAGTTTTCTTACGAAGTCCTTGCAACTTCTACAATGCGAGCTTTGATATGAAGAACTCGTCCAACTTCAATTGTGAAGAGGTATTCTTCAATCAAGCCTTCTGATTACAACCACTCAGAAACTTCTAGACCGCACCGCACTGGCAAATCGACTAGAGGATTGTAATTGGCTTGGGATCTAAAATTTAAAGCTCAAGAAAACTCTTTGGAAGACTGAAAGCTTTAGATAGAGAGAAGATTGAAAGTGAATTAGTGAGTTAAAATGATCGAAATCCTTCTCTATTTATAGGAGTTCCAAAGACAGTATTCTGGCAGAATTTGGGCAGAATTCAGGCAGAATTCGATGAGAAAATCTCGGTCAAATCTGCAACTGCAGGAGGACCAAGTTCCAGAGGATTCAAAAATCAAAACGGCCACTAACCGAACTCTGGCCGAAATCTGGCCAAACTCTGGCCGAGTTCTGTCAGGGTTAGGTTAGGTTTTTAAAATTAGTTTTTGAGGATTTTTGAAAACCTTTTTGAAGCTTTTTGTTAATAAGAATATTTTTCAAAACTAAGGTCATTTTAAAAACATTTTGAAATTATTTTGGAATAGCCTATTTGCTAGTACGACTCGATGTACAACGTATTCCTAGACTCAATAAAATAAAAAATATATTGCTCAAATAAATACAGACTCGAACAGGCAAACATCGCTTCGGTCTTGAACTGTGTAGATAGCTGTTCTTGATCATGTCCAAGAGTCCGAGATATCCTGACTAGCTTCATATATCGAGACAGAGTTTGATCAATTATTAAAATCAGTTTAACCATATGACCAATGGGCCAACAATCTCCCCCATTTTGATAATTGACAAACTATGAATGATATAACATTTTAAGCTTGAAATAAAATCAAAAATTCTTCATGTCCTGCATTTTCTCAAAAGAATGTTAGATCTTTATTTTTCTCCCCCGTTGTCATTTAGCAAAATAATTGCAAAAGAGAAAAACTCCCCCGTAATCAATGCATAAATAACAAACAGTGAAGAAACACAAGAAAATAATCATGATAAATGGTAGAAATATTAAAGAAATGAGAATGACATCACAGGCATGTATTTGTCTCAGGCAGTTTATAACAGACAAAGAATTATTTCACAGGCAGTTCATAATATTAAAGCAGATAAAGATGCTATAAATAAGTAGATAAACTGATGTGAACCATAAACTACGCATCTCATAAGGATAAAAAGATGTTCAGAAGACATCAATAAATAAATCCAGTACAAGTCCTCAAAAGAAATACTGATAATAAAGTCTAGAAAGATAGAAAACTTAGAATGTCGGAGCATTTCCAAGTATACAGTAGATAATATCTAAGTCTCAAAAAATCAGATAACATATCACAACTCCTCCTCCTCATCATCATCATCAGCATGACCGACATGTCCAGAAGGACCAGCTGCAGAGGTACCAGCGCCAGAAGGGTAAGGAGGGGCGCCAGTGTAAAACTCATCGACATAGTCTCGAGGAGGAGCACGGTCAGAACGGTACCAATCATATACGTTACCGGGCTGAAAGTAGGCATGAACAGCCTCATCCTCACAGCGGTAACCAGAGAAAGCTGGATCTCTAGGAATGGAACCGGCAGAATGTCCAGTCTGGGCAAATCGAAGATCAGCTAAAGAATTTGCAATCGCCTGATAACGGGTGACATCGCGGAACTCACGTTCGCGAGCCATGTCCGTCATCGAGACGTGCAAATCTGAAAGGTGCTGGTGTATGCCCTCAAATGTCATGGCATACTGCTGAGGAGGTGGAGGAGGTGGAGCAGTAGCAGGAGCAGTAGGAGGAGCAACAGCAGTCATACTGCGATGAGATAACTTGAGAAACATGGGCTCAGGGTCTTGAGTACAAGTTGATAAGTCAATATCGAAACGCTGGAAGATGCATGGGAGAATCATCACATAAGAGAGATTTCTATCTCTTGCACGATAATGTCCCATCATCTGAATAATGGTCTTAGGGACAGAAAATGGGATCCCCTTAAGAATGTGATACATAGCAGATAATTCAAGAGACGTGACATCATCTTTTGAAGTAGACTTCGGAAGGAGAGTGGAGTAGATAATGCGGTACAATTCATAATTAAACAAGTTTAAGTTGTTTGCCTTGAACTTTCCAGAGCGAACTCGATCAGGTGCACAGAGTTCAGCTTTGAAACTAGTAAGTGTCGTACCGTCGGGGAA
Source organism: Iris pallida (assembly GCA_029216955.1). Taxonomy (NCBI): domain Eukaryota; kingdom Viridiplantae; phylum Streptophyta; class Magnoliopsida; order Asparagales; family Iridaceae; genus Iris; species Iris pallida. The sequence continues at coordinate 2,962,166 of JANAVB010028620.1, forward strand.
ATCAAATTCAGTGATATCAACAAGCGGTTCACTTTCGTTGGGAATACCAAGGATTTCCGCTAAGATAACATCATTGAAATTGATATCTAATCCTCCAACACGTGTACTTACGTCAAATGTGTTTAATATGATATTGCAGTAGAACAGTCTAATGGCATTAGTTGCTACGGAGAAACAAAGTTTAACAAAATATTGTAACCCTAATGCCTCAAAGAAAGGGCGGTGTTCTGGAAATACAGTCCACTTGATGGGAGCGCCTGTGTATATGGATCTCATAGAAAAGTCTCCATACCACAGTAGGGCTTGATCTAGGGTTTGAAAGTAAAACCCGTCGAACGCGCCATCGCTAGATTGGACTGGCGAAAAGAGGGAATCCGTGGGTGGATTCAAAGATGAACCTTCCTCACTGGGATTGGTTGTCTTCTTCCTCTTGAAGGGGTTAAATCCCTTAGGTGCCATTTGTGCAATAAAAGTAAATAGCACGAAATTGAAAGAAGGGGAAATAAGGGGTTATACCTCCCGAAATTTGAGTATGTTGTAGAGAACAATGATCTCTGCACGAATCCGAAGTTTGGATTGATTTCACCACTTGGATTGGAAGAGAAGGAGTGGTGAAGAACTAGGGTTAGGGCTGTTCGTGCGGCTGCTGTTGCTGTTTAGATGAAGTTTAGAAGCAATGAAGAAGAAAGGCTCTCGGGTTCTGGTTATATAATCTGATACCCTAACCGAACTCGGGCCGAATTCGGTCCGAATTCTGGCCGAATTCGCCTGGGGTTGGTTTGGAACACTTTCTTTTTCATTGGCTCATTTTAAATATTTAATTCAAAGATTAGTAATTTCTACCTTCAATTAACATAATTAATATTATTTTATAGATTAAAAATTATTACACAGCGACTGTCTCAGATTAGCTGTAGGAGTACTGTCCCAGCTGGCGGAGGTTCACCGGGGAACTCTTAAGTACCGCTTCGCTTCAACCATAGTTGTGGTGACAGACAGACTCTTTATTGGCTTGTCTCTAACACAGTTTTTGCGTATTGAAACATAATCATAAAACAAAATTAATTAATATTATTGACATCCAAAATTCCTAATTCTCGACGTAAATAATTGAAAAGATCTTCTGCTAGAGGTTTTGTGAAAATGTCAGCTAATTGATTCTCAGTATCTATGTACACAAGGTCAATATCTCCATTTTGATGATGATCTCTAAGAAAATGATGTCGAATCTCGATATGTTTAGTACGAGAGTGACATACTGGATTCTTAGTCAAATTAATAGTGCTCGTGTTGTCACAGAAAATGGGAATATATGTGTAAAATAAATCATAGTCTTCCAAGGTTTGTCTCATCCACAAAATCTGAGCACAACAACGTCCTGCGGCGATATACTCAGCCTCTGTTGTTGATAGGGCTACAGAATTTTGCTTTTTACTAAACCATGAGACTAAAGCCTTGCCTAAGAAATGACATGTGCCACTGGTACTTTTTTTATCAACTTTGCATCCAGCAAAATCTGCATCCGAATAACCAATAAGGTCAAAGGACTTAGTTTTGGGATACCATAAGCCAACAGAAGAAGTGCCCTTAAGGTATCGAAAGATACGCTTAACTGCGCACAGATGTGATTCCTTTGGATTGGCTTAAAAACATGCACACAAGCAAACACTAAACATAATATCTGGACGACTAGCAGTTAAATAAAGTAAACTACCAATCATACCTCGATACTTACGTGTGTCGACCGGCTTGCCTTGTTCATCAATATCAAGCTTCGTTGAAGTTGCCATCGGAGTGCCAATAGGTTTGACATTGTCCAGATCAAACTTTTTTAGCAAATCTTTTATGTACTTGGCTTGATTTATGAACGTCCCATTGTAAGTTTGTTTGATTTGCAGTCCGAGAAAGAATTTCAGCTCTCCCATCATGCTCATCTCAAACTCATTCTGCATACACTTAGAAAATTCTTCACACAGAGATTCATCAGTAGATCCAAATATAATATCATCAACATAGACTTGTATTAAGAGAAGCTTACCATTAAAGGACTTAATAAAAAGTGTAGTGTCAACCTTGCCTTTTGAAAAACTATTGTCAAGTAGAAAAGAGCTTAGACGATCATACCAAGCACGAGGGACTTGTTTCAAACTGTATAAAGCTTTCTTCAACTTAAAAACATGATCAGGGTTTTTAAAATCTGTGAAACCTGGAGGTTGTGCTACAAAAACTTCTTCTTTTATAAAATCATTTAAAAATGCACTCTTGACATCCATTTGAAATAATTTGAAATTATGAAAACATACAAATGCACATAACATGCGAATGGATTCCAATCTCGCAACTGGGGCATAAGTCTCATCGTAGTCGATACCTTCTTCCTGATTGTATCCTTGAGCTACGAGTCGAGCCTTATTACGAGTCACTAAACCATTCTCATTAAGTTTATTTCAGAATACCCAATGGGTGCCAATGACCGGATGATCAATAGGCTTGGGAACAAGTTCCCAAACTTGATTCCGTTCAAATTAGTTTAATTCCTCTTGCATAGCATCTACCCAAAAATTATCACTACATGCTTCATCAATAGTTTTGGGTTCTAGCTGTGAAATAAATACAACACTAGAAACAATATCTCTACTGGATGTACGAGTACGTACACCTTTGGTAATGTCACCAATTACCAAATCCTTTGGATGATCAGCCGTAAATTTTAATCTTTTCGGCAGACTCTGAAGGTAGCTGGTTCCTGGATCTTCTCTAGGAGGATCAGCTAGTGCTGAGCTTGGTTGAGAATCAGCTGGTGTTGAGCTTGGTATAGTTAGATCTTCGTCATTGTCATCGATAGTCATTTGATTCAATTCATCAAAGGTGACGTTGATTGATTCTTCGATGATCATAGTTCGTTTGTTGAAGACTCTGTATCCTTTGCTCTTGGCCGCATAACCTAAAAATATACCTTCATCGGCCTTTTCGTCAAACTTTCCCAAATTGTCTTTTGTATTAAGAATAAAGCATTTATAACCAAATATTCTAAAATATGAAACTGATGTAATTCTATCAAACCATAAATCAAATGGAGTCTTCTTCGATTTGGGTCGAATTAGAACTCTATTGAGAACAAAACAAGCTGTATTGACAGCTTCAGCCCAGAAATATTTGGGTAGACTAAACTGGTTTAACATTACTCTAGCCATTTCGGATAGAGTTCTGTTCTTACGTTCCACAACTCTATTTTGTTGTGGAGTCCTAGGACAGGAGAACTCGTGTACAAAATCGTGTGTGTCACAAAATTGCTCAAATTCTGCATTCTCAAATTCGCCACCATGATCGCTTCTAATACGATTGATCATATAACCTTTTTTATTCTGTACTTTCTTGCAAAAGGCGACAAATTCAGATAATGCATCATTCTTGCGTGTCAAGAAGTATACCCACGTGTATCTAGAGAAATCATCTACAATTACAAAAGCATATAGCTTACCTCCGAGGCTAGCAACTCTGCTAGGACCAAATAAGTCCATATGTAGCAATTGTAGAGGTCTAGTAGTACATACTGCGTTTACTGACTTGAATGTGGATCTGGTAGCTTTGTTCTTTTCACATTGGCAGCATACCGAATCCTTCTTGAATGTTATGTCCGGTAAACCGCGTACTAGCTTCTTCGTGGATAATCTTGAGATTGTGTCCATATTTGCGTGACCGAGTCTCATATGCCACAGATGACTCTCATCACTTTTAGCCATTAAGCATCTACCTGAAATGTTAGTTTCTTCCATCAAATAGAAAACATATATGTTGTCTTCCCTGATACCTTCAAAGATAGTACTACCAGTTGAGCTATCAACTATAGTACATTTGTCTTCGCCAAAGTTGATGCCATAACCATGATCAGCTAAAAGACTTATGCTGAGTAGATTATGTTTCAACTCGGTAACCAGACAGACATCCTTAATAACAGGATAGGAAGACTTAACAACATCACCGATAATACCCTTTCAAGTTATTACCGAAGGAAACATAACCTTCCTTCTACTTCTTCGACAGTGTTGCAAATAATGTAGCGTCACCGGTCATATGCCGTGAACAATCGCTGTCGAGGATCCATTTGCTTTTAGCATGTGAAGGGTGTTCCACCTACAAAATAATTTGCAGATGAAACTTTTGGTACCCATTTCTTGTAGGGTCCTGAAATGTTAGCCTTTGGTATCCAAGCATAAATATTTAAATCAACAAGCTTTCTGATTCTACATGCAGGTGAAATATGACCAATGAGGCCACAATAATGACATTGTGCATGTTGAGTGTTGAAAGCTGAGTGGTGTGCATGGTTGGTAGGTTTAGGTTTTCTAGTATAGAAGAAAGCATACCTATAATCCTGTTTGGGCTCAACCTTTTGGGGTAAAGGTTTGATATGGTTAGGTCTGACAGTGTTTGGTTTGGGAATGTTCCGATTTTTCGGTAAGTGACACGTGTTAGGATAGGAAGCAGCAGTCTCAGGCTGTTTTCCTAACCTAATTTCCAATCTTTTGGAAGTGTCATACAACTTAGTATAATCAGAAGTGAGTGTTTCCATTCTGATTTATGCACATCGAAGACTTTTCTTCTCTTTAGAAAGTTCTTCTTTCAGTTGGTTAATAACTTTGTCTTTCTCTTCAGATGACTTGGTAGTCTCGTGTAATAAGAGCTTAATAGAGTAAAGCTCACCAGACTCACTAACATTATTTCTAACCTCAGCTAGTAGGTCGGTAAGTCTTCCTATTTCTCTTTTGTACTCTTTGAGTACCTTCTTAGAGGTCTGATATTTGCTACGCAGTTTCCTGTAATCACTTATCAGTTTACTGAAGGCATCTCCTAATTGCTCAAAGGTGAAGTCATCATATGTATCAACTACAGGTTCAGTAGGTACCTGATCGGATGCCATAAAGCATACGTTTGCAGCGTCTTCTGATTGTTCGTCTTCTGAGTCGCTGGCTTCACTTTCATGCCATATGCTGGTATTGGCATACTTCCGTGATGTTGATCTCTTCAGGTTCCCTTTCTCATACCTGTTGCTCTTCTTGCTTGATGATGAGTTTGTAGGACAATCCTTCTTCATGTGTCCCTTCTTCTTGCAGCCATAGCAGACAGCATAATCTTGATACCAGTTGTTGCTGCTATTGTTTTCTTTGGCTTTCTTCTCATATCTCATGAATCTTTTGAATTTCCTTGCTAGGAGTGTTTGATCTTCAGCATCAGATTCACTGCTGTCTGAATCACCTTCAGCAGCTTTTCTGTGCTGAGCCTTGAAAGCGATCGTCTTCTCCTTTGGTGCAGGCTCTTCAAAATCTTGTAGCTCCAGTTTATGAGTGAGTAGCTTACCCATGAGTACTTCGAGGGACATAGTTGTGAGGTCGTTCCCTTCAATGATCGCAGTAGCCTTTGGAATCCAGTTCTTGGTAAGTGCTCGCAGGAGTTTGCGAATCTTTTCATGGTTACTATAATCTTTGCCTAGGGAGGACAAAGGATTTACAATATCCAATAATCTTTCGAACATCTGAGTAACTGTTTCGTTGGGCTTCATCTTGAACACCTCATACTCTTGAGTAAGTCTGCTGACCTTTGATTCTTTGACTTGAGTCGTGCCTTCATGTGTGACTTCAAGAAGCTTCCACACTTCGTTAGCAGTTGTACAGATAGACACCCTGTTAAATTCAGTTCTGTCTAAAGCACAAAATAGAGCGTTAATAGCACGTGCGTCAAGACTGACATTTTTCTTTTCTTCCTCTGTATATCTGTTATGGGGTTTTTCAACTAAAACTCCATCAACATTTATATGAGGTGGCTTTTGATAGCCATCAATAACAATAGACCATAAATCAAAGTCAAGTGATTTTAAGAAGAAACTCATCCGTGTTTTCCAATAGGTATAATTTATACCATCAAACAGTGGAGGTCTGTTTGTGGCCTGGCCTTCACTTGTGAATTTCACAGTTGCCATGTATTGTGCTGTGATCTATATAACAATTAGTTAAATGAATAAATAATTGTAATGTTACCTTGCTTTACCTGTAACACCCGCTCTGATACCAATTGTAGGAACAATTGGATCAGAATATAATACCTCTAGATGGAGAACCTGTTCTGATACCAATTGTAGGAACGAAATCGTAAAGCACAATACTCTAGAGGGGGGGTGAATAGAGTTGGCAGCAGAATAATGCTAATTAAAAAATGTTAGCAGCAAGATCACAGAATATTAATCACAACTAAATAATGTAAAGGCAGAGATAAGAAAGCAAACGCAAAGACAGCGATGTATACTAGTTTTCCTCTGTTGAGGACTAATCCAGTCGGTAGAACTCTTGCTACCAGTTGAATCTACTATTGGCAAAATCGTAAGTTTTCTTACGAAGTCCTTGCAACTTCTACAACGCGAGCTTTGATACGAAGAACTCGTCTAACTTCAATTGTGAAGAGGTATTCTTCAATCAAGCCTTCTGATTACAATCACTCAAAAACTTCTAGACCGCACCGCACTGGCAAATCGACTAGAGGGTTGTAATTGGCTTGGGATCTGAAATTTAAAGCTCAAGAAAACTCTTTGGAAGACTGAAAGCTTTAGATAGAGAGAAGATTGAAAGTGAATGAGTGAGCTAAAATGATCGAAATCCTTCTCTATTTATAGGAGTTCCAAAGACAGTATTCTGGCAGAATTCGGGCAGAATTCGGGCAGAATTCGATGAAAAATCTCGGTCAAATCCGCAACTGCAGGAGGACCAAGTTCCAGAGGATTCAAAAATCAAAACGGCCACTAACCGAACTCTGGCCGAGTTCTGTCAGGGTTATGTTAGGTTTTTAAAATTAGTTTTTGAGGATTTTTGAAAACCTTTTTGAAAACCTTTTTGAAGCTTTTTGTTAATAAGAATGTTTTTCAAAACTAAGGTCATTTTAAAAACATTTTGAAATCATTTTGGAATAGCCTATTTGCCAGTACGACTCGGTGTATAACGTATTCCTAGACTCAATAAAATAAAAAATATATTGCTCAAAGAAATACAGACTCGAACAGGCAAACATCGCTTCGGTCTTGAACTGTGTAGATAGCTGTTCTTGATCATGTCCAAGAGTCCGAGATATCCTGACTAGCTTCATATATCGAGACAGAGTTTGATCAATTATTAAAATCAGTTTGACCATATGACCAATGGGCCAACAAGTCCTTCATCAGCTCTAACCACCGCCTCTGCCGCATATTCAACTCCTTCTGAGTGAACACGTACTTCAAGCTCTTGTGATCTGTGAAGATCTCAACTCGCTCTCCGTACAGGTAATGCTTCCATAACTTCAAAGCAAATATAACCGCGGCCAACTCCAGATCATGAGTAGGATAGTTCTTCTCATGAGGACGCAACTGCCTGGATGTATAGGCAATCACCTTTCCGTGCTGCTGAAGAACACAACCTAAGCCCTTCCCCGAAGCATCGTTGAAGATCGAGAACCCACCTGACCCAGATGGCAAAGTCAAGATCGGAGCTGAAGTCAACCTCCTCTTCAGCTCATCGAATGCAGCCTGACACTCAACAGTCCAGACGAACTCCACGTCCTTCCTGGTGAGTCTAGTCATCGGCTCTGCAATCCGCGAGAAGTCCTGGACGAACTTCCGGTAATAGCCAGCCAAACCCAGAAAGCTCCGAACCTCGGCAACTGAACTGGGCGTAGACCAAGACTCTACTGCCGAAATCTTCCTCTGGTCCACTGAAATCCCGTGCTCGGTCACAACATGACCTAAGAACTCCACCTGGTCTAAGAAGAACTCACACTTCGAAAGCTTCCCGTAGAGTTGCTCCCTCCTTAGAGTCTCTAACACAACTCTCAAGTGCTCCTCATGCTCCTCATGCGTCTTCGAATAGATCAAGATATCGTCTATGAAGACCACCACGAACTTGTCAAGGTACTGATGGAATACCTTGTTCATCAAGTTCATGAACACCGTGGGAGCATTGGTCAACCCAAATGGCATTACTGTAAACTCGTACTGGCCGTACCGAGTCCGAAATGCCGTCTTGGGAATGTCATCCCGCCTCACCTTCAGTTGGTGATACCCGGACCTCAAGTCTATCTTCAAAAAGACCTTTGCCTCACTCAGCTGATCGAACAAGTCGTCGATCCTCGGCAAAGGGTACCTATTCTTGATAGTGAGGTTGTTGAGCGCCCGGTAATCAATGCACATGCGGGACGTACCGTCCTTCTTTGGCACAAAAAGGACTGGCGCTCCCCAGGACGAAGAACTGGATCTGATGAACCCCTTGTCCTGCAGCTCGTCGACTTGCTTCTTCAGCTCTATCAACTCGCTGTTGTTCACCCTATAGACATGCTGTGATATGGGCTCGACACCCGACACCAAGTCTATAGAGAACTCAATGTCCCTGTCTGGCGGCATCCCCGACAACTCTTCGGGAAAAACATCCGAGAACTCAGCTATCAACGGATGTGGTAAATCCTGCCCCGCCAACAAAGCTCCACAGAATCCAGCCTCTGGCTCTGCTGCTCCTCGAACAAACTCGATCTCTGGCTCTCCCGACGGCCTAAAAAGAACTCTGCCTCATCTGTAATCAATGCTAGCATGGTGTATGCTCAACCAATCCATACCAAGTACCATATCGTACCTCGGTAGGGGCATTACGAGGAGACATGCACTCAAGTCCCGGCCTCTCAGAGTGACTCTCCGCCCCTTGCAAATATTATTAACCAGGATAATGTCTCCCCCAGTCATAATCTTGCAAGTCCTACCCATATATTCAGCAATAATATTGTGTCTCAAAGCAAAAGAAACAGACACAAAACTATGGGTCGCCCCAGAATCAAACAAGGTGAAAGCAGGAAAGGAATCTAGGAGAACATGACCTGCTGCAACATCTCCCACGGGCTCTGCCTCCTCCTCTGCTGCCAAAGCGAACACCCTACCCGCGGGTGCTCCCTTCTGGTGCTGAACAAAGTGCTGTTACTGGGTCTGAAGTGGAGGACCCCTCTGCTGAACTGCTGGTCCTCTAGCCGGCTGCGCTCTGTCCTGGCCTCCTCGGACTCCGCAAAAACGGCAATCCCTCAGCTGGTGATCGGGCGCCCCACAGTAAAGACAGACGCCCAACCTCTTTCTGCAAGCCTCCCTGGTGTGCCTCGGCTTCCCGCAGAAGTCGCACGGAGTAGCCGGTCTCTGGCCCTGTCCCTGGTGCTGCTGGGCACGTGCTGGTGCCTGCTGAATCTGCAACAGAGGCTGCTGCTGCTGGAATGGCCTCTGCTGATGCTGAAAGTGGGGGCGCTTGGCCGGTCCCGTAATGGAACTCGTCCCCATAGCATCTCCGCTCCTCTTCAGCCTGAGGCCAAAGTCCTCCTCTGCGATCTGCGCGTCCATCAATATCTGATTGAACGTCGCATCACGGCGACCCGAGGTGCGGGTACGCACTGCATGAATAAGTCCCATACGGAACTTACGAGCCTTCTGCCCCTCATCCTGGATTATATCGGGAGCAAACCTGCTAAGGCGGAAGAACTCAGCTGCATACTCGTCCACCGACGAGTTTCTCTGCACTAGACCCACAAACTGGCCCTCCAATACTGTAAGAACCACATCCGGGAAGAACTTCTCCTTGAAGAGCCTCCGAAAGTTCTCCCATGTCAGCCCACTCTCCGACGCACGAGGATCCGTGCGGTACCATGTCAGCACAATATCGAAGAATCGGCTGGCTGTGGCCGAAACACAAAGTCCTCTAGGAAGCTCTGCCAGCTCCATGCTCCGCTGCACATCCTCTAGCCAATCGTCTGCATAAAGGATGCCCTCTGTGCCTGTGAAGTCCCTGGAGCTCATCTTCCTAAAGTCTAATACTGTTCCCGGCCTGGACTGCTGTTGGTACGGCTGCTGGCCAGTAGGGCCCTGTACCGTACCCGGTGTCACTCTCTCCACTGCTGCCAGTGCAAGCTGATACGAGTTCTCCATACTCTGCCTCAGCATCTCAATTTGACGGTGTGACGCCTCCGACTGGCGCTGCGACGCCTCTGCCTGGGCCCGCTGTGTCTCCATCATCTGCTGAAGGAGAAGGAACATATGATGTGTATCCGTCGGTATCGATGGTGGTGGCGGTAGCATCTCCGAAACGACGACCGAAACCCTCTGGGGTGGAGGTAGTAGACCTCCCTGTACAACTGTTGGGGTCTCCGGGATAGTGGAATCACTGGGGGCAGTCTTGTGAACCTCCTCCTCAGTCTAATCAGATCTCTCAGGCAAGCTACTCGATCCAGTGGCCCACGGGTGCGTCTTCGTCATCCTGGAGATGAATTGAAACAAAGAGATCAACATGACACATGAGTAGATTTATCAAAGAAGGACAGTTAATTTAATACAAGAGAAATAATCATGATAATCAAAAGATCAAAAATTTTCTAGGTGTGATTGAGAAACTCCTATCATGTCCTAGGTCCTACGTCCTAATTGCATGCTCGTAATTAGTACTCTAAGTCGAGCACCATTACGAGATCGCACTAATTGTGACACAGGGCCTGCGAGGGCCACCACAAAAATGTGTCACGACCCACACCCTTATGAGGGGCACGAGCACGTGGGTACGTCCAGCCTACGCCGCAGTATCGGCGGTAGAACGCTGTATATAATGCCTGTAAATACTATGACTAACAGTATAAAGGTACCTGTACAGTATATACTCTTCGAATGGAGGTGACATATCAATACAGTCTCAATCACAGAATAAAACTAAGGTAGATAGCTCAGAAAGAGAACATGTGATAGATGAAAGAGTAAATAAGTCCAGAGTCCAATACAAGCCCAGATATATACAACATCACAGGGTCTCAAAATATAATGTAGAAGCTACAGTCTGATAAAGCTAGCTGGATCGCAGTCCAGTCAAACCTAGCTAATCTACACTACTCTAGAAGTACAAAATCTAGTGGCTCTACTATAAGGCCACGATCCAAGGCAACTCCATCTGACTCGAGCCCATAATAGGTCGAGCAGTCCGACTCAGAATCATCTGTAATATATCATAACGGTATCCTGTCAGGAAAATGAGCAAGTACAAGCACTAGCAGCAGTTCCATGTGAATTGACAAATTCTATAAGAGATAGTATAATGAACTACGAGACAAAGATATATGAAAACTTGGGAACCGTTCGTAAGCCGAGTTACAACCCTTAAACCAAACAAGGACCAGGGTTGTAACTCTTCTCCTGAGCAGAACTTAGTCTTCAATCAAGGTACAATGTAAAGGCATGTAGAGCATGTGAGTAACTGTATATCATGGCATGGTGAGGAAAATACTGAATGTAGAACAGAGCAGGATATACGATAAGATAAAGTAAATATAAAATGAGACTTGAATTATTAGAGCGATATATGATCGGCTTGGCATAAGTGACAGGACAGGCTATCCACTTGGCCCGGCAATCCGCGGTGACCTCAACGGAAAGTCATGCCAGCCAACCTGGATAACGAGCACAAGGCAAAAGGATCTCGCTACACCCTTCATGAGGAAAGAGTGGTGCGAGCACATGAATAGTGACATGGTGGCTTGGATCACATAGCCCCTAATAATTCCCCATCCCCGAATAGTATAATTGATCTGGACATGACACGTCATGGCACGTGATTCCGTAAGAGGGTAGCAAATCCTCTTAGAAATCGGTGTCTATACAAGTACAGGGAACAAGATAAGAGTGTAACCCAGAAATCTAGGAACAACATCTCATACCGTGATCCAACATGTACTAGTCCGTGAACTATCGTGACTGAGAATCAAGTAAGACACTACGACTGAATCGGATATAGCAGATATCAAGACAATAAAAACTATCAGTGAATGTACTCGCCTACTGTCGTGAGCTGTAGGGTATATCAATGCTCAGAGCGGTAATCAGAAACCTAAATATGAGATATTGCATGTTAATTTAGGTTTAAACAAGTTTAAGAATAATTCACAATGAATGATATGCAATCTAGGTCAAACTAGGTCTCACTGAGTCACACTAAGTCCTGTCAAGTCAGTCTAGGTCAAATCAAGTTATATCAAGTCAATCTAAGTCAGACCAAGTCAACTCTAGGTCATACCAGTCATCGTAAGTCAAAACAAGTCGAAGAAAGTCAAACGGGGTCAAGAGTTGGCCTACAGTTGACTTTCGGTCAACTGGTCAACCCTGGTCAACTCTGGTCGACTCTAGGTCAATCCTAGGTCAAACTGGTCAAATGTTGATCAACAGTTGACTTTTGGTCAACTGGTCAACTCTGGTTTGGATTTCGTCAAAACTAGACAAAGTGTTGACTCACGGTTGACTTTTGGGTAAAAAGTCAACTCTGGGTCAACCGAGCCAAAATCGGTTCAAATATGACATTTGTAGGGTGTACCCAACAAGCCACCCAAGTTTCAAGTCAATCCGAATACCCGAACTCCGTATCTCGAAATTACCCGATTACCCCTTAACATTTACCCTTAAACCGTTCTAACTCGACGCCAAGTGGCCTTCCCTTAGGAATTCCACTCAGTGCTTCCTAGGGTAGTAGGGTACTAGCCTATATAACCATTACCTACCATGTTTTCTAGGGTAAGTGGACATCAAGTCCATCTTACGGTCCGAATCGCCCGTTTACCCATTATCTTGAATATTTCAAGATACGGAATGGTGCGGTGCGTTACCAACTCCCCAAACCCACACGCAACCCCGATTCCAACTCCGAAGCCTACCTATAAAATCTAAATCATATTATCTAAGTTCCCTCCAAGTTTCGATGCGTTCCGAATCACGGAACTCAATTTCCCCCTATCACCAAATCCTAACTTAACATTTCACCCTCTCATTCACTCATTCAACTCTCACTTTTCACACCCTCTTGGGATAATCTTTGGGGGGTTATTTAGTGGGCTAATTAGGGTTATATAGGGCTATATATATAGGTATACATATGTATATATATGTGTATATATATATGGGTATCTATAGGTTGATTTGGGGGTCAAAAGGGGAGGGAAAATGTGCCTAGGCTGCTGCTACTGTTGCTGCCTACTGTTGTTACTGCTGCTGCAGTTTGCTGCTGCTGTGGGGGGGGGGGGGGGTGGGCAGCAGCTCCCTAAGCCCCCCCTTGCTGCCTTGGTTTCTCCCCCTTTCCCCTTTACAAATCCCTCCATCCTCCCACTCTAAATTACTCTAAAAACCTCTCTAATCTCCATCTCGATCTCCTCTAATTCTCTTCTAATTCCTCTCTATCACTCTCACACACATATATATATATATATATATATATATATATATATATATATATATATATATATATATATATATATATATATTATATATATATATTTTTTTTTATTTATATATATATATATATATATATATATATATATATATATATATATATATATATATATATATATATATATATATATATATATCACTCACATACATTTCCTCATTCCCTTCCCTCTCTACACATACAAATACACACACATATATACACATGACCACACACACACACACACACACACACACACACACACATATATATATATATATATATATATATATATATATATATATATATATATATATATATATATATATATATATATATATATATATATATATATATACACACACACACACACACTTATATGTATCTATATATATGGACACTCACACACACACACACACTCTCACATGGACACACTCTCAAGACACAACTATCACTCTCCTCTATACACACACAAATACGCACACATAAATACACACACACACACACACACACACACACACACACACACACACACACACACACACACACACACACACACACACACACACATATATATATATATATATATATATATATATATATATATATATATATATATATATATATATATACCACTCAAAAAGGATAAATCTATAAATAATCCTTAAACTAGATTTTAGGGGAACCTAACAAATCTAGGGTCAACTTGTAGAGAATGGTCCCCTCTCTAATTTATGTGAAGGAATAATGCAAAATGAGAAATAAATGAGATATTAGAGATTGTACCTAAAGTAGATTTGAAGGAAGAAGAAGAAGTTGGAAGAAAGAAATGAAGAGAGAGAGTTTTAACTTGGTGGTGAAGTAAAAGAGGTGGAGGGGGGGGGGGGGGGGGTGCTATAGGTGGCCGGCCATGGTGGTCAATGGTAGGGGCACTTGTAATTACAAGTTTGCCCCTCCCTAGCTTCTAGGCTAAGTTAAGACCCAAAATTGGTTTTGGAAATTGCGAAAATTAAATAAAAATTATAATTAAACTTAATTACTCATGGGGGACTAGTCCAAACTCCTAAACCTAAAAGTTTAGTGTGGTGGGCCATGGTTAAATAACATGCTAATTATGACTCAAGTCGAAATTCTCCGGGGTCCCGAATTAACTCGAAATGCGATGAAATTCGAACCCGACTCCTATAATAATTAAATATTAATATTCATGAAATAAAATTCCCCAAAAAATTATAAAATGGAAAATTACCATTTTACCCCTAACTTGGAAAAGTGAGGGTGACACATAGCGACGGTCTCGCGACTACCTTGTGACGGGCTACCGTCAGAAAGCAATGGATAATTTTTTTTAGTTTTTTTGTGTCAAAATCAGTCGCACATCCGTCGCTTATTTGACGAAACTTTAGCGACGAATTCATGTCCGTCGCTAATATGTCGCACATTGTGGCGGCAAAATCTGAAAAAAAATGGCGCGCTAAATTAGCGTCTATCTAGCGACGGACGTTCCGTCGGTAATCTAGTGGGTATTTAGCGACTACCTACCGACGGATATATCCGTCGGTAATCCATCGCTAAATACTGTAACCTAACTTAAATTGAACCGACGGAGGAGAATTTTTTTATTCCCCCCCAAAAAGACTCTCTCTCTTCCCCTCTCTCTTCGGCAAGCTCTCTCCGATGGGTCACATTCTCCGGCGAAGCTCTCTCCGATGGGTCACATTCTCCGGCGAAGCTCTCTCCGACGGGATATCTCTCTCTTTCATGTATGCTCTCTCTCTCTCCCTCTCTCTCTCTCTCTCTCTGTTTAGCATAACATATAGGGTTTCGGGTTGGTGGGGGGGTCGGCTGTGGCTGGGGCCGGCGGGGTGGGGGGGAGGGAGTGGGGGCGGGGGGGTGGCGGGAAGGTTGTTGAGGGCGGGGGGCAGGGTAGGGTTTAGGGTTTCAGGGCAGGGGTAGGGTTTCAGTTGGGGGGGTGGGCCGGCTGTCGCGAGGGTCGGCGGTGATGGGGGGAGGGAGGGGGGCGGGGGATGGATGGTGTTGGGTGTGAGACGGGGGGCATGGGTAGGGTTTAGGGTTTGCTGTCGGGGGGTGAGGGAGAGGGGGTGGGTGTTTGCTGTCGGGGGGGGGGAGGGGGTGGGGTGGGGGTTTGCTGTCGGGGGGGGGGGTGTGGGAGGGAGAGGGGGGTTTGCTGTCCGGTGGGGTAGGGGAGGGGGTGGGGGGTATCGGTGGTTTCGGATCGGACCATTCCTATGAGTATCGGTGGTTTCGAATCGGAGTATCGGATCGGGGGACGGCGTATAGGTGGTTTCGGATCGGACCAATCCTATGAGTATCGGATCGGGAGAGGGGGGTATCGAAATCGGTATCGAAATCGAAATCGGTATCGGACCGATACTGACCGATGCCGGTACAGTTTGGCATGTCCCGCTCCGATACTGATCGATACCCGATACTGATCGATACCGATCCGATACTGTCTGATACTGATACAGTTTGGCATGTCCCGGTATCGGTATCGGACTATCCCTATGAGTATCGGCATCGGGGGTATCGGTAATATCGGTGGTTTCAGATCGGAGTATCAGATTTTTTGGTATCAAAAAACAAATAGGTATTAATAAATTATTAATATTAATAATTTATTAAAGTATCGGCCGATATCGATACCGATCGGACCATTCCTATGAGTATCGGTGGTTTCGAATTGGTGTATCGGATCGGGGGAGGGGGTATAGGTGGTTTCGGATCGAACCAATCCTATGAGTATCGGATTAGAGGAGGGGGTATCGGAATCGGAATCGGTATCGGACCATTCCTATGAGTATCGGATCAGGGGTATCGGTAATATCGGTGGTTTCGGATCGGAGTATCGGATTTTTTGGTATCGAAAAACAAATAACTATTAATAAAGTTGACTGTCCTCCGACATAGTCCATGCAGCCATTCCACTGGCGAGGCAGAAACTATGTAGCCGTAGATAAAGTTGACTGTTCTCCGACCATCATCCCTCGACAATGATAATATGACAACCTATCACTATATCTTATATAGTAGTAGATGATGTCTTAGTATTACATTATGTGAGTTCATCTTGATTCTGTTACATTCTTCAAATACTAGATACGATAAGAACATATACTACACCATATGTACAGAACATAGATGATTCACTCTAATGTATGCTAGAATGAATTTTGGGTTGTGTTCTGAGCCATCCGTTCTCACACTTGGCAAAAAATCGAATATTCTGTCTTCTATCTGCTTTCAAAAATGTACTCAAACGACATGATGGTTCCTTTAGTTAGCTTGCTTATGTTACAATTATATTATTTGTAAATATCGATCTTACCAGATGGCACCCATGACCCGAGGAGCGGCACGTCGTTTGAGGGAAACACTGAATGCTGAGGTGGCTCCTCCTACTATTAAGGAGGAAGTGGCACCGGTAGCTAGTGAGACCGGGAGTTTTATTCATCTAGCACCTGCAGTGGACTGCATCTCTCGTGGCGCCGTCGATCCCACTTATTCGAAGTGGTTGCGTGATCGTATCACTGAGCGTTTGCGTGAGCTGCGTGGTTCTCATTAGCTATTAGTACTTATTTGTATTGGACTATTTGTATTGGGTTGTTTTTATATTAGACTATTTGTATTGGACTACATATATGAATTAGTACTGTGTCAATCTCTGGATTGTATTGGACTACGACATGGTGATCAGGACATAGTCCCTGCAGCCATTCGACTGGCGAGGCAGAAACTATGTAGCCGTAGATAAAGTTGACTGTCCTTCGACCCTCATCCCTCGGCAATGATGAATGGACAACCTATCACTATATCTTATATAGTAGTAGATGATGTCTTAGTATTACATTATGTGAGTTCATCTTGATTCTGTTACATTCTTCAGATACTAGATACGATAAGAACATATACTACACCATATGTACAGAACATAGATGATTCATAGTAATATATGCTAGAATGAATTTTGGGTTGTGTTCTGAGCCATTCGTTTCCATACTTGGCAATTAAGCATGTGAAATAGAACTGATTATGTTTAGTTTGTCTTACAATACAGATTTTCACATCCAAATTGAAATGGATCGTTACTTCGTTGATCGTACATGGATTTACTAGCGGATCAACCTCCTGGACTATAGGTACTTATAAGTATTGACCGTATCGGATTAGTATCGATATATCGTTTTGGTATAGGCCGTATCGGTTGGTATTGGTCTTAGCGAATTGGTATCGTCCTATCCGATATGTATCGGCCGTATAGCTAGGATTCGTATTGGCCTTATCGATTTGGTATTGGTCATATCCGATAGGTATCGGTCGTGTTGGATTAGTATAGACCATTTCAGATTAGTATCGTGGAAGGTTTAGTAACAACTGTACTTGGATTTCTCTCTTCTAGAGCTAGATTACCATTGCAAGAGAGTCACGAGAGCGTAAAGTACAATTGTTACTAAACCTTTCACGATACTAATCCGAAATGGTCTATACTAATCCAACACGGCCGATACCTATCGGATATGTCCGATACCAAATCGATAAGGCCAATATGAATCCTAGCTATACGGCCGATACATGTACATATCGGATAGGACGATACCAATTTATTAAGGCCAATACCAATCTGATACGTCCTATACCAAACCGATACTAATATGATACACTACATACTAAGTACATCCGGTCTATACCAGCGGATCCACCAATTACTGTACGATAGGCCCAACGACTCCAATTATATCCGGTTATTGGTGAGTACATAATTACATAGTAATTCTGTTAGTCTTATGATACAGATTTTTACTCTCTCATGCTACCAACGTCACAACTTTTCCAGTGCTGCTCCCTCTAATGATGATGAACGCAAGAATCAAAGACCCCCCTCTCATTTCTTACTCTTCACAGTTCTCACAACAGGAAGGTTCAGTGCTTTTTAGTTCTCTTCCATCCATGCTCTGGACCCATCTGCTCCTTCCTACTTCCCTTCTTCTTATTTGACTCTTTCAGCCACATATGGCTCAAGTATAGAGTCGGAGGAGAAGAAGTGGGCAGAAAAAAGAGGGGGAAGCAGCACAGCCGACGGCATGACCTGGAGGAAGTATAGAGGTTTTGCTGGAGGTGCTGGCAATTTTTCCAGGATAGTATTGAAAAGCAAGTGTAGAGTCGGCCGAAGGACAGCTTCCTTCGGCCGACTCTACACTTGCTCCTCAATACCATCCTGGAAAAATTGCCAGCACCTCCAGCAAGACCTCTGTACTTCCTCCAGGTTATGCCGCCGGCTGTGCTGGTTCCCCCTCCTCTTCCTGCCCACTTCTTCTCCCCCGACTCTACACTTGAGCTGGATATCATATGTGGCTGAGAGAGTCAAATAAGAAGAAGGAAAGTAGGGAGGAGCAGATGGGTCCAAAGCCATGGTGGAGGAGAGGAGAAGGCTCCTAAGACTCCCCGAGGTGGATATCATATGTGGCTAAAAATTTCGATAAACTTCTTATTTTTTTTATAATTTGAGTAAATTTCTTTACCCTATATAAAAATTTCTGTTGTCAGAGAGATGGCTCCCAAGACTCCCCGAGGTGGTGCTGCTAGCCGAGGAAGGGGCCGAGGTAAAGAACCCTTGGAGGTCGACACGGAGGAGGTCCCCGTCGTCAAACAAGAGCCGGTGACTGTTAAGGAGGAGGTGTTACCAAAGGTCGAGGTCAAGGAAGAACCGATGACCATCAGAGAAGAGATTGCTCCCAAGGTTGAAGTTAAGGAGGAGCCACCGTCAGAGAGTAGTAGCATCGGGACCGACCCTCCTGTCCCTACAGAAGACCTCAACCATATTGAGCCTTCGTATGCAAAGTGGCTGATAGAATGGTACATGCCTCAACGCAAGTATGATTCCTGGCTGTGAGGATTCTTTGTCTGACTTGCGGTCTTTGCTGAGGCCAAAGTTGATTTTCCTTTTTATTGAATATTGAATATTTGTATTTAAATATTGAATATTTATGTGTTTTGTGTGAACAATTTGAATGCTTGGGATAGTTGTGTGTTGGAATTGTTTGTGTGTTTTGTATATTGGAATATTTGTGTGTTTTGTATATTTGTGCTTGAGATATTTGTTTTATTGAATATTGAATATTTGTGTTGTGTATATTGGAATTGCTTGGAATTATTTGTGTGTTTGGTATATTGGAATTGTGTATATTGGGAATGCCCAGCTTTATGCTATTTTTTTCAAAATATTCTCAGATACCAACGGACTGACGGCCAATTTTCGACGGACTATCCGTCGCTAACGGGAGGATTCCCAGTTAGCGACGGATGGACGACTAAAACCCGACGGATTATCCGTCGCCAAGGTCCTGGAATTATGAAAGATTTCCAGGAGCAGGTCGACGGAATATCCGTCGCTAACCCGTCGCTAATCCGACGAGGTTTGTGACGGATTAGCGACATATTTTGCGTATCGGAAACCCTCTGATACGCGTTTAACGACGTATTATCCGTCGCTAATTGTATGAATATATTAAAAATTTAAACTGTCGAAGTTGACGGGAAGCCGTCGGCTTGCCAACGCTAAAAGTTCTTATTTTGCCAACGAAAATCCGTCGCTAATTAGTCGCAGAGCGGCGGACTAGCGATGAGCTAGTTTTAGCGACGAGGTTATTCCCGACGGATTTTTTCAGCCCGTATCCGTCGGTAATGTGAATTACCGACAAATTTCCGATGGATAGGGCCATCGCTAAATCGTTGTATTTTAGTAGTGCAATTCCCGGGTAGTATAATGGATCCGGACATGACACGTCATGACATGGGATTCAAAAGCAGGGGGGTAACCCACTCCCAAATCGGTGTCTATACAAGTACAAAAAAAACAAGATCAAACCATGTACCAATATACCAAAAAAGTCCAGGAATAACATCTCATGACAGGATCCGACGTATACTAGTCCGTGTACCATCGTGTTGGAAATCAAGTAAAATACTACAACTGAATGGAATATAGTAGATATCAAGACAATGAAAACTATTAGAGAATGTACTCGCTTGCGGTCCTAAGCTGTCAATGAGAATCGATGCTCAGAGTAATGTCACAGACCTAAAGATGAGATATCATGAGTTAATTAGGTTTTGACAGTGTATGGCATGATATTCTAGTGTATGCTATACAATCTAGGTCAAACTCAGTCAAACTAAGTCAAACTGGGCCACACTAGGTCACACTAAGTCAAACTAGGTCAAACTCGATCAAAGGTTGACTTTTAGTTGACTTTTGGTCAACTGGTCAACTCTGATCAACTCCTAGTCCAATCTAGGTCAAACTAGGCTAATGGTTGACTCACAGTTGACTTTTGGTCAACTGGTCAACTTTGGTCAAGTCCTAGTCAATTCTAGGTCCAATGTTGACTTTGAGTCAAAACGGTCAACCATGGTCAAACATGGTCAACTCTAGTCTAGGTATCCTATTCCTAACCTTGACCTACCAAGATACCATATACCTTGGTCATATTGGTATCCTTATACCAATGCCTCGGTAGGAATCCAATACCTTAACTTAGGTAAACATATACCTTTACCTACCAATACACTAAACCAAGATATCTAGTAACTACCCTAAGCTACTAGCTAACCAATACTAGTTATCTACCCTTACCTTACCATGGTATTCCAATACCTTACCTTATACTAAGGTAAATCCGTTTACCTTGGTAAAGGTAAAGTCCAAATCCTAAGATACGAATCTAGTATCCTAAGATACAATCATTGGTATCCTAAGATACCAAGATACTAACTCAAATCCTAACTAATCACTAACTTAGACTAACATCTATTGTATATACTAACTTACTAACAAGAGGCTAACTAATAACTCAAACTAACAACACTAACTCTAATATCTAACATCTAACAAACCATTAACTACCAATATCTATATCCTAAGATATCAATCTCTAATAACTACACACACACACATATGGGGGGGGGGTTTTCAAATAACCATCAAATAAGGGTACAAAGGGGGCTACCAAGGGGCTGCTACTAGCAGCCCCAACTGCTGTTGTTGCTGCTGAATTTATTGCAGCTGCTACTGCCTCATCTTGGCAGCATGGCTGCTGCCACTGCTGTGCCTAATTGCTGCTGTTTGGGGGCAGCAGCTCCCCCTCCCTCTCACTACCTCACACACTCACACACTATCATCCTCTACTCTCTCACAACACACAAGCCAACACACACACACACACACACACACACACACACACACACACACACACACACACACACACACACACACACACACACACACACATCTCCGCTCATCTCTTTCCTCTCACAACCACACACTCACTCAACACTCACACTAACATAAACAAAATCAAACACCAACATATAGCATACAATCCTCTATCTCTCTAAACACAAAACATATCTAAAATACATACACACACACACACACACATATATATATATATATATATATATATATATATATATATATATATATATATATATATATACATAAAACAGTCCGCTATATAAATAGATACCAAATTGACATGTATATATATATATATAAATATGACATTGTAGGCTAAACCACTTGGATATCAACATATATATTCAAATGAAAACAACTCTAACCATTGCCAATCTACTCTCTAACAAATCTAAATCTGAAATTAAAAGACAAATTAGACGCGTTTTTGGAACAGAATTTGAAAAGGTCCGCTCTTTATGCGATATTTTATGCGTAGTCCGTATCAGCAAATAGCAAGCGCATAATCTGCAAAAGACTGTCTCTGCGTAGGTGCATAGATCGTGTGGGCGCATAAACCATGTGGGAGCATAGGCCATGTGGGCGCATAACTCCCCGTTCGTGCCTATAAATAGGCTTTGAAGAGAGAGAAAGTTCATTCTCTCTTATTTTTCCTCAGAATTTTGAAAGAGTTTTTTCTTTTACTCTCTTTCGAGCAATCATGTCTCCCAAGGCTGCTTCGACTCCCAAGAAGTCTGCGAAGGGTAAGACGGCTGCAGCAACTAGTTCTCCTCCTTTGCCGGCGTCTCATCTGGTTCAAAACCCTATCCTGGGTGAGGCGATGTCTCAAAAAATGAAGTCTCGAGCGTTAATTTGTGACGCTTGAACTTTTTTCTGCTTTAAGCATGGCTGATCAGTATGAACAGTTTGATGCTGCAGGTAGAGCTCGTATTGCCTCAAAGAATAAGCTGGCCATCCAGATTGCTGAAAAGTATAATCAGATTGCACAGCTTTGCAAAAAGATTGCTCAGCTTGAGGCTGACTTGCGAACAGTCGCGTCTGAGCAGGAAGACTACGTGGTTCAGGCTGCTGCGACTGCTACAACTTCAGACCAATTGAAGGCTCAGCTGGTGAAGTTGGAAGAGGAGCATATGAAACTGATTCCTTTAGAGGATGAACCTGCTCGGCAGAAAGAAGCACGTCGTCGTGCCACTGTCAAATCTCAAGCTGAAGTCAAGGCTCTGAGGGATAGTATCAATCGATTGTGTATCCCTTAAGTCTTTTGTTTGTAACTGTCTGTTTTAGCCGTCAGGACTCTTGTATCTTTTTTTCTCCGTCTTTTGATAAACGTTTTTAATAAAGAATCTTTTGGCTTTCAAAATTCATGAATGAAGTTTGTGAAATATCAGAACTAGAGGTAATATGGACGTAGTAAGGATATTTCTGGTGGGTATTCCGCTGGGGAATTTGATATGGACTTATTATCCATTTTATATTCAAGGTTCTTGAATATAGATAATAAGTTGAAAGAAGTTGCTAATAGAGGTAATATAGACGTAATAGCAGAGAATGTTCTATATCTGACAAGAGGTAATATGGACCTGGACGGATATATAACATTAGATAGGAGTGGATAATTCAGAGGTAATATGGACGTGATTATCTTTGTTGAATGCTTTGCTCAGAGGTTATATGGACATGGCAAAATGTTTCTTAATTATCCTACTGGGAAAATAATTATCGAAAAACAGTTCAGAGGTAATATGGACGTGACTTGTTTTCGTCAGACCAAGTTTGGACAGAGTCCAAAACAGAGATAATTCCACTGGAAATCTTTTTAAAGGACCTATTATCTATGGCGTATTCAAGACTCTTGAAATATGGATAATAGTTAGATGATTTTTTTGAATCATATAAACATTGTACTGTACATTTACATGACTGAAACATGGTATATGTGAACGCTGTTCATGAAGGTTACACATAATATTTTTTTAGGAACTTGTCGTTGATCGGCATCATGAGCAAGTCACCATTAGGCTTGGTTAGTTGATACGTACCGTTAGAATACACTGATTCTATAACGAAAGGACCTTCCCATTAAGGCTGGAATTTTCCTTTTGTCTTGTGCGTCATGACCATTGGTCTTCTCACTGCTAAGACCAGATCACCAACTTGAAAAATTCTTTCCTTCACCTTTTTATTAAAGGCTCTGGAAAGGCGTGCTTGGTATAGCTCAATACGCTGTTGAGCTAATAAGCGTTTTTCGTCTAGCGCTTCCAGCTCTTGTAGTCACAGACGGTAACTTTCTTCGGCAGTCAATGTAACTGCCTATTTTCAAAATTGAGGATAATTTTAAACTTTTGTAAAATTGATTATTTAATAATAGGTTTAAATCATGCTATTGATTTATTAGTGATTTTGATTATTTTAATATCATTAAATTAGTGTTTTGTGATTTTGTTCTTTGACTAGTGTAACCTTAGAGCTGTTTGGCCTAGAGACTAACCATGACCATGGAGGCCTGACCCATGTGATTAGATTAGCTAATTACCACTTTTTAGGCTAAGGGTATTTTGGTCATTTTGTGACTTTTGAATTATTTAGGATTTTGATTAATTGGTGAATTTTAGATTATTTTAATAATATTTAAATTGATGTATTATGATTTTAGTTATTTTTCATATTTTAATATTTTAATATTGTATTTTCGGGATTTGTTTAGTCGGGTTTAAGTTTCGTTTCGTTCCGACTTGTGTTAGTGACCCGGGTAGCTTAGACTCTAGACGGGACCCCAAGTATAGTTAGACATGGCCCACAAATTCCACTAATTAGTTAGTGTAATTAGGCTAATCCCATATGACAAGTTTAGTCATTTAGAGATTAGAAACTTGACCTTTTTGACCCCGAACCTTCACATGACTTAAGTTGAACCAAAGGAGACTAGTTGAGGGCATATTAGACTTTTCAAATAGACCCAAATAGGGCATCATGGCAGCCACTATAGCTTAGGGTTCCCTCTTTTCATTTCATTTCTCTACTTGCCTCCTTTTTCCTATTTTGTGTTCTTCCCCAAAACTTGAGAGCTTCCCTCCAAGTTTTGATCTCCTAAACCTTCCAAATCTCCATCCATTCCACCTAATCTACCAAGGAAAGGGTGCTAGCTATACATTGGAGCAAGGAGCAAGGAAGGAGTGTCCAACTTTGAGGAGAGTCCGTGTCGGCTTCGTGTCCTTTGGAGTTTTCATTTGGAATCAACTCCCAATAGGTATCTCTCCCTCTAATCCCACTCTATTTCATCTTTGCATTGCATTTTGATAGTTTTGAACCCATAGGAACCACCCCCATGTATGTACCATCCTTAGGTTTGATTTTGAGACACTTTGGAGTCCTCATTTGGAAGTTTGGATGGTTTTTGTGGCACCCAAGGAGAAATTCCGAGGGTGGCCCACCAAGTGTTTGTAGGAATGTCCCATAGATATTTTTGTCCTCTAATTTCAGATTTAGATTAGTTAGAGGGTAGTTTAGTCATGTTATAAATGTTTTCCATGGTTTTCATTAGGTTCCCTATAAGTTTGGGCATGTGGTTTTAGCCTACATCTCATATTTTCATGTATCAATGTGTTAAATGGCACATTATTAAAAAGTGGACTGTTTTGGGCATTTATATATACATTGATGTGTGTGGGTGTGTGGTGGTGTATACTATGTGTAGAGAGAGTGGGGGAATCATATCTCTCATGTTGGAGGTTGTGGTTGAGTGTTTGGTTGAGAGTGGTTGTGAGAGGATGAGTTTTAGAGTGATTGTGAGTGAGTTTTTAGTAGTTTTGTTGAGTATTTTAGAGTGGTTTGTTGGAGTGTAGAGAGGGGGTTTTGTAGAGGGTATGAAGGGGTATTGGGGGGGGGGGGTATAGGGCAGCAAACCCCCCCACAACAGCAGCTAGCAGCCCCCCAAAAGGGAACTGCACAGCAGCCATATGCTGCTGAAATTGTAGCAGCAGCAGCTTTCAAAAGCTGCTGTTTACAGCAGCTTATCAGCTGCTTTTGGGCAGCAGTAGCAGCCCCATATCCCCTCCCTTCCATGTGTGTGTGGGTGAGTTTGTGGTGTGTTAGCGTGTGTTTTAGGTGAGTGGTTAGAGAGTTAAGTTAGTGGTTTCCTATAGGTTTGTGAGTTAGTTTGAATGTTAGAAGTATAGATGTTGTAAGTAGGATATGTTTGAGTTTAGATAAGTTAGTAGGTTTTAGGATGTTAGTATCCTATAAGTTAGATAGTATGTGGTGTTGGAGACTTGGTATTAGGATACCAAGTTAGTATTTGTGTTAGGATACTAGTTAGCCTATAGGTTAGAGTGGTATCTTAGGATACCAATATGGTATCTTAAGATTTACCCTTTACCTTAAGGTAATTGAATGTTTTACCTTATTAGCAAGTGAGATATCAGGATACCATGGTACGGTATCGAGATACTAGGGTAAGAGTTAGAATACCTTGGTAGGGTATTGGAGGATACGTGGAGTGAAGGTAAAGTAGGTTAGGGTAATGGTTAGAGGCTAAGGCGAAGAGTTTACCTTGGTAGGATAATAAGGTAAGGTTAAGGTAATACGTTAGAACTAAGATATGAGATAATATATTTAAGATATGGTTAGAATTAGGATAGCTTGGTTGGTAATGGTTAGGAATAGGGTAAGTGACTTAGGGTTGACCTCGTTTGACCATGGTTGACCGTTTTGACTAAAAGTCAATCAAAAGTCAACTTTAGCCTAAAATTGACCAGAGTTGACCAGTTGACCAAAAGTCAACTGTGAGTCAACCATTGACCTAGTTTGACTAGAGTGGATAATGAGTTGACCAGGGTTGACCAGAGTTGACGATTTGACCAAAAGTCAACTGTAAGTCAACCTTTGACTTAAATCGACCTTGTTTGACTTTGTTTGACTTGTCTTGACCTAGTTTGACTTTGTTAGGCCTAGTATGACTTAGATTGACTTTGTTTGACCTTGTTTGACTTAGATTGACTTAGTTTGACCTTGTTTGACTTAGATTGACTTAGATTGACTTAGTTTGGCTTGGTGTGACTTGGTATGACTGAGTTTGACCTAGATTGCATAACATATACTAAAAATTATGCCATACACTGTTAAACCCTAATTAACTCATGATATCTCATCTTTAGGTCTGTGATTTCACTCTGAGCCAGATTACATAGTTGACATATTTCCATCGGATCTCAGGCGAGTACATTCTCTGATAGTATTTCTGTTTTATGATATCATCTATGTTTCTTGTATTTAGAGTAGATATCATTGTTCTCTTGTCACATTGTTCATACGGATTGGTATTTGTCTGGATCCCGTCATGAGATGTTATTCCTTGTATTCCTTGGTATACCCTGTGCAAGTTTTTTATGTGCATTGTATAGACACGATTCTTGCGAAGGCTCGCTACCTCCTTGGAGAATCATGTGCCATGACATGTCATTACTGGAACCACTTTACTGGTCGGAGATGGGGGTACTTAGCGTAGATATGTGATCATTTTTCCTCCTGTGTGTTCTTTGAGAGTTTTAGCCATACACTTCACGTATGACTAGCCATGCCCTTTTTTTCCTGTGTAACCCAAGCCGATCACATGTTGAAACTAATACTATACTCACATAGATATAGTTCCAAATTTTCGTACATGATACATACTATTTTCTTGTTCTTACATTCAGTTACAGTCTTGATATGCCTTACCATGATTCATGTACACCTTATTTTACCTTGTATATTCTCTTTATTTACTGCTACATTTTCAATATCGTCTAACTAGAACTGTTATTTGAGATTTGTGCTCATTCCATCCTGACTGGATATGTTGACAAAATTTTACAGATTATTGCGAGGATGAGTGTCCTACCTACTACGGTCCTCATGACGTAGTTGGCCTAGACTTGGAGACTCTAGTTCAGCAAGGGTTAGCTCCAGCCGATGGAGCTTTAGAGTAGCTTAGCTGGTTTAGTTTGGTACTGAACTTTGTCTCCAAATTACATTTTGGCTTGTTATTATTTTAGTATTTGTATTAGAGATTGTTGACTCTAGACTTGTATTATTTATGTGTTGGATCTTCTGGATGATATTTCATATCTTGTTGTCTTTATCTTTCGGTATCATCTATCTTTCTTAGAGTTTGTGATTGAGTATATTATATTGTCATTGCTTGTCCTCCATTCAGAGTTGACCGTTCTCGACAGGTTTTGATATTATAACTGTTGTTAGATAGTAGTCCTAGACAGCGTTCTACGCCGTTTTTGCGGCGTAGGCTGGGACGCTGTCACACACTCGTGCCCTCACTCCGGGTGCGGGTCGTGACACGTTTTTAGTGGTGGCCCATGCAGGTCAGAAGTCGTAATTAGTGCGATGTCGTAGTGGTGCTCGTCTTAGAGTACTGCTACGAGCCTGCTATAAGTTTAGAAGATATAGGCTATAGGCTAAGGATACTCAATCATAATTAGAAAACTTCTAATTTGCTTCTCTACAACTGTCCTTTCTTGATGCTGATTATTTGTACTCTAATTGTCCTCCTTTGATATGATCTATCTTGTGCCATATTAACTTCTTTCTTTTGATCTGTCTTCAGGATGGTGATGACTCGATCTCAGCATTTGGAGCCTGCTGATACTGAGAGGTCCGCCACATCTCGCAGACCTGAGCCAGTCACTTCTCATGCAGTCGGTGCATCTGCAGCAGCGTTCGGGGGTGCTCTTCCACCAGTTGCGAGGACTGTCCCGGAGATCGCTGCAGCAGAAGCAGACGTGGGAGTTCTTCCTCCAGCACATCAGACTCCTCCGTCCGTTGTCGATGTTCTCCCTCCTCCACCTCCTATGCCTACAGAGATGGGGCAGATGCTCGCCTTCTTCCAACAGATGCTGGAGACCCAGAGGGCCTAGTCTGAGGCACAACAGAGATAGACTGACGCAATGTGTCAGGGCATGGAAGTTGCCCACCAGTTGGCTTTAGCAGCCGTAGAGCAGACGGATCTGTATCAGGGAGTGCATCCGAGGCAGGGCAACATCCAGGACTTCAAGAAACTGGGGCCTCATGATTTCAGTGAAACTGAGGGCGTAGTTTATGCTGACGACTGGCTCGAGGACATCGAGCGGCAGATGAGGGCTTCCCGCCTAGCAAACGACCTGAAGGTCAAGGCAGTAGGGCTACAGTTGTTGGACATCGCCCGTACCTGGTTTAGGAACGAGCCCGCTCTTGCTGGGGAGGGCCATACCTCGGTCGAGTTCAAGGTTCTCTTCAAGGAGAAGTTCTTTTCTACTACGGACAAGATCGATTTGGCGAGGCAGTTTCAGAACCTGTACCAGGGCGGCTTGTCTGTTGAGGAGTACGCCGCAGAGTTTGGCCGTCTGAGCCGATATGCGGAGTATATGGTTCGCGACCCGGAGATCAGAGCGAGACATTTCAGAAAGGGATTGATCTGGGATATCAAGATCCTTATCCCATCTTTCTATGCGACTTACACTGAGATCCTTACGGAGGCCCACAAGGTAGAGCAAGAGTGGGGCTTGAAGCCCAAGAGGGACCGTGATCTGTTCTCGGGGGCTACTAGCAGCGCGGGGGATGCTAAACGTCCTCAGCTACAACATCAATTTTTTTCGCAGCACCAACAAAAGTTTTAGGCCAGGGTACCAGTTCAGCAGGTGCCTCACCATCAGCAGAGGCAGGTGCAAAATGGCCAACATTGTAACTTCTGTAAGAAGCCCGATCATATCTGGAAGGTTTGTAGGAAGAGGCTGGAGATTTGCCTCTATTGTCACGACCCGCACCCTAGAGTAAGGGCACGAGACGTGGGTACGTCCAGCCTACGCCGTAGTATCGGCGGTAGAACGTTGTCCTAGGTCAAACATCTAACAATATAAAGGTACCTGTACAGTATATACACTCCGAATGGAGGTGACATAACAAATACAGTCTCAATCACATCTAAGGTAGCGCATGATAAAAGATAGATAGATAGATAAGAACAGAATGAATCCACAGAGAAAACAATCTAGATAAAGTCTAAGTGTCTAAGATAAATACATATCCAGAACATCAGATAAAACAACTCCCAGTATATACAATAATGTATCAATGGGAAGACAAGGTAAGAGTCTAAGCTAGCATTCTAAACAACTGGTGGTAGATCCTCTACTGCAAGTGGGTTCAAGTCACAAGTGTTGTCTAAAGCTGCACCATAATGGGTAGACACCAGAGCCTCATCATTCACTGTAAAATTTTTAACAGGTCCAGTCA
Organism: Iris pallida; assembly: GCA_029216955.1. Taxonomy (NCBI): domain Eukaryota; kingdom Viridiplantae; phylum Streptophyta; class Magnoliopsida; order Asparagales; family Iridaceae; genus Iris; species Iris pallida. The sequence continues at coordinate 2,991,977 of JANAVB010028620.1, forward strand.
GGACAGGAGCGAGTAGAGTACATCTCAACAAATCATAACAGGTTAGAAAAAATAAACATGCTAGAGAGTAAGATACAGGAAACTGAAGAACAACATGATGTAAAAAGAGAGAGACTGTAAGTAAATAGCTACAGTATATAGAGAACTAAAAGTGACTAGTGATTCAGAGCACAAGATAGTTATGTAAACGACACGATATTACACACGAGTAATCTAAAGAGGTTGCACACGAGTAATCTACTGGATTGAATACATAACCACTTCTAGTCCCCGCCCCAATCAATACACAAGGATCTAGCTAAGTTATGTTATTGCACACAAAGTATAGTCGTACACGAAGATCATGTGAACACATGAATATACACGATTTGCACACGAATGTCACGAATACAAGGAGTACACGATGCTCACGATAAAGTACACGAACATGAAATACCCGATGTATCCGCTAAGGGGATAACATCGCACGACAAGATCCATATAGTACTAATCCGTGTTTCCAACGTGTCAGCATCATGTAAAGTAATCTAAAGCAGAAAATATAATCCTAAACAAGATATGAAATGATCAGAGAATGTACTCGCCTATATCCTGAGTATCCGAAGAGAATCTACTGTCCGAGGAGTGGTGTCTGTCTCCTATAGAACAGTACAAGTCACTATAAGTCTAAAATAATATATCAGACTGCTACAATGCATCTACATGATGTTTGGGGTCTAACTGGACTAAGGTCAACTCTCGGTCAACTCTAGTCAACTAGACTAGTCAAATAGGTCAACTAGGTCAAGCCTATGCCAAACAAGTCTCACTAAGCCTAACTAGCCTATTCTAGCAAGCACACACAATATCAAGGCTATACAAGCCAACAACACACCTACACTGGCATTCAAGCCATATACACAGGCTATGAGCCATAGGCTAAACACACATTATGACCATTCCACACATTCACACATATTGACTATATCTAATTTAATATAATTAACACACATTACACATAGGCCATATTATAATATATATCACATATATATATATATATATATATATATATATATATATATATATATATATATATATATATATATATATATATATATATATATATATATATTCATAGAGTGATAGGGAATAGCATGTGTGTTTGTATAAATTCTGTTAAACAGTGTGTGTTACCATGTGAAAACAGTGTGTAACATGTGTCAATGGGAAATCAGGAATAGGAAGTGTCACATGTGTGTGTAGAGTGAGGGGGTGAGTGATGTGGTGTAATACAGGACAGTAGTGATGTGTCACTTGTGTGTCAAGGTGGCAGTTAGAACTGGAATTAGTATGTGTGTGTGTAGAGCATGCATGTGCAGGTGAATGGAAAAACATTAGAGTGCTCAGGTTTTAGCATTTAGGAATATGAGAACTGAATGACAGTTCACATTACTGTGTATATAGGGACTGAAATAGGGAAACAGTGAATAACCTCAGGTGTTAGTGATGCAATGATGCCATTCTCAGGTTTTTCAGAATTAGGAAATATCACATATGTGTGTGTATATGGAAAAACAGTAAACAACTCAGGTTTTGCAATGACAGCCCATACCTTAATCGAAATCCCATTCTCCTATCCCAACACAACCAATCATTCAACAACACCAAACATGAGTGATGAATTATCATGAAATTAAATATCAATTCAGTTTTTAAAAGGGAAATTGAATGGCAGTTATATATAAACTAACAGTTAACTCCTACTCGAAATTTCCAACAGAAATCAATCCAAAACAATTCTCATATGTAACCATCATTAGAATAACTAACACACATGTGATTGATATGGCAATTAACTCATCAAATCAGTTTTAGAAGAATGAAAGTTTAGAAAACTGAATTCCCAGGACTGTGTATCAGTCCACATAGCACAGCCCAATCCCAATGTTCGAATTCCATTACTCACGTGCAAAAACCTATCTAACTTGAAAACCCAACCTGTCATAGCAAACACATGTGTACATGAATATAATCATAAAAATTAAACACTAAGATTCAGTTTAAATAGGAACAAAAAAAAATCAGAAATTAATGCAGTGTATATAGTATCAGTCAACAGTTCATCTAGCAGTCCAAACCCCATTCGAATCCAAAAACCCTACACTAGTCAATACCTAATCATAGTAGTAATCTAATACACCTGTGTGTGAGTTAAAAATGGTAATTAATCATCAAAAAATCAGTTTTAAATGGAAATCAAATTCAGCATTTGAGAAACAGAACGCATGTATCAGAATTTTAGGGAAATGCAAATTCGAAGATCAAAATCATGATAATATTAGGAATTAAAGGTTGGTAAACAATAGTGTAGGTGTCATAGAGCCACACGAGTCTCGTGGTGTCCTCACGACAGGACACGGCGTGTCTAATCCCGTTCGAACACACACAGACACTCGCATAGGCACACAGTGTCGTGCACGCGTGTGTGTCACTCTAGGACACGACACGTTGTACGACACATGTCGTGGTCATGTCCATGTGTTCGACCCATATGGGGCTACATGTCCATTGTCCTGCACCATGTCCTAGACACGTGTCGTGTCAGTTCTAAAGCCATGTCAGTGGCTAAAATCGTGTGTGCACAGCCCGCGCGCGCGGCCAGTACGGCCAGTACGAGAAGGAGAACTCCTCGCACACTGTATCATATGGGCTCAAATTTTGGGAGAGCTATGTCAGTCAATGCCCTGACATCCTCCCAAAATTTGGCGTGTCCCCGTGTCCGACACAGTGAGTTATCCAGCCCGAGATGCAGGACAGTGCACGTGTCCTCGCGCGCGCGTGTCCAACACCAAATCCGACACAAAAATGACACCAAAACACAAAACATAAAACACTTCACAATAATAAATGTACATATTTAGATCTTCAAATTCATGTAATTAGATTTTCAAAAATCAAAAATAAATTCCTAAGTGACATTTAATCAAACACCTATACGTACACTATGACACGTGTCCGATACGGACACAAAATGGACACGAAATTGGCCCAAACTTCAGGGACAGCTAGGGGACTCCTAGATCTAGCCCTAAATGCAAATAAAACAAAATATTATATCAATTTGTGGAGGTTTACCTATAGGTGCAAAAAGCAAGAAAGAGCTTCAAATGGGGGGTGTTCTTCTTGATGGCCAAATGTTCCAAATTGATACAAGGCTGAGATTAATCTCCAGGAACAGTAAGAAGAGGTTAATTAGAACCTAATGCAAAAGATTTGAGCCAAAAAGGACTTGAAATTAAAAAGTTATGGATTAGGGAAGATGGCTCTTTACCTCTTTCTTCAATTTTTAGGTCAAGCTCTAAAAGAGGCAAGAACTCCTCAACATGACATTAAATAGGGAGGGGTTCTCCTATGGCTAGTCATGAGTGGAATAATTAGGGTTAGGGTTAGATTCTAGGCTAGTCTACTAGTCTCAAAAGTCAAGGTCAAACTAGAATTCACCAATCTAATATTTTAACCAATAATTCTAATAAGCCAAAATGATCTAATTACCCCTAGGCTAAAAATGATAAATAAATATCCCTAATCACTTGGTTAGGCTCTTGGTCAGACAGTCTCTCGGGTTTCACTAGCAGCACATCAAAATCACAAGTCATGACTTAAAACAGTTTTTAAATAGTTTAAAAATGATTAAAAATTACCAAAAATCATAATGTGAAATAAATAACAATAATAATCATTATAATTACAAAATTTCAAAATTACCCTTATCTGGAAAACTGGGTGTTACAATCCTACCCCCCTTAGAAAAATTTTGTCCTCGAAATTAAGATGATCGCACCCCTTCTAGGTCAAACATAGTCAAAGGTCAATCACTAGTCAATTTCTCAACATCCAAGTACTTGGTCATCAGCTGGTCAACTTCTTAGGATCTTACCTATGCTAGCTACCTAAGTGCTGGTAACTAGAATTTAGCAAAAAAAGAAACTCTATAATAGGCTAGCTCTTAACTTCCCAATCCTATCAAGTCACCCATAACTAAATATCTACAAGCTAAGCACACCAATCCCAAATACCACATATATACTCAAGAACGACAACCCATTACATATATCCTAAGTATATCATCTATATATATATATATATATATATATATATATATATATATATGACTGATCAACCAAGGGTTAAAGTAGACTAAACTTATAAGTGACTGAACAAATGCTTAGAATTTAGGCTAAGGATGAATGGTCTGAATCATCAGTGTAGGCAAAAGGGAATGATGCTAAGGAGACTGAAATTATGAGCTAAAGGACAAGACATTTGGGTCCACTTGTATAGTCAAAGTGAAAGGAAACCTACATGGTGACTGAAACATGCCTCTAGATCAACCTGGCCTCTCCTCTCTATCTGGCTGAACTAACTACATGCAGGACAGTGGTCTGAAGAAGTGAACCAAACTAGTGTACAGGGAATGCAATAGGCAGTATACTGCAAATGGGTGCAGGCTACATACCAAATCAAAATACATTATATATATATACAAACTATATATATATTAACCCTTATCACCTCAACTCTACTTAATATCTAATAACACACACTCCCTACCACATGCCTATCACTCCAATGAAGGGGTCAGATACTGTAAGGTGTACTAGGACGGAACAGTGAACTGTCCAAAGTGGTGAGTGCAGACCTCTAGTATGCATGATACTAATTCTCCAGATACACAGAATATGGTAAGGGATTGATGGTTATATTGGTGAGTCAATAATTAGGTTCTGAACTATGGTCCAGTGAAACCTATGATGCAACATGGTAGGTAATAAAATTTAAGTGCAGTGAACAACTTGTACAAGTCTGAACCAAGGGGACATGGTATCTAGTGAAGGGTCTGCACACTGCCTATAAAGGTTGATCAAACATGACTGAACTCCACACAAAGAGAAATTAACTAAAATAGAAAACTGAACCAAATATAGGCTAAATAACATGTCAATACCCTATACAACAATGGCCTATAGATACCAACCAACCCATCACATATGCCAATATCATCTGCAATCTATAAGTATATATAGACCTCTCAGTCTTAGGTGAACTGCAACTATAATCAAGGACAGGCTCTGGTCATGGGTGTTTGCCATTAAAATTCTTTGATTGCAAATTTCAATACAAACAGAACAGTGTTACAATATAGGACTTAGACGTAGTCCTAGGAGTACACTTTTGTTTAATCTGGGTCCCTTATGTCGATGGAGTGAGTGGTAATGCGTTGACTCCGTTGACGATCTGACGACGGTTATCGGTTCTCTGAAGGTCTGGATTGCTCTGGGTGCTGGAGCTTGCTGAGAGAAGGAAGACGTTGAGTGTCAGTATCTGCCTCTCTGGTGGTATGTTCGTTCGTTTTTTGTGCGTGGGTGAGAAGGAAATGATCTCTCTATTTATAGTTTTACAGGCTGGCTGCTCATGCACGCATGTAGGATGCGCCGGTGCGTGGGGACGCCACGTAGTGATTGCTGATGGAGGCGCATGGACGATGCGCCCTAATCGAAGGGTAGACTTCTTCATGTTGCTGCTGTGAGCCGGCACATAGTAAAGAAGAAGATCTTTCTGTTGCTGAGATCTTGGGTGAATCGAGTCAAAGGATACGTGTCATCGGCCCATGGCTCAAAGATCTCGAATTTGGTGGGGAATGATCGGGCGAGATGCGCCTTGGATCGGGCGCATGAGGAGGCTGCGGTTCATAACCTTTAGGAGTTTCGAACCATTCTGGGCGTATGGCTTTTGAGGCACATGCAAGCGACTTTTCTTCTGTCTTTTGGGATCAGAGAACAGTCTGGGGCGCATGGCTTTTGAGGCGCATGCAGATTTGGGCGCATGGCTGCGATGGCGCATACGAGTGGTTGGATGGCCACGTGGCAGCAGCCATCGGTGGAGAAGTAATAATGATGCTGACGTTGCCGACGCTTCGTCTTCTGAAAAAGCTGTCAACTGTTCAGACTTTGGGAGGTGTGCTGCCAACTCTGTCAGTTCAATATTTAATGTTGGTGACATTCGATGGACAGCTGAGTGGGCGCATCGATTGACGTTCCACTAGGCATACGGGGATGCACGGGGGCGCATCCCCTATGAGGCGCTTGGTGTTTGTGATGCGCTTGACGCTGAAGGGTACGTCTGCATGATGTGCCTGATGTTGGAGGGCACGTCGGGGTGATGCGCTATCTGGCCGGCACATCTGATACGTCTTTAATGATGCGGCTGTTACGTTCTTCGAGTGCTTAAAATAGCCGTTTGGCTGAATTCGAGGCGTCCGGTTCATCCATTTAATGCAAATTTATTGCACGGAATTCGGAGAGCCATCCACTTGGCGCATGGGTTTGATTTGCCCGGCCTATAAATAGTGGCATGGAGAGAGAGTTTGCTTCTCGTTCTCTCACGTACTTCCGATATGAACTTGTGTATTCGAGTGCACTCTGTTGACGAAGTGCTCCCGAGAATGAAGATGTGATGCCGTGTCTTCATTGATGCACTTAAAGTTGACTGTTACATCCAAAAGACGGAGTCGAGGGCTTCCGAGGCGGGCGAAAGGTGCCTGTTGCATCGAAAGATAGGGATGCTCGGGCCTCGTTTCTGTTATTCGGGAAGAGCCGTAGATCGGAATGGCGGTGCTAGGCTCTTTCTTCCTTCAAAGTGGGCGTTGCCCATTCTGGTTGTGTTGAAAGCTGCTCCTTTAGCCGCAGTTTCGATCACGGTCTTCCTTCGCCTTTGGAGGCTCTTTCGAAGCCTCCCCTGACCACAGATTTGCGGTGCTCTTCTCTTCCTTGGTTCCAGCCAGAGGGTTAAATGCTTCATTAGTCGAAGCACTTATCAGGTGAGCCTGGCTGGAAGAGCGGCACATAACTGGGCTGCTGAAGGGATGCACATAACTGGGGATGCACGTAACTCAGCTGCTGAAAGGATGTACCCTGCTGAGTGCGCATGGCGGGATGCACCTGGTTGAAGGCGCATGGTGGCTGCTGCGCCTGACTGGAGGTGCATGGTGGTTGCTCGCCTGACTGGAGGCGCATGGTGGTTGCTGGCTGTAGACTTAGGGTCTTTTGTACCACCTTTTCTAGACATGTAATAGACTTTTATATGTAATAAAAGTCCTCTTTTAAATGTCTATATTTGCTGGTTTTGTTTGTGAAGTATTTGTCCGAGCTCTGGCGCATGTAGTGTCTGGTGCATAAGATTTCTGGCTTTGAAATTCCATGCTTCTACAAGACCCCCTTCAAAGTTTTCAAAACTTTTAGATAAGTTTTGGAATACTTTGAATAAGAAGCATGGTGGTCAAGGCGCATGACTGTTGGAGCGCATGACTGTTCGGGCGCATGCTCCTCTCAGTAAATGCAAATGATAACGTCTCGGTAACCGAAAAGATTAATGACGATCTTTTGGTTTTATTTGCTGTTATCTTTTCACAGGACCCGAGGCGACGGCTGAGGTCACCTTTCATCGGTTCACGCGTACGACTGTGGCTATAAATAGGCATAAGATGGAGAGAGAAATAGTTCTTCTATTCTCTGCCTTTGCTTTTTTAGAGTTTCTTCTTCAAAACCCTAACTTTCTTCTTCAAGAGAATGGCTTCCAAGACTCCTCGCGACGGTGCTAAGGGAAAGGAGCCGGCAGAGTTCGCCGACGAGGATGCTCCTGCCACCATTGTGACTCCGGCCGACGTTCGTCCCGCGGTGACGGTGGGTGTCGACTTTTGCTATCTTCTTTGTTCAGACAAGCTTTGGGTCATACTGTGCCCTAACTCTCTGCTGCCGACGCGTATGGGCTTCTGTCCTTGATACGCTGAGGTTTTATCCTGCCGATGTGCATAGGCTCAGGCCTTTATTATGCACCGAGGTTCAATTGCTGACGCGCATGGGTTTTGTACCCTGATGATGTGCCGAAGCCTTTTGCTGACGCACATGGGTTCACGCCCTGATGATGCGCCGAAGCTCAAACGCTGATGCGCATGGGTTTATACCCTGACGATACGCCAGGCTGCTTGACACATTGTCTTTTTGCCTGACTTTTATTTTGGTTGTGCCAGTGTCGATGACAATCACTTTGCTGAATGAGGTCCTCCTGGACGCTTCTCTTTGTCAAATGGGAGTTGATTTTGATGAGGCGGTGATCAACCCTGCGAAGGATGCTATCCTACAGAACCAACCTCGTGAGAGAGTGCTACAAATCCGGAACCAGTTGCCAATTTTCCTCCAGAGTATGATGGAGAGCGGTAGACTGAAATCTGCTGAATCTGAGGATGTCACTTTCTTAAAACCTGCATTTCTGTTTGGTGACCGACTGGTCTCTTCTGAAGCGAAGATACTGAGGATCAGAGAAGACTGGTTCTTTTCTGCAAAAGGCATGGTTCTGTACATGCGGCAACTTGACCGCCAGTTGCCGTTGACGGCCTTTTACCGTTTGGCTTCGAAGAGAAGGATGCGCTGGGAACTTACTCCTTCTCAAGGAGGGGCTTTGGGAGGTACCCTTTCGATTGATGCTACCTCGAATCAGAGGGATACCTTGGCCGCTTCACGAGCCGGTTCCTCGTTTAGTTGCCGAGCTTTGCGCCCCAGAAGCCTCTACAGTGAAGTCCCAAGCGACACGTTTGCCTTCAATGCTCCGACTTTTGCAAATCAGATGCTGACATCGAAGGTCACGTATCCGAAAGGTAAGTTTAGGGTTGAAGGTTGGTGTCACCATATTTCGAGGTTGGACGAGTTGACCATTTGGGTGCTTTCGAAGTTCAAAGCCGAGCTTAAGGAGATTGGGCTGACGGCCGCTATCCGTGCCACACAGGCTGGCGTGGATCTCAATAAGCCTATGTTCCTCGCACTCTTGGAGTTGTTCAATACCACCTTCTATACTCCAGTGGAGGAGTTGGGGTTGGCTCTCCATGAGATGTACGAAGTGTCCAAGCTTCCTTGGGGCTCGGAACCGTACGAGGAATATTTTCCGTCGAATGAAGAGATCCAGGTTCTAGAAAATAAGGACCCAGAGATGATGGCGGTTTTTAAAGAAGTGGCAAGCCATCATTATCTGATGCACCGAAAAGACAAAGGTAAGACCCAGCCTCATGTGACTGCTTGGAGGGATTATGTTTTTAAGCAGGATTTGGCGGACCCCTCGAGGATCCGGTTTATGACTTCGCATGGGCTGAAACCTGCGGAAGTGACTTCTGAGATAAGCTGGCTGGACGAGAGAGCTCCAGGTTCAAATGAGAGTGGCGAGAACGCGTATAGCTGCTTCTGGCACTGTACGCACCGGATGTTGTCTAAGGCGGTGCTGACGGCATATTTGATGATATGGCTCCGGGATTGTGTGTTTGCGGGCGGATCTGGTGCAGTGGAGAGGGTGCACCGGAACCTTATTTTGCCCGCCGTAAAATTGGTCTTTGGACGACCTTTAGCCCTCCTCCCTGCGATGGTGTGTAACCTGTTGCGGGGTTTGAGGATCTTTGCTGATGATGTCATCCTCGGGAAAGGTAAAAATCCTCGGGCCGAGCTACCGTTCTATTATCTTATGGGATGGTTGATTTTGCATCGTCCGAACGTGATGAGTCCCGGTCCTGAAGAGGATCATGTTGAAGGAGATGCCTTCATCCGCCGCTTCTACAAGAGGAAGTGGTTACACACGGGCGTCCCCGTTTGCAGGAGGGTTTTGTCCTACCTTCAGGGGTGGAAGATTGTCAAGGTTGGCCCCATCTTTAAAGACTTCGAGGCTGACCAAGATTTGGACGACTCTGGTGAGGATGCGATTACTCTGCTGAAATAGGATTTTCGTTGGTTGCAAAGTATTCGGTCTTCTTACTTGGTCTACCGCAACCAAAATAGATGTTATCTGGTGCCATATCTGCCCAGCCGGTTTGCTCGCCAGTTTGGCTATACCCAGCTAATGTTGCGGAATCCCAGTAGCAGTCTGGGGTTTATCGGGAGTTTGCTGGATGGGGCCCGGGGCTGGCAATATTACAATGCCGGGTGTACTGGTGTTCGTTTTACTACGCCAGTTCGTAACCCTAGGCCACAAATCCTGTATTCGGCCGCCAAGCGGTATTGCACCATGAATACTGCATCTCCTGGTTATGACAGGGAGACTAGTTTCATTGTTGGAACTCAGCTGGAGGCCACGGCGAATATGTTGATAGCGGCCCGGTCATATCGTCCGCCAGAATTGGCGGGATATAGGGCTGCTGCTGCAGCCTTAGTGAGGGATCCCTCTGTTGGGAAGAGACGGGCCGACACAGAAGCTGGTTCTTCTGTACCAAAAAGGCCGAAAAAGATGTCAACTCCAAAGGCAGGAGTGCCACCTGTAACGCCAGCGGAATCAGTTCCCGTTGAGGTAGGGAGTCCTTCGTAACTTTGGCTCATCTTGTCATTTTGGTGACTTGTGCTTTTCTTCTTGCAGGGATCGTTAAAGAAGAAGACCCGTGTTTCGAAACCAGGTGTCAGTAAACCGAAGGAAGTGGCAAGCTCGTCTGACGAGCGTATTCCTCCGATGTTAATGTCTCCAGTGGAGGAGAGTCCTGAAGATGTTCCTACGGAGGTTTTAGTATCTCCAGACTTTGTTAAAAGAGATACGAAGGTTGTAACAACTTCCGGGATGGTGCCAGTCGCCGTGGGGGCCTTGGACGTTGAGGGCCCAGCGGACACGGGGCTTCCTGGTGATAAAGTGGAGTGGAGTTCGTCGTCTTCGGATGACATCGCTCCAGAGTTGCAAGAGCCTGTTGCGGGGGCAATAGGTATGGTTGGAACAGAGGAGAGGGTTGATTCCCCTCCTTGTCATGATGAGGGTGGGTCGGCTGTAATACTGCCGAGCCCTACCCCAGCCTCAGTCGCGGAGGTTGAGGTGGCTACCGATCAGGAGGTAGCGACAGATCATGTCCCTGTAGAGGGACTTGGTGAAGAGATTCGTCTACCGTCCCTGACTCCTGAGGCGGGTCAGAAGACAAGTGTTGATCTCCCCATTCTGCCAGGGGAGGTACTGGCTGCTGATAGGACGTTGGGAGTTGAAGAGGTGGCCACTGACGTCGGTGGTTCTTCCAAGCTCGGGAAGGACAAGGGTGTGGAACCCTCTGTGGCTCTTTTCACTTGGGGTACCATCTCGATGCCTGTCCCGACTTCTTCTGTTCCTTTGGCTCCTCAGGCTGGTATTCCAGCCCCTGTTGATGAAGAGCCTAACGTTGTCGAGGTTCCAGTCTCGCAGGTTGAAGTCGGCGGATGTTCCTCCGGTCTGCCAACTATAGCAGCTCCTCCGACTCCTGCTATGACGCCGCAGGTACTGGCGGATGTAGATGAATATGTGAAATTCATCGTTGAGGGGGTATATAAAATGTTGCAGAGGGGTGTGTCTGCGGTGATGAACGCTAATGGGAGCTTTACAACGGCAAGAACTCTGGCGATGCCTTATATCGACCTGATCCGTCTTCACCAAGGCCATGATCATATGGTCGAGATCTTGGAGGCTTCGGTGGTTGAGCTGGACCAGCGGCTCTCGAAATTTTAGCGCATCCAACAAAATGACCTCTCCGTCTTGATAGATGCGGAGAAGGGGAAGCTGATCGCCGCGATTGAGTCTTCCTACCAGGCCACCGTGAGTGTCTGGGAGCGCAAGGTGGCTGAGACTAAAGCTGCAGTGGAGCAGTTGTCTCAGTCTACGCAGGAGACAGTGAAGGTGCGAGCTGCGTTGGACGCTAATATCGCGGATATTGATGCCCAGATCTGCCGCCTTGAGGATCAGCGAGCCCGACTTTTGCTAGATGCCAAACGTGCCCAGGTTGCACACGTGGCATTCAAGGAGGAGGAAGCGACCTTCACCCATCGAGCTCTTGTCCTAGCTCAGCAGCGGCAGCACCTGGATGAGAAGCATGAGAAGGACACCTCTCTTGAGGCCATAGAGGCGATGCGTCAAGAAGCTGAACGCCGGGTCTTGGCGACCGTAGAGACTCGGGTGGCAGACTTGAGGCGTCGTATTGAAGAGCTTTCGGCCAACCCTGGGGATGCTTAGGGGTTGTAGTCTCTTATTTTTTGTGTTTTTTTGCAACTCTTGCTGGGGATATTGTAATCTTTTACTCTCTTTTTAGAAATAAAGAAGTACACTCTTTTCTGTGATGTGTTCATTTTTGTTTGTCATGAACTTGATGATTTGTGTGGACCTATTATCTTTTTCGCACCTCGGTTTTTAGGTACAGATAATAAGTTTGAAAGAACCACCATATTTGCTCAGAGGTAATGTGGACGCGGCAAATAGGGGGTTCAGACGATAGGATCTTCCTACTCAGAGGTGTTATGGACATGGTAGGAATGACTCTGGGGGATACGCGGAACTACTCAGAGGTAATGTGGACGTGGAAGTTCTGCGATCAATGTACGGCAATACGGGGGTTGTCTGTACGGGATGTTTACTCAGAGGTAATGTGGACGTGGTAAACATGCGGGATAGCGTAGTCTTATGGAATGTAAGGTTCCGCTTTGTAGGGCACAGGGGAACAACTCAGAGGTGATGTGGACGTGGTTGTTCTTCTACTGGAGGATGCCACGGAACAGCTGGGTTCCGGAAGCGTATGAGTTTGTGGAAAGGGATTGCATATGAGCCTTGATGATTAGGTCCATAAATCCCCTTATGGAAGCACAAGTCTGAAAGATGTCAGGAGTAGTACTTCTTCAGGAACTTGCCATTGATGGGCATTATAAACAAGTCCCCATTGGGTTTGGCGAGGCGGTAAGCACCGTTTGAGTATACCGTCTCTATGATGAAAGGTACTTCCCACTTGGGCTCGAACTTTCCTGGTGTCTTGTGGGTTAACACCATCGGCCTCCTGACTGCCAGCACCAGGTCGCCCACTTGGAAAGTCCTCTGTTTGACTTTCTTGTTGAAAGCCTGTGATATACGGGCTTGGTAGAGTTCGATGCGTTGTTGAGCTAGGAGACGCTTCTCATCAAGTGCCTCCAATTCCCGCAGACGATGACATTGATTGTCCTCTTCTGTGAGTTTGTTTGTGATTGCTACACGGAGTGAGGGTATCTGGATCTCGAGAGGTAGTATCGCTTCACTCCCGTAGACCAGGGAGAAAGGTGTGTTGCCAGTTGGGGTCCGTACCGTTGTACGATAGGCCCAAAGGCATTCGCCAAGCTTTTCATCCCAGTCGCGTTTATTGGATGATACGACCTTTTTGAGTAGCCTGACGATAGTCTTGTTGAACGCCTCGGCCAATCCGTTTGCTGCCGGATTGTAGGCGGTTGAGGCCACATTTTGGATACGATTCTTGTCATAGAACCTGCTGAAAATTTGGCTGATGAACTGAGGACCATTGTCATGGATGATCCGCCGGGGTACTCCGAAGCAGTAGATGACATGGTGTTTGATGAAGCTGATTACCCTGGAGCTCTTTACTTCTGCCAGTGGGACAGCTTCTGCCAATTTAGAGAAGTAATCAGTAATGGCCAGGATGAAGCGGTGTCCCCTCGATGAAGGAGGGGTGATTGGCCCTACAATGTCCATGCCCCAGGCTTCAAAGGGCCAGGAGGCGACTGTAGGATGTAGAGGTTGTGACGGTGTGTGAATGAAGTCTGCGTGAAGCTGGCACGCATGGAACTTCTTAGCGTAGTCGACGGCGTCAGCAGCCATGGTTGGCCAGTAGTAGCCCATGCGTCGCAGTCGGTCCTGCAGCTTAGGCCCAGGTTGATGAGCCCCGCAAGTGCCGTCATGAGCTTCTCGAAGGGCTTCGGCTGCTTCTTCGTTGGACAAACATCGAAGGAGAAGTCCATCGTAGGAGCGTCAGTACAGCATTTAGTGGCTGTATCGTAGTAGAATCGAAGAGAGCGTCTCCTGACTGAGACGGCTTCTTTCGGGTCTTCTGGAAGAATTCCGTAGACAGCAAAGTCGATAAACGGGAACCTCCAGTCTCGGACATTAACACCAGTATTTGTCGGCATGGCGTGGGCCATGTGTGAGCATAGGTTGTTTTTAGGACAGACCAAGTCTCTTCCGACTACCGTGACATAGTATTGAGTCCCAAGGGGTGCTGCCAATGAGGCCGCGAGGCCAGCCAAAGCATCGGCCTCCAAGTTTTGTAGACGGGGTACATGTTCGATGAAGAACCCAGTGAAGGTTGAAATGATGTTCAATACAACTTCATGGTAAGGGATCAGATCTTCATGACGAACTTTGTATTGCCCTCTGATCTGGTTTACGACGAGTTTGGAATCACCGTAGGCCTCCAGATGATCCACCCCCAACTATTGTGCCAGCTGGAGTCCCATAATGAGCGCATTGTACTCGGCAACATTGTTGGAGCAAGGCTTCGAGAGGGAGTAAGCACGCTGGATGACCAGCTGATCGGGGGAGACTAAGACTACCCCCACTCCTGCAATGATTTGGCTTTTGGGGCCTGTTTTTGAAGTGCCATCGAAAAACATCCGCCAAACGGAGTTTTCTTCGATGACGTTGGATTCTTGGACCTCATCCGGGATGTTTTCATAGAGTCTTGAAGATTCTGGGATGGGGTGTGCAGCTAAAAAGTCAGCGAGGGCCTGACCCTTAACAGCCTTTTGTGGCACAAACACCATGTTATACGATGTTAGCAGGATTGCCCATGTAGCTAGCCGGGAGTTCAATGATCCTGGCTTCGTCATGAGGACTCTGAGTAGATTGACCCGGGAGATAACATGTATTGTCTGGCCCGAGACATAATGACGAGTCTTCTGGATGGCGAACACCAAAGCCAAGCACTCCTTCTCTACGGGGTTGTACCGGTGTTCGGCCCCGATGAGCGTTCGACTGAGGTAGTAGATTGCTTGCTCATAGCCTGTATCGCTGTTCTGAGCTAGCAGAGCACCGAGGGAATGATCCATGGCACGGACATAAAGAAGAAATGGTTTGTCGGCGACGGGTGCCATCAGGACTGGTGGGCTCGTCAAGTAGGCTTTGATGTCGTCGAAAGCTTTTTGGCATTCCTCTGTCCAGACGTAAGAGACTCCCTTCCTCATGAGCTGAGTAAAGGGTTAATATTTGCCGAAAAGATTTGCTATGAACCTCCGGATGTATGCCAGACGTCCCTGTAGGCCCCGAAGTTCTCGAAGGTTCTTCGGGGGGTCCATGTTGAGGATGGCTTTAGTCTTCTCGGGATCAACATGAATGCCTTTTGCCGTGATAACGAAGCCCAAGAACTTTCTGCTAGAAACCCCTAGGAAGGATTTAGCGGGGTTCATCTTGAGTTGGTGCGCCCGCATGAGATCGAAGACTGTTTTGAGGTCTTGTAGGTGATCTCTTTTGAGACGGCTCTTGACTGCGATGTCGTCAACATAGCATTCGACTGTCTTGCAAAGGTGTTGACGGAAAATGGTGCTCATAGCTCGTTGGTATGTCGCACCGGCGTTCTTCAAGCCGAAGGGCATCACTGTGTAGCAGAAAACACCCTTCGGAGTCCTGAATGACGTGTGTTTTGCATCATCGGGGAACATCTTGATTTGATTGTAGCCTGAATATCCGTCCATGAAAGACATGCGTTCAAAGCTACATGTGTTGTCGATCATCACATCGATGATTGGAAGCGAGAATTCGTCCTTCGGACAAGCCGAGTTGAGATCCCTGAAGTCGATACAGACTCGTATCTTTCCATTCTTCTTGGTGACAGGGACGACATTGGCTACCCAATCTGGGTGTTGTTCCTCACGGATGAAGCCGCTAGTCAAGAGTTTATCCACCTCCTGATCGATGGCGTTCATGATGTCCGGACGGAAGCGTCGCTGTTGTTGTTTGGCAGGCTTGGCATCAGGTAAGATGTTCAGCCTATGCATCGCGATCTGGGGATCGAGTCCCGGCATGTCTTCATAGCTCCAGGCGAAGACATCGATATACTCTTTAGCAAGCTGGATTAAAGACTCTCGGTCTTCTCCCTCTAGGCTTTTGCTGATGAAGATGGGTTTGGAAGAAGCTCCGTCCCCAAGGTCGATCTTCTCGACTTCGTCTTGGGAGGTTCACGTAATTCAAAACGAGACTCCCATTGTTTCCCTTAGGCGTTGAGCCCAGGGTTCTTCTTCGAAGGGTTCCGGCGTTTGGTCTTCGCCTTCATCTTCTTAAGGTTGTGCTGATGTCATGTTAGCTGACAGCACTTTCCTGAAGACTGGTCCGATGCTGGTATCGAAATCCCATGTCGATGCTTCAGAGGAGTGAGAATGTTCTACTTCCTCTGCGTCCGAACTCTCTGAAGTTGATGGCGGCGTGACATAGCCTGCCCCCCGTCGAGTCTGATTATAGTAGTCCTGTGGCTTTCCTTTAGGTGTTGGAAGCCGGAGAGGGAGACGTCGACCCTTGCCGTAGTTCAGGCCTTTGCTGCTTTTTAGGTCGTAGCCCATCTTTTGGATGATGTGCTTTGCCGTATCCGTGTACCGATAGACTTGTATTCTGCCGGTATCTGGTTCTTGCTCGAGTGGCGGAAGGTCTTGATGACGCTCGACTTTGCCAAAGATGATGGATTCTTTGTCTCGACTTCGTGGAGGGACTATGTAACAGACTCCTTGAGACGGGACTACACGATTTACATGATGGACGGTCGTTATTTGTGTTTGCAACGACCGTAGAGCGTTATCTAATGTATACATGGCATTCCAATGTGGAAGACAGGAATAATTAAAAGATACTCTATTATTGATAAAATATGAGATTTTATCCCGTGGGATTACATTGTCTAGGGAGGGTGCGTCTACATCAGCAGAGATGTATTCGCCTAGTTCCTCATCTGTAAGTACTGGGATTGGATCAGGAGAGTCCACCACAGCTTTGATTTTAGGGTCCGAGAGGGTTATGTGAGCCTTCCCGAGTATCTTGGATGACTGCGACGGCTTGCCCTTGAGACGCACCTTCAGAGGTGCCTCAACTGCGTCTCCGGTGATTGGTGCCTTCCCCTGTAATTTTGCTATAAGGGAAGCCGATGTTTGTGGCGGCTTTCCCTTGAGGCGTATCTTCAGGGGAGCTTCAGGAGCAACTGGTGCTTTCCCGAGTAGCTTAATGCTCATGGAAGGCAACTTCTGAGGTGGTTTGCCTTTGAGTCGGATCTTCAAAGGGGCATCGAGAGTGACCTCAGGCTCCATGTCCGGCTCTGCTGCTGTTTCTGCCTCGTCATCAGCATCATTGGCTTCTTTCTCGTCAGGTGACTTGTACAAGTCGGAGTCGGTGAAGTAGGCTTCAATCCCTTTGAAAGGATCGATGTCTGCGAACTCCGTCCGGATGACGCCATTGGTGGATACGTACTTCATGCATTGGTGGAGCGTGGATGGCACCAACATGTACTCATAGAGCCACGGTCGACCGAGCAGGATGTTGTAGTTGACCTCAGCATCCAAAACGTAGCATGTCACCTCGGTTCTGAGATTACCGATGTGATACTTTAGCCGAATTTTGCCCAGCGGCTCGCTTTTACTAGCGTTGAAGCCACTGATTGTTGTGTTGGAGGGCGCCAGCCGGTACATCGGGATCCCCAGTGTTGAGAGTAGCACCTTCGGAATGATGCTGAGGGAAGACCCCAGATCGATCTGAATTCGACTCACTTTAACTGAACCGACATACCCTGTGTAGTACAGTGGCCGGTTATGTCGGTGTGCTTGAGCAGCATGTCTTGTTGGGTGAAAGTTATGTTCGGGATAACTTCATCCGCACAATGACAGTACGCACAGGTAGTTGGGAGATCTTCAGGCTGCTTGACCTGACTGAGGAAGGATTCAGCATCCTTCAGAGCTTCACAGAGAGCTTCTCGGGAGTCTTTGGAAAGATGCAGGAGCTCGAACAAGGATAGACGGGCAGGAGTACTGGCCAGTTGTGCCAGTATGTCAAAGTTGTGGGGCTTGGCTAGCCCCGAAGCATTCTCCTTTCGTAGGGGTCTGTCGAAACGAGCCTCCACATGCTTCTGCTTATTGGCTGCTGAGGGCTTAGATGGACCCTCCTCCTGGGCAGCAGGGATGGTGTCAGGGGGCACCACCTCGACGGCAGCTTCGTCGGGTTGGACGTTCAGTTGCGAGCGCGTCTGCACAGGAAGTGCCTCTTCTGTTGAAGAAGAGACCATACGGCAAGACTTGATCTTCCTGCCTTTGGATTTGGAGGTAGGGCGTACCTCCGGTTTAGTCACCTCGGAGACGAGGTCGGGGTGAACCCATAGGACCTCCCCTCAAGATGTGGTGAGTGGGATGAGTCCACTCACGTTGTCACGAGTAGGTGGTAAGTTAACCACCTCCATTGTCGCCTTAGAAATGGGGACGATGCCATCTTGTGTGGTAGTTGGCGGCAAGGTGCCAAACTGGAGTGATACCATGTTGGCGGACACCGTCTTCTCCTCGTAGTCGACGGAGATTACATCCGTATTGATCATGCGCTGGATGTAATTCTTGAGGACATAGCAGTCCTTGGTTGGGTGTCCGACAAACCGATGGTAGTGACAATACCTCGGGTTGTCCACTTTCCCAACCTCGTCGGGACGCTTCGGGTCCGGAAGCTTGATCTTGTCACCCTGCTTCAGTATCTCAAAGAGTTGCAGAGTGTCTTCGTCATTGAACGAATAAACCTCCTTTGGCCTTGGCGCGAGTGGAGGCTTCTGAGTAGGTGCTGACGCACCTTTTGAGGCATTGACAGTCAATGCCTGTTTCCCATTTGTCTCTCGTCCGGGGTTGTTGGCTGCAGATCGCTTCCTCTTGTCCTCGAAGGCAGGGAAACTGACACCCAGAAGACGAGCATTGGCCGCCTTCTTCTCTGCGGCTTCTGCTTCAATGATTAAGGAACTCCAGTCAGGAGGAGGAGTGGAGTTCAGCCAGAGCTTAACTGCAGGCAGCATGTTCATGCTGCAGGAGGAGAGAAGCGCATGTTCTGACATGCCCGGAGGTAGTCTGAAGCAGGCATGTCGGAAGCGTTCGATGAACACTCGAACCGTTTCCTTCTCCTTCTGGCGTATTTCTATAAGGGACGCCATTGTCATGTCCTTTCCGCCGTCGTAGAAACGGTCGAGAAAGAGGCCCGTCAGGTCGTCGAAGGACGATATAGAATTGTCGGGGAGGCTGCAGTACCAGTCGTACGCCACTCCCTTAAATGCTCCGACGAATATGCTAGTGAGGAGCGCGTCCTCCTTCGAAAGATGCCCCGTCTGAGACTGGAAGTACGTCAGGTAGCGACGCGGAGAGTCCTTCCCGTCGTACGACGTCAGTGTTTGTGGTTTATACTTTGGAGGATAAACCACCTTGTTCCACTCGAGGGGATAAGGTTGGGGGATGCCCATCTTCTGGTGCTCCTCTTGCCTCGTCTTAGACTCAAAGCGTTCCCGCAAGTCCCTAATCATCTCGACCACGTCATTTGTGGAGCTGGGAGTCGTAGAAGGTGGTACCACCGGGAGTTGAGCGTTTGAGGGCTCCGACGTCCGAGGTGCCTCGCGGCGATCCGTATCCGAGGATACCCGTTGAAGGGGTATACTCGATTCTCCATTGGCCCCAGGATCAGGACCGGTAGAAGGTATTCTGGCCAAGGCTGACCGTATCTCAAACACTGCTTGAGTCAGTGTTTGCATGGAGGCAGAGAGGGTTTTGAGTCCTCCCTCCAGGGTATCTATGCGCTGGACGAGGTCTGTTGACGGCGCATCAGACTCGATATCAGCCCCAGTCACGTTTATTGTCATGACACGACCGGGAGTGGATGGATGGGTCGAGGCTTCACTCTCGGCCTCGCTCTCTTGTAGGGGAGTCACCTCTCCTGGCTCATCTTGGCCACCCCCAGCCATGTTCTGGAGATCATTCCCGACGGACGCATCTACAAGGGCTTGACTACCCTCGGCTTCGTCTTGAATGGCTCCTTCGTCTCCGGAATTCAGGTCCGCAGATGTTAGACTACCCCCAGCTATGTTCTGGGGGATATTCTCGTTTTGAGGGTCTTCTGGGAGGCTGACTTCGCCTCGAGGATGAAGATGCACCTCAGCTGTGCTTTGAACACCTTCGTCTTCGGAAGAAGGCTCGATAAGGGTCTGACTACCCCCAGCCTCCTCCAAGATCTTCTTCCTCCTCCGAGTGCCTTCGAACACTCCGGAGGACGAGACAGCTGCCTTGGTTTTCCTCGGCTGGCTTTTGGAGGACGAAGAATTGCCGGTTGTCTTTCGGACCGACGAGGAGTTGGAGATCACATTGCATGAGGCAACCCTTGATTCTTTTTCTGTTGACTCCTTCTTCCCGAGGTGACGTCGGAGGGGTGTCGATGATTGCAGCCGCTGGAACACCGACTGCCTTGGTGGGACTGCCGTTTTATAACAGCAGTTGATGGTGACGACAGCACAAGTGTGCCCCGTGAGGGGCGCATCGTGCTTGTCAGTTGACTCTCCTGATCGGTGCTTGTGAGTGATCACATTACGCAGATCATTGGAGGAGAGTGCCGCCTTCACACCCCCTTCAGGCGCATGGCAAGGCCAAGCGCCAGGGTGGTCGGGTGAGTGCTGCGCCCCCCGATCTAATACCAAACAGGCATCTCGATCCGTAGTGGGGGAACCACAACATCTAAAGTGACTTGAACGGACCTCAGACGCACAACCAGAGGAGGCGCGGGAGTTCAAGACCACTGAATTTGCCTCGCTCAACTTGGTTGTGCACGCAATAGATGCGCCCAAGCGAGACGAGGACTTTGAAGGTCGACTCGTTTCTGGCACAGAAGCACCTGAGTCGACCTTGTACAGCTTACCATCAGCGGCGCGCATGATTGTGAGCGCATGCTTCTGGCTCACTGCTGGCATAGCACGTTTGTGGCGCATGGCTCGTGCTGCCTTGGACTTCTTCGTACCAGGCCGCTGGGGTGCATAGTACTCAGAATCCAAATTCTCCTCGCCACTACAGCGAGTGAGTCTGTCAAAGACAGAGACTTTTAGTGGCGCATCAGAGGTGATGCACGGGGCATTGGCTGCGCCCCTGCTCCGTCGACGCATCTTCCTCGCCTGAGAGGGAGATGGCTGGGGAACGTGGTTAGCCGCACGTTTCTCCGAGAGATGCGCTGCACCAGCGGGCGCATCTTGGTTGCTGAGGATGTCAGCAGGAAGGGAAGGCTAGATTGGTGCGTCCCCTTCGGTGGTGGTGCCCGAGGCGTCGACCTTGCGCACCCAGACTCGACGGGTCTTCTTCGGCTTCGGTAGCCGCTTCAAAGGACTCGCACTGCCTTCAGAGATGAACTCCTCATATACCTGTTGATTGAGGCGTACGACCAACGTCTTGTGGGAGGAGCCCACCTTCACGTCGTCGGATTGTGACACAGCTTTCTCGGTGGAGGAGAAAGAGGTCCCCAGCAGAGTCGCCAGCTTGTTTGCCATTAAAATTCTTTGATTGCAAATTTCAATACAAACAGAACAGTATTACAATATAGGACTTAGACGTAGTCCTAGGAGTACACTTTTGTTTAATCTGGGTCCCTTGTGCCGATGGAGTGAGTGGTAATGCGTTGACTCCGTTGACGATCTGACGACGGTTATCGGTTCTCTGAAGGTCTGGATTGCTCTTGGTACTGGAGCTTGCTGAGAGGAGGAAGACGTTGAGTGTCAGTATCTGCCTCTCTGGTGGTATGTTCGTTCGTTTTTTGTGCGTGGGTGAGAAGGAAATGATCCCTCTATTTATAGTTTTGCAGGCTGGCTGCTCATGCACGTATATAGGATGCGCCGGTGCGTGGGGACGCCACGTGATGATTGCTGATGGAGGCGCATGGACGATGTGCCCTAATCGAAGGGTAGACTTCTTCATGTTGCTGTTGTGAGCCGGCACGTAGCAAAGGAGAAGATCTTTCTGCTGCTGAGATCTTGGGTGAATCGAGTCAAAGAACACGTGTCATCGGCCCATGGCTCGGAGATCTCGGATTTGGTGGGGAATGATCGGGCGAGATGCGCCTTGGATCGGGCGCATAAGGAGGCTGCGGTTCATAACCTTTAGGAGTTTCAAACCATTCTGGGCGCATGGCTTTTGAGGCGCATGCAAGCGACTTTTCTTCTGTCTTTTGGGATCAGAGAACAGTCTGGGGCGCATAGCTTTTGAGGCGCATGCAGATTTGGGCGCATGGCTGCAGAGGCGCATGCGAGTGGTTGGATGGCCACGTGGCAACAGCCGTCGATGGAGAAGTAATGATGATGCTGACGTTGCCGACGCTTCGTCTTCTGAAAAAGCTGTCAACTGTTCAGACTTTGGGAGGTGTGCTGCCAACTCTGTCAGTTCAGCATTTAATGTTGGTGACATTCGATGGACAGCTGAATGGGCACATCAATTGACGTTCTACTAGGCATATGGGGACGCACGGGGGCGCATCCCCTATGAGGCGCTTGGTGTTTGTGATGCGCTTAACGCTGAGGGGCGCGTCTGTATGATGCGCCTGTTGTCGAAGGGCGCGTCGGGGTGATGCGCTATCTGGCCGGCGCATCTGATACGTCTTTAATGATGCGACTGTTACGTTCTTCGAGTGCTTAAAATAGCCGTTTGGCTAAATTTGAGGCGTCCGGTTCATCCATTTAATGCAAATTCATTGCACGGAATTCGGAGAGCCAACCACCTGGCGCGTGGGTTTGATTTGCCCGGCCTATAAATAGTGGCATGGAGAGAGAGTTTGCTTCTCGTTCTCTCACGTACTTCCGATATGAACTTGTGTATTCGAGTGCGCTCTGTTGACGAAGTGCTCCCGAGGGTGAAGATGCGACGCCGTGTCTTCATTGATGCACTTGAAGGTGACTGTTACATCCAAAAGACGGAGTCGAGGGCTTCCGAGGCGGGCGGAAGGTACCTGTTGCATCCAAAGATAGGGATGCTCGGGCCTCGTTTCCGTTATTCCGGAAGAGCCGTAGATCGGAATGGCGGTGCTAGGCTCTTTCTTCCTTCAAAGTGGGCGTTGCCCATTCTGGTTGTGTTGAAAGCTGCTCCTTTAGCCGCGATTTCGATCACGATCTTCCTTCGCCTTTGGAGGCTCTTTCGAAGCCTCCCCTGGCCACAGATTTGCGGTGCTCTTCTCTTCCTTGGTTCCAGCCAGAGGGTTAAATGCTTCATTAGTCGAAGCACTTATCAGGTGAGCCTGGCTGGAAGAGCGGCACATAACTGGGCTGCTGAAGGGATGCACATAACTGGGGATGCACGTAACTCAGCTGCTGAAAGGATGCACCCTGCTGAGTGCGCATGGCGGGATGCGCCTGGTTGAAGGCGCATGGTGGCTGCTGCGCCTGACTGGAGGCGCATGGTGGTTGCTGCGCCTGACTGGAGGCGCATGGTGGTTGCTGGCTGTAGACTTAGGGTCTTTTGTACCACCTTTTCTAGACATGTAATAGACTTTTATATGTAATAAAAGTCCTCTTTTAAATGTCTATATTTGCTGGTTTTGTTTGTGAAATATTTGTCCGAGCTCTGGCGCATGTAGTGTCTGGCGCATAGGATTTCTGGCTCTGAAATTCCATGCTTCTACAATGGGCGCCTCACTGAAAAAAGGTAAGAAAAGTAATAATAATCATCAAGGCTGTAAGGCATACTAACATCCTATATGTAAACTGGTTGGTATTATAAATAACAGGGAAATCATCTACAATGGGTTACTATTCTAATACCAATACTAACTATCATCTCTAGGGTATAGACACTCTATAAGTCATCACATCATTACACTATAAAAGAACTACATATTAATAAGGTCTACAACTAAATATCCCTACTACTAAGTTATTTGATGATGAAATACAATTTTTATAACAACAGAAGGGTATGATAATCATATGCGTCTGTCCAAAATCATGTTGTTCAGAGTCTTCGTCATGCTAGTGAGCAAGGCTACGATAATCACAGAGTCCTTGACTAAGGTACATACCTCTAGGTTCATGGTATTTAAAATTTTCGCATTGCCGCATGCGACGGCGAAAACCTTAAATTCCCACACCCGAGAAATACGTCCAAAATCTGATTATATGTCCTCACTATGCCAGCTAACACGACTATCGAAGATTCTAGATCCCATAACTGAGGTGACCTAGCCCATATGATTTTTCTCAGAAGAAAACAAACATAACACAAGAACAACAGAACAAAATTAATCAGTCAACAAGGAGCAGATGGAATCGAATTTCAAGATAGTTATAAGAGGCAATTGTGGAAATGGAATCGAGAAGATCGGAACCTGCAGCAAGATCTCCAATAGCCTGTGCATCCTCGACTGTCATGGTGAAAGCTCGCCCTTGCTGGTTTTCTCTAGCCTGCTGCTGATGCTGTATGTACCTCTGCTGCTGAGAGAATCGGGAATGACGGGGGAAGGTCTCTGTACAGGCAGAGGTGCACCTCCAATGTAGCAGAAACGCCAACCTGAGTTGGCACAACAGAAGCTGCGGTCTCGAAGCCCTGTTAAACAGGATGAGAGGTGGCCAGCCTCTCGATAGTATCCTCCGAACCGGAGCGATAAGATCATGTCTCCATAACCATCATGAAGACAAATCAAAACAAGAAACAATTACTGAGAATGAAGCAAAAAAAAATCAAAGAAGAACAGTTTATATTCAAGGGAAAACAGTGAGCAGCAAATTTAGATAAAAGGGTTCTGATAAGGAGTTTTTCCTAGTGTGATTGAGTACCCTCAAAAATATCCCAATCCTACTGCAGGCTGTAGTGATACTCTAGTTCGAATACCACTACATAAACTCGGCCTACATGGGCCACCACTTAAAACGTGTCACGATCCGCACCCTAGAGTAAGGGTACGAGACGTGGGTACGTCCAGCCTACGCCACAGTGTCGGCGATAGACCGCTGTCCTAGGTCAAACATCTAACAATATAAAGGTACCTGTACAGTATATACACTCCGAATGGAGGTGACATAACAAATACAGTCTCAATCACATCTAAGGTAGAGCATGATAAAAGATAGATAGATAAGAACAGAATGAATCCACAGAGAAAATAATTCAGATAAAGTCTAAGTGTCTAAGATAAATACATATCCAGAACATCAGATAAAATAACTTCCAGTATATACAATAATGTATCAATGGGAAGACAAGGTAAGAGTCTAAGCTAGCAGTCTAAACCACTGTTGGTAGATCCTCTACTGCAAGTGGGTCCAAGTCACAGGTGTTGTCTAAAGCTGCACCATAATGGGTAGACACCAGAGCCTCAACATTCACTGTAAAATTTTTAACAGGTCCAGTCAGGATAGGAGCGAGTAGAGTACATCTCAACAAATCATAACAGGTTAGAAAAAATAAACATGCTAGAGAGTAAGATACAGGAAACTGAAGAACAACATGATGTAAAAAGAGAGAGACTGTAAGTAAATAGCTACAGTATATAGAGAACTAACAGTGACTAGTGATTCAGAGCACAAGATGGTTATGTAAATGGTACGATGTTGCACACGAGTAACCTAAAGAGGTTGCACACGAGTAATCTACTGGATTGAATACATAACCACTTCTACTCCCCCGTCCCAATCAATACACAAGGATCTAGCCAAGTTATGTTATTGCACACGAAGTATAGTCATACACGAAGATCATGTGAACACATGAATATACACGATTTCACACGATTTGTACACGAATGTCACGAATACAAGGAGTACGCGATGCTCACGATAAAGTACACGAACATAAAATACCCGATGTATCCGCTAAGGGGATAACATCGTACGACAAGATCCATATAGTACTAATCCGTGTTTCCAACGTGTCAGCATCATGTAAAGTAATCTAAAGCAGGAAATATAATCCTAAACAAGATATGAAATGATCAGAGAATGTACTCGCCTGTATCCTGAGTATCCGAAGAGAATCTACTGTCCGAGGAGTGGTGTCTGTCTTCTATAGAACAGTACAAGTCACTATATGTCTAAAATAATATATCAGACTACTACAATGCATCTACATGATGTTTGGGGTCTAATTAGACTAAGGTCAACTCTCGGTCAACTCTAGTCAACTAGACTAGTCAAACTAGGTCAACTAGGTCAAGCCTAAGCCAAACAAGTCTCACTAAGCCTAACCAGCCTATTCTAGCAAGCACACACAATATCTAGGCTATACAAGCCAACAACACACCTACACTGGCATTCAAGCCATATACACAGGCTATGAGCCATAGGCTAAACACACATTATGACCATTCCACACATTCACACATATTGACTATATCTAATTTAATATAATTAACACACATTACACATAGGCCACATTATAATATATATCACATATATAGATATATATATATATACATATATATATATATATATATATATATATATATATATATATATATATATATATATATATATATATATATATATATATATATATATAGGCTAAACACACATTATGACCATTCCACACATTCACACATATTGACTATATCTAATTTAATATAATTAACACACATTACACATAGGCCACATTATAATATATATCATATATATATATATATATATATATATATATATATATATATATATATATAGAGTGATAGGAAATAGCATGTGTGTTTGTGTAAAATCTGTTAAACAGTGTGTGTTACCATGTGAAAATAGTGTGTATCATGTGTCAATAGGTACTCAGGAATAGGAAGTGTCACATGTGTGTGTGTAGAGTGAGGGTGTGAGTGATATGAACATGTGTGTGATATGGTGTAATAGAGGACAGTAGTGATGTGTCACTTATGTGTCAAGGTGGCAGTTAGAACTGGAATTAGTGTGTGTGTGTAGAGCATGCATGTGTAGGTGAATGGAAAAACATTAGAGTGCTCAGGTTTTAGCATTTAGGAATATGAGAACTGAATGACAGTTCACATTAGTGTGTATATAGGGACTGAAATAGGGAAACAGTGAATAACCTCAGGTGTTAGTGATGCAATGATGCCATTCTCAGGTTTTTCAGAATTAGGAAATATCACATGTGTGTGTGTGTATATGGAAAAACATTAAACAACTCAGGTTTTGCAATGACAGCCCATACCTTAATCGAAATCCCATTCTTCTATCCCAACACAACCAATCATTCAACAACACCAAACATGAGTGATGAATTATCATGAAATTAAATATCAATTCAGTTTTTAAAAGAGAAATTGAATGACAGTTATATATAAACTAACAGTTAACTCCTATTCGAAATTCCCAACAGTAATCAATCCAAAACAATTCTCATATGTAACCATCATTAGAATAACTAACACACATGTGATTGATATGGCAATTAACTCATCAAATCAGTTTTAGAAAAATAGAAGTTTAGAAAACTGAATTCCCAGGACTGTGTATCAGTCCACATAGCACAGCCCAATCCCAATGTTCGAATTCCATTACTCAAGTACAAAAACCTATCTAACTTAAAAACCCAACCTGTCAGTTGCTAACACATGTGTACATGAATCTAATCATGAAAATTAAACACTAAGATTCAGTTTAAATAGGAACTAAAAAATCAGAAAATAATGCAGTGTATATAGTATCAGTCAACAGTTCATTTAGCAGTCCAAACCCCATTCGAATCCAAAAACCCTACACTAGTCAATAGCTAATCATAGCAGTAATCTAATACACCTGTGTATGAGTTAAACATGGTAACTAATCATCAAAAAATCAGTTTTAAATAGAAATCAAATTCAGCATTTGAGAAACAGAACGCATGTATCAGAATTTTGGGGAAATACAAATTCGAAGATCAAAATCATGATAATATTAGGAACTAAAGGTTGGTAAACAATAGTGTAGGTGTCATAGGGCCACACGAGTCTCGTGGTGTCCTTACGACAGGACACAACGTGTCCAATCCTGTTCGAACACACACAGACACTCGCACAGGCACACACCGTCGTGCACGCGTGTGTGTCACTCTAGGATACGACACGTTGTACGACACATGCTGTGGTCATGTCCACGTGTTCGACCCATATAGGGCTACGTGTCCATTGCCCTGTACCGTGTCCTAGACACGTGTCGTGTCAGTTCTAAAGTCGTGTCAGTAGCTAAAATCGTGCGTGCATAGCCCGCGTGCGCGGCCAGTACGGCCAGTACGAGGAGGAGAACTCCTCGCACACTGTATCATATGGGCTCAAATTTTGGAGAGCCATGTCAGTCAATGCCCTGACATCCTCCCAAAATTTGGCATGTCCCCGTGTCCGACACAGTGAGTTATCCTGCCCGAGATGCAGGACAGTGCACGTGTCCTCGCGTACGCGTGTCCAATACCAAATCCGACACAAAAATGACACCAAAACACAAAACCCTCTTCACAATAATTAATGTACATATTTAGATCTACAAATTCATGTAATTAGATTTTCAAAAATCGAAAATAAATTCCTAAGTAATATTTAATCAAACACCTATACGTACACTATGACACGTGTCCGATACGAACACCAAATGGACACAAAATTGGCCCAAACTTCAGGGACAGCTAGGGGACTCCTAGATCTAGCCCTAAATGCAAAGAAAATAGAATATTAGATCAATTTGGGGAGTTTTACCTATAGGTGCAAAAAGCAAGAAAGAGCTTCAAATGGGGGGGTGTTCTTCTTGATGGCCAAATGCTCCAAATTGATCCAAGGCTGAGATTACTCTCCATGAACAGTAAGAATAGGTTAATTAGAACCTAATGCAAAAGATTTGAGCCAAAAAGGACTTGAAATTAAAAAGTTATGGATTGGGGAAGATGGCTCTTTACCTCTTTCTTCAATTTCTAGGTCAAGCTCTAAAAGAGGCAAGAACTCCTCAACATGACATTAAATAGGGAGGGGTTCTCCTATGGCTGGTCATGAGTGGAATAATTATGGTTAGGGTTTTTCAAAATTGGCCCATGGGCTTAAGTCCTAATCATTTAAGTCATTAAGTCATAAGCCATTTCATAAAACCATAAGTCATGACTTAAATTCACTAAACCAAATCCCCTCATTCTAAAACTAATCTCTAATGACTAAAATGGGTTAACTCAAGTTAGGCTAGGGTTACCATAGCTAGGGTTAGGTTCTAGGCTAGTCTACTAGTCTCAAAAGTCAAGGTCAAACTAGAATTCACCAATCCAATATTTTAACCATTAATTCTAATAAGCCAAAATAACCTAATTACCCCTAGGCTAAAAATGATAAATAAATATCCCTAATCACTTGGTTAGGCTCTAGGTCAGACAGTCTCTCGGGTTTCACTAGCAGCACATCAAAATTACAAGTCATGACTTAAAACAGTTTTTAAATAGTTTAAAAATGATTAAAAATTACAAAAAATCATAATGTGAAATAAATAACAATAATAATCATTATAATTACAAAATTTCAAAATTACCCTCATCTGGAAAACTGGGTGTTACATCTATTGTGGTGAAGCGGGACATCAGATGAGAGATTGTCCCATGAGCCCTCGTATTACTGGTGCAGCTCAAGGAGCGCGGGCTAGGCCACCTGCGGTACCGCATCATGCCCTACACCAGCAGCGGAATATACCCCGCCAGGGTAGGGCTTTTGTGATGACTGTCGAGGAGACCCACCCTGCAGGCGATGGATTAGGAGGTTAGGTCTTGTTCCTTCGTTTTACATGTTTCTTTCCACCCATTGATTGATGATTGTTTTCTTAGTACCTTTAGTTTGCATATGTGATGATCATGCTAGATAAATAGAACACCACAATGAAGACTGCAATAACATGATACTGTAGAGACTACAACCATACATGTGTTCTGATTTTCTAGTTTGCATGTTATGTAACTTAGGATAAAATTTAGTAGACTTTGATTGTTGGGAGCTTGACCTAGAGAAGAGTACAACCGTTTTGAATTTCGAGGACAAAATTTTTCTAAGGGGGGTAGGATTGTAACTGCATATTTTCAAAATTGAGGATTATTTTAAACTTTTGTAAAATTGATTATTTAATAATAGGATTAAATCATGTTATTGATTTATTAGTGATTTTGATTATTTTAATATCATTAAATTAGTGTTTTATGATTTTGTTCTTTGACTAGTGTAACCTTAGAGCTACTTAGCCTAGATACTAACCATGACCATGGAGGCCTAACCCATGTGATTAGATTAGCTAATTACAACTTTTTAGGCTAAGGGTATTTTGGTCATTTTGTGACTTTTGAATTATTTAGGATTTTGATTAATTGGTGAATTTAGATTATTTTAATAATATTTAAATTGATGGATTATAATTTTGGTCATTTTTCATATTTTAAATTTTTAGGAAATTTTATATTTTAATATTGTATTTTCGGAATTTGTTTAGTCGGGTTTAAGTTTCGTTTTGTTCCGACTTGTGTTAGTGACCCGGGTAGCTTAGACTCTAGACGGGACCCCAAGAATAGTTAGACATGGCCCACAAATCCCACTAATTAGTCTAGTGTAATTAGGCTAATCCCATATGACAAGTTTAGTCATTTAGAGATTATAAACTTGACCCTTTTGACCCCGAAC
Organism: Iris pallida; assembly: GCA_029216955.1. Taxonomy (NCBI): domain Eukaryota; kingdom Viridiplantae; phylum Streptophyta; class Magnoliopsida; order Asparagales; family Iridaceae; genus Iris; species Iris pallida. The sequence continues at coordinate 3,022,400 of JANAVB010028620.1, forward strand.
CTTCACATGACTTAAGTTGAACCAAAGGAGACTAGTTGAGGGCATATTGGACTTTTCAAATGGACCCAAATAGGGCATCATGGCAGCCACTATAGCTTAGGGTTTCCCTCTTTTCATTTCATTTCTCTACTTGCCTCCTTTTTCCTATTTTGTGTTCTTCCCCAAAACTTGAGAGCTTCCGTCCAAGTTTTGATCCCCTAAACCTTCCAAATCTCCATCCATTCCACCTAATCTACCAAGGAAAGGGTGCTAGCTATACATTGGAGCAAGGAGCAAGGAAGGAGTGTCCAACTTTGAGGAGAGTCCGTGTCGACTTCGTGTCCCTTGGAGTTTTCATTGGGAATCAACTCTCAATAGGTATCTATCTCTCTAATCCCTCTCTATTTCATCTTTGCATTGCATTTTGATAGTTTTGAACCCATAGGAATCACCCCCATATATGTACCATCCTTAGGTTTGATTTTGAGACACTTTGTAATCCTCATTTGGAAGTTATGATGGTTTTTGTGGCACCCAAGGAGAAATTCCGAGGGTGGCCCACCAAGTGTTTGTAGGAATGTCCCATAGATATTTTTGTCCTCTAATTTCAGATTTAGATTAGTTAGAGGGTAGTTTAGTCATGTTAGAAATCTTTTCCATGGTTTTCATTAGGTTCCCTACAAGTTTGGGCATGTGGTTTTAGCCTACATCTCATATTTTCATGTATCAATGTGTTAAATGACACATTATTAAATAGTGGACTGTTTTGGGCATTTATATATATATATATATATATATATATATATATATATATATATATATATATATATATACATATATATATATATATATTGATATGTGTGTAGGTGTGTGGTGGTGTATACTGTCACGATCCGCACCCAGTGTAGGGGCATGAGAAGTGGGTACGTCCAGCCTAAGCCACAGTGTAGGCGTTAGAACGCTGTTCTAGGTCACTATTTAATCAACAACTTACGCAATTATATAATAAACATGTAACAATCTCAACTCCGAATGGTGGACAAGTATAAGATACGATAATACTCAATCACAATCTAAGCACGATAAGATAACACATGAGTCTAACAACTATATGAAACTCAAGCAACTTAAATAAACTTCTTAACAACATCTCAAACAATCTCAAATACAACTTAATTTCCAAGTTCTAAAAGTGAAACTAAACCATAAACTAGTATTCTACTCCAAGCTCTAGTGGTCCTCTAGGCTAGCTGTGAATCTCCAGGTTACTTGTAATATTTTCAACAGGTCCAATCAGGACAGGAGCGAGCACAATACATCTCACGCAGTTCATAACATGTTAGAAAATATAAAACATACAAAAGAGTAAGATACATGAACCGTAAGAAGATGTACATGAAAACGAGAGAGAATTTATAACTGAAAATATATATAGGATAAGTAAAACTGCAAGTACTAGTAATTTAGAGCACAATATGGTTATGTAAACGGGTTAGGTTATACAATAACAATAGGTAACTCCATCATACGTGAGTGTACAATGGATATATAAAATAGTTGTACAAAATGGGATTTTGATCACATAACCATTTCCTACTCACCCTCCCCAATCAATACACAAGGATCCAATCCAGTTACGTTACCTTGTACAATAGTTTCTCCATGAAGCTCATGTGATCATGAGAGTACAAGATGCACAATGAGTATACATAAATAGGGGTGTACAATAAATATAATATGTTCGTGAAACGCACATCATAATATGTATATGTTGAACACAATGGGGATAATATCGCAAGAGAAGATCCATATAGTACCAATCTGTGATAACAATCGTGCCAGTATCAAGTAAGGTAATCTAGAGTAAGAATATAAGTCCTGACAAATATGAAACGATCAGAGAATGTACTCGCCTGTCACCTTGAATGACTGATATGAATAGATGTCCGAACATGTGTCACAGAGTCCTATTTAGAGCAACACAGGTTATAAAGAGTTTAATTTATATGGTAATTGAAATTATAACACAATCTACACGAGTCTAAGTCAATCTAGGTCAAAGTCAACTCCTGGTCAACTCTGGTCAACTATAAAGTCAAACTAGGTCAACTCTAGTCAACTGTGGTCAAACTAGCTCGGGTTGGGTCAACAATGGTCAACTAGTCTAGGTTAGTCAATTCTAGGTCTAAACAAACCAAGTATATGTAAATCAAGTATCCAAAATAGCTACTAACTCATAGCCTAAGTTACTTGCTAAACCAAGCACAAAACTAAGCCATAAGCTAACAAGGCACACAAACTTAGTCATATAATGTATATATATTATTCACATTCACATATTCATATACATAGATATATATAGGAAAGCTATATATATAGGCACATACATATACATAGAGAGAGCGAAGGAGAGGTAAAAGAGTAAGTGAGTGTGTGTGTGACATATGTGTGAAAGAATATGTGTTAATGTTATCAGATTTAGTGATAGGTAGGTGTATGTGACATGGGATACATGGTGTCAAAGGATGTATGAATGCATGTGTGTAAAAGGTTATAGGTTAACTCAGTTTATAGAAATACATACATACATACTTACATTACATACATGCATACATACATATCATATATACATACATACATTGCATACATGCCTACATACATATCACATATGCATACTTGCATTCATTCATACACCTATACATACATACATAGATGCATACATACATATTTGAATACATTATATACTTGCATACATTATATTTCATATATGCATACTCTACATTATATTACATTCACATATCATTAAGTTACATACATATACTTATTTTCATTACATACATGCCATTCATGCATATTACATAAATACATGCATCTATACATTATATACATTGTATACAATATGAAAAAATAGAAGAGAAAAAAGGGGGAAAACTGAAATGGAAGGGAAGGGAAGGAAAAATGTAAGGAAAAAGAAAAACAGTGGACATATACATGCTTGTATCATATATTCTACATTACCATACATGCTATCATTATATATTGTATTACATTATGTATACATTATGCATTCATATCTATCATTACATGTATACCTTGCATTCATATCTAGCATTCATTATATACTTTCATGCATACATTGTATATCATTCTTTCATTCATGCATTTATGCATTGCTTACATACATTACATTGATTGCATTCCTACACGCTTGCATTCAACCATATATATATATATATATTAATGTAAAGAGGATACATATCATATATATATATCATTTCATTCATCTAACATATCATGCATTACATACTCTACATTCATTTAATATCCATACTACATAGGCTCAAAGGTTACACAAAATGCCTATATCGTATAGTCACTCTTCTACTTAAAACCAATACTGTACCAATTGGGCCTTCACTAAATTCTAGGATTAAAGTATGTCGTAGCCCTTTGTGTTAGCTTTTCGAAACTTTAAATGGATCGCATTTTCGTGTCAGGAAGCTCCCGAAATCGCAAAAACACCGAAATATGTTCGTCTTTCGTACATCTAATACTCAAATAATTTTATAGAAAGTTTCAGAACGAATTTGGCTTATTAAAATATATATTTGGAAAGCTAACTTCGATACGGTTCTTTTAAAAAAATGGAAGATAAATCGGAGTTCTAAGCTAAAAGTTATGACATTTCTAAGTTGCTTTGGTTAATAAAAACGTAGATTAATATTATGACGAATTTGAGTTATTTTGGACAAAAGAAACACATGTAGGCCAAGATACTTGGATACCAACATAGGTATCCAAATGAAACTCATTCTAACCATCCTAACTAAGATCAATCCACTCTCTAACCATTCTAAAACTAAATTTAAATATCTATTTAAACTATTATCATACATACATACACATGGGGTGTCCTAATTTGGGATCTATCAAGTAGGACACAAGACACATATCTAAAATCCTCAAGAGAGCTCCAAATGGCCTCAAATTAAAATTTAATGGTTGTACATGCATGGGGGTGGATCCTATGGATTCAAATCTAACTATAATGTAAAGGAAATTGAAATAGAGAGATGGTTATACCTATTGGAAGTGGGATCCCAATGATACACTCAAAGGACACGGTTCCGATACGAAAGCTCCTCCAAAATGGACACCCTTCCTTGCTCCTTGCTCCCAATCCTTGCTAGCACCTCCTCCTTGGTTGAATGAGAAGAAATGATGGAAGATTGGAAGAAGAATGGAGGGATTTGGAGATCAAAATCAAGAGAAAAGCACCCAAGTTTGGGAAAGAACAAATTAGGGTTCTATGTAGAGGTAAAAAGAGGCAAGAGTTTTCTTAAGGATTCTTTATAGGAAGGGGGGACACTTGATGACTGGTCATTAGATGAATTAGGGTTAGTTTTACATGTAGATGAGTGGCTAGGGCTTGTCCACCCAATTCCAAGCCTTCCTATTGGTTCAATTAGTCATGAGGCTTTCTTTTTTACAAATATCCCAATAGGTAAATATCCTACTATGAAATATCTAGATATTGTTAATCTAACTTAACCATTAAGTCTCTAACCTTCTAACTAAACCTCCATGAGCATCATTAACATGTAGGTTTAGTCAAAACTAGATTAGTCTCTAACAATTCAATTAGCACAATATTAATTAATAAAAATTTATTTTCATTAATAAGTCAAAAATGACCAAAATACCCTTAGGCTAAAAAGTCACAATTAGTCATCCTAATCACATGGTTAGGTCCCTATGGTCATGGGTAGTCTCTAGGTCATGCAGTCTCTAGGGTTACACTAGTTAACCATCAAAATCACAATTCAACATTTTAAATAGTTTTAAAATAATTAAAAATTATCAAAAATCATAACATGGTTTAAATATTATTATTAAATGATTATAATTACAAAATTTCAAAATTACCCGCATTTTAGAAACTGGGTGCTACAAGTCTACCCTCCTTAGAAAAATTTCGTCCTCGAAATTAAGATGGCCATACTCCTTCTAGGTTAAACCTCCAACAATCAAGGTCAAGAAAAATATATCTAAAACATGCAAATTGTGGTCCTACTGGTCGTGATATCACGGTCTTGATCAGGGTCACTATACTATCTATCACAGCACAAAACATCTTGAGAGGTACTAATGGAATCACACAACAAGATGGAAAGAAGAACATGAAAGAAAGACCTGCTAACCCGTCACCCGTAGCGTCGGTCTACTCGATTGTCAGCGTAAAAGCCTTGCCCTTCTGGGGTATATCCCTCTGATGGTGCGGGGCACGGTGCTGCGCTACAGGTGGCCTAGCTCCCTCTATCTAATCTATGATACTCAAGTAATATCCATACTAATATTCCACTCCATTATACTAGGGCACCATCTATATGGTATCTATTCTGCAATCTGATAATCATACCCATCTATCCAGAACCATGTTACCAGAATCCTCGTCACACCAGTAAGTATAGCTGCGATAATCCTTAGAGTCTGCAACTAATGTACATACCTCTAGAATTATGGTATTTAAAATTTTCGCATTACCGCTAGCTTGGCTGCAAAAACTTTAAATTCCCACACCCGAAAAATACATCCAAAATCAGACTCTATCTCATCGCCAAACCAGCTAATTTGGCTGTAGAAGACTCTAGATTCCATAACTGAGGCAACCTAGCCCATAATGTTATCTTGGTAGAAAATTAAGTCAATAATGAATACCAAGAATCAAATTCAACGATAAACAAGGAAGTAGACAGAAACTGTCGGAATCGAATTTCGAGATAGTTTATAATGAGATTCTCAAGGGTCATCCCAGGAATCTTCTCAAGTAGTCCTAAATGTGATTGAGTAACCTCTCTGCTAAAGCCTATTCCTTAGTTCCTATCGCAGGTGCGCAGCAGTACAACTAATAGTTGCACTACCACGACATCGCACTAATGCGACTCTCGACCTGCATGGGCCACCACTAAAAACATGTCACGACCCGCACCCAGTGTAGGGGCACGAGAAGTGGGTACGTGCAGCCTACGCCGCAGTGTCGGCGATAGAACGCTGTTCTAGGTCACTATGTAATCAACAACTCACGCAATTATATAATATACATGTAACAATCTCAACTCCGAATGGAGGACAAGTATAAGATACGATAATACTCAATCACAATCTAAGCACGATAAGATAACACATGAGTCTAACAACAATATGAAACTCAAGCAACTTAAATAAACTTCTAAACAACATCTCAAACAATCTCAAATACAACTCAATTTCCACTTATTACAAATAAGTTCTAAAAGTGAAACTAAACCATAAACTAGTAATCTACTCCAAGCTCTAGTGGTCCTCTAGGCTAGCTGTGAATCTCCAGGTTACCTGTAATATTTTTAACAAGTCCAGTCAGGACAGAAGCGAGCACAATACATCTCACGCAGTTCATAACATGTTAGGAAATATAAAGCATGCAAAAGAGTAAGATACATATACTGTAAGAAGATGTACATGAAAACGAGAGAGAATTTATAACTGAAAATATATATAGGATAAGTAAAACTGCAAGTACTAGTGATTTAGAGCACAATATGGTTATGTAAACGGGTTAGGTTATACAATAACAATAGGTAACTCCATCATACGTGAGTGTATAATGGATATATACAATAGTTGTACAAGATGGGATTTTGATCACATAACCATTTCCTACTCACCCTCCCCAATTAATACACAAGGATCCAATCCAGTTACGTTACCTTGTACAATAGTTTCTCCATGAAGCTCATGTGATCATGAGAGTACAAGATGCACAATGAGTATACATAAATAGGGGTGTACAATAAATACAATATGTTCGTGAAACGCACATCACAATATGTTTCTGTTGAACACAATGGAGATAACATCGCAAGAGAAGATCCATATAGTACCAATCCATGATAACAATCGTGCCAGTATCAAGTAAGGTAATCTAGAGCAAGAATACAAGTCCTAACAAATATAAAACGATCAGAGAATGTACTCGCCTGTCACCCTGAATGACTGATATGAATAGATGTCCAAACTGGTGTCACATAGTCCTATTTAGAACAACACTGGTTATAAAGAGTTTAATTTATATGGTAATTGAAATTATAATACAATCTACATGAGTCTAAGTCAATCTAGGTCAAAATCAACTCTTGGTCAACTCTGGCCAACTATAAAGTCAAACTAGGTCAACTCTAGTCAACTGTGGTCAAACTAGCTAGGGTTGGGTCAACAATGGTCAACTAGTCTAGGTTAGTCAATTCTAGGTCTAAACAAACTAAGTATATGCAAATCAAGTATCCAAGATAGCTACTAACTCATAGCCTAAGTCACTTGCTAAACCAAGCACAAAACTAAGCCATAAGCTAACAAGGTACACAAACTTAGTCATATAATATATATATTATTCACATTCACATATTCATATACATAGATATATATAAGAAAGCTATATATATAGGCACATACATATATATACATAGAGAGAGCGAAGGAGAGATAAAAGAGTGAGTGTGTGTGTGTGACATGTGTGTGAAAGGATATGTGTTAATGTTCTCAGATTTAGTGATAGGTAGGTGTATATAACATGGGATACATAGTGTCAAAGGATTTATGAATGCATGTGTGTAAAAGGTTATAGGTTAACTCCGTTTATAGAAATATATACATACTTACATTACATACATGCATACATACATATCATATATACATACATACATTGCATACATGCCTACATACATATCACATATGCATACTTGCATTCATTCATGCACCTATACATACATACATAGATGCATACATACATATTTGAATACATTATATACTTGCATACATTATATTTCATATATGCATACTCTACATAATATTACATTCACATATCATTAAGTTGCATACATATACTTATTTTCATTACATATATGTCATTCATGCATATTACATAAATACATGCATCTATACATTATATACATTGTATACAATACGGAAAAATAGAAGAGAAAAAGGGGGAAAACTGAAATGGAAGGGAAGGGAAGGAAAAATGTAAGAAAAAGGGAAAACAGTGGATATATACATGCTTGCATCATATATTCTACATTACCATACATGCTATCATTATATATTGTATTATATTATGTATACATTATACATTCATATATATCATTACATGTATACCTTGCATTCATATCTAGCATTCATTATATACTTTTATGCATACATTGTATATCATTCTTTTATTCATACATTTATGCATTGCTTACTTACATTACATTGATTGCATTCCTACATGCTTGCATTCAACCATATATATATATATTAATGTAAAGAGGATACATATCATATATATATATTATTTCATTCATCTAACATATCATGCATTACATACTCTACATTCATTTAATATCCATACTACATAGGCTCATAGGTTACACAAAATGCCTATGTCGTATAGTCACTCTTCTACTTAAAATCAATACTGTACCAATTGGGCCTTCACTAAATTCTAGGATTAAAGTATGTCGTAGCCCTTTCTGTTAGCTTTCTGAAACTTTAAATGGATCGCATTTTCGTGTCCGGAAGCTCCCGGAATCGCAAAAACACCGAAACGTGTTCGTCTTTCTTACAGCTGACACTCAAATAATTTTATAGAAAGTTTCAGAACGAATTTGGCTTATTAAAATATATATTTGGAAAGCTAACTTCGATACGGTTATTTTTAAAAAAATGGGAGATAAATCGGAGTTCTAAGCTAAAAGTTATGACATTTCTAAGTTGCTTTAGTTAATAAAAACGTGGATGAATATTATGACGAATTTGAGTTGTTTTGGACAAAAGAAACACATGTAGGCCAAGATACTTGGATACCAATATAGGTATCCAAATCAAACTCATTCTAACCATCCTAACTAAGATCAATCCACTCTCTAACCATTCTAAAACTAAATTTAAATATCTATTTAAACTATTATCATACATACACACACATGAGGTGTCCTAATTTGGGATCTATCAAGTAGGACACAAGGCACATATCTAAAATCCTCAAGAGAGCTCCAAATGGCCTCAAATTAAAATCTAATGGTTGTACATGCATGGGGGTGGATCCTATGGATTCAAATCTAACTAAAATGCAAGGGAAATTGAAATAGAGAGATGGTTATACCTATTGGAAGTGGAATCCCAATGATACACTCAAAGGAGACGGTTCCGACACGAAAGCTCCTCCAAAATGGACACCCTTCCTTGCTCCTTGCTTCCAATCCTTGCTAGCACCTCCTCCTTAGTTGAATGAGAAGAAATTAAGGATGATTGGAAGAAGAATGGAGGGATTTGGAGATCAAAATCAAGAGGAAAACTCTCAAGTTTGGGGAAGAACAAATTAGGGTTCTATGTAGAGGTAAAAAGAGGCAAGGGTTTTCTTAAGGATTCTTTATAGGAAGGGGTGTAACGCCCCAGAACCAGAATACTGGAGAGCGGGGGCGTACATAGCCATCTACGTATATTGAAGTGCAACCCACCTCACTATACGGTCACGGCTGTCTAGATACATGAGGGTTTAACTACAATCCATCAGTCTCCTATGGTCATGAACAAGCCTATTGTCTCAATCTCAAGCAAGTAATAATAGTTACAAGATGTCAGAGCACCAAATATATAATAGCAAGGCGTCCCATACATTACATATTGGATGATCATGAAGCTAGTCGTACAAAATGTCAAGACTAGCAAGAGTTCAGTCATACATGATCAACTCTAGGATCTGTCAATCATGTTACAGCCCGTAGACAGACAGTAAATAAAGGTACAATACGAGCTAACACGTGCTCGTCGGCTAAACGCCTCAAAAGAATAATTTTACAATAAGTGGAAGGAAAAAAGAAACCCACTTGTGGCCAGGGTTACGCCTGGTGGTCACCATCTGGCTCGGAGACAGGTAGATCCTCTGGTGCTGCTCCGATATCTGGCCAAACAAAACCAGCTGGGTCAGACCCCAGAAAGAGCAAGTGCCACAAAGGAGGCTTCACTTAGGAACTAAAACCAGCATATCACAATAGAATTTTAAAGATAATAAATAAAGAACTGATAATAATAGAGATGACAATAGTAAACTGAGTACGAGGAAACCATTCAAGTAGCCAGGTCACAACCCTTAAACTAAATAAGGACCGGGGTTGCAGCCCTTCACCTGAATAGAAACCCGTCTCAAATACTATTGGTACAGTGAAGACAATAAACGAAGAGAGGACACAGAACTTCTCCGGGAGCCAGGTTACAACCCTTAAACCAAACAAGGACCGGGGTTGTAACCCTTCGCCTGAACAGAACTGGACCCCTGATCTTTATGGTTAAGGCCAGTATAAATAATCATGGTATTAAGGTAAGGTAAAACATGACAAACATGGAATGAGCTTGCAAAAAGACAATAAACGAAGAGAAGACACAGAACTGCTCTGGTAGCCAGGTTACAACCCTTAAACCAAACACGGACCGGGGTTGTAACCCTTCGCCTGAATAGAACTGGACCCCTGATCTTTATTGTTAAGACAGGCACAATAAGCAGGACGATATATGATAAGATAACCATGGAACTATTCAGATAGCCAAGTTACAACCCTTAAACCAAACAAGGATCGGGGTTGTAACCCTTCATCTGAACAGAACTTGGTATCCCATCATTTATCGATATAAGAAATCATGTCATGATACAATCTTGTACAGGATCATGGCAAACTAGACTGGGCTGGACTCCATCCAATCAATCACGGCCAAACAATAAGTACGGCTTGATACTTTAACTAACTAGGGTTATCACAGGCCTAGTTACTAGCAAGATGCAACGAGATTATTCCAACAGCCACAAGCCCTGCAGACCATCCAGGTTATCCAAGTCGAATGTTCGTTTATGAAGGATGCAACACGTGACAATGTGCTGGAAATATGCCCTACTTGTCGGTAGGCTACAAGTCAACTTAATGCGCCCAGATAACGAGATTGCCTGTAGCTGGGAAGATCTCTTCATGACTACTGAATCATTCTAGTTAATTAGCCCTAGTCAATTTCAGTAGGTACCCCTGACCGTGGTACTCAGGGATTCCCATCCTAGACATGATGCAAGACAGTACCAGTTTATTTATACAAATACAATCGCCCACGGTGTCCATGTCTTTCATACTTGTCATGTCTGGCTAGCTGTTATAACAGCATGTCATGATATATCATGTCGGTTTGCTTGCCAAGAGTGCGCCACAGCGGGCCACTATCGTATTCTAATCTTGTCTTATCATGAATGAGAGAAACTTGCATAAAATAACTAGTGACACATTCTTGAAGCCATGGAAAAGATCTACAACTTTCATGTTTTGAGCTTTTCAAGATTCTAGCTACAAAACAACTTAAACATACAAAAACAGTAAAATAGAGCAATTCCGGCGCATGGGATTCCTGCACAATCGGCGCGTGGGATTCCTGCACAATCGTCGCGTGGGATTCCAGCACCATCGGCGCGTGGGAATTCCGGCACAATCGGTGCGTGGGATTCTTGAACCATTGGCGCGTGAGATTTGTGCACAATCGGCGCGTGGGATTCCTGCGCAATCGGTGCATGGGATTCCTGCACAATCGACGCGTGGGATTCCTGCACCATCGGCGCATGGGAATTCCGGCACAATCGGCGCGTGGGATTCTTGCACCATTGGCGCGTGGGATTCCTGCACAATCGGCGCATGAGATTCCTGCACAATCGGCGTATGGGATTCCTGCACAATCGGCGCGTGGGATTCCTGCACCATCGACGCGTGGGAATTTCGGCACAATCTCGCGTGGGATTCCTGCACAATCGGCGTGTGGAAAACTCACGTTGCGTCTTCAGTACATGCGCGTAGGGAACCAGCGCACATGACACGTTCGGAGTTAAGGGATGCGTTGCCGGGACTTCACAGCGCACGGCCTCCCGGGCGCATGGGGGTCATCGTCCCCAAATAGCAAGTTCAGCCATGAAAGTTACGAAAACTTGCCATGGCCATAACTTCCTCATCCGAAGTCGAAATCAAGCGAAACAAAAGCCAAAACCGCATGAAATTGAATTCTCTACAATATAGAACCATTAGTTTTCGAAAATAACCAAGTTTTAGAGATCAAAACCAAGAAAACCGAAAAGTTATAAACTTAGATCTACAAGAATCCATCCATCAAATCCAAAAATGTTAAGTTCTAAAGAGGCTTAGAATCAAGTAAAGAAAAGAATGGAACAATAAAACTTGAGATCCATCATGAAACAAGTTTGCAATTGCCTAAGCTCTCTCTCTCTCTCCCTCTTGGTGGTTGAAGAAGTAATGGTGGAGAAGAAGAAGTGAAGGAGAAGAATAAATGAAGAGGGAGAGAGAGTTAGGTGGAAAATATAAATGAGGGTGGTGGTGGTAGGTGGGGGTTCGGTCCACCTAAAATCAAGTCAAGTCGAACCGGCAATAAGTTGAACCGAACCAAGAAGGAAATGCCAAAATAATCATGCAAGGAAATACGCAATACAAGTCAAGAATACGTACACGTATACCAAGATATGTAATACGAACCATAGGCATTACAACTCTACCCACCTTAAAAGAATTCCGTCATCGAAATTTAATTAAGAGGCTAGAGGGACAAGAATAAGCTATACTATTCACATGTAAGCTATACTAATCAAGCAATCAAGCAATTACTCATGCAAGCAATGAATCGAAGGTATGAGGCATAAGAAAGATATTATACCTCACGAGTCAAACAGGTCGGGATATCGCGATCGGATGTCATCCTCACGCTCCCACGTTGACTCACCCAAAGAGTGATGACCCCAAGCAACACGAACTAAACTAATAGTCTTGTTCTTGAGTATCTTCTCTCTCCGGTCCAATATAGACACGGGCCTCTCCTCATACGAAAGGTTGGTACCAACAACCAATTCTGAATAATCCAGGATGTGGCTCGGGTCCGGGATATACCGTCGCAGTTGGGATACATGGAACACATTATGCACCTCACGTAGCAACGATGGAAGAGCAAGACGATAGGATACATCTCCTACTAGCTCCAGAATATCGAACGGTCCTATATACCTAGGACTAAGCTTTCCTCGTACGCCGAAACGAATGACGCCACGGTTAGGCAAAATCCTCAGGAATACATGGTCACCGATAGAAAACTCAAGAGGGCACCGATGAGAATCGGCCCAATGACGCTGGCGATCTTGGGCAACTCGAAGATGATCTCTGACTCTCCTGACCACTTCAACGGTCTGAGCAATCATTTCTGGACTGAGCATCTGCCTCTCTCTAACATCGTTCCATGCTAGCGGGGATCGGCACTTTCTACCATACAGTGCCTCGAACGGTGCCATCTGGATACTAGCCTGGAAACTGTTGTTGTACGAGAACTCCACCAGGTGCAGATGATCTTCCCATGAACCACCGAAGTCGAGTGTACAAGATTTCAACATATTTTCGAGAGTCTGGATCGTGTGTTCTGACTGGCCATCAGTCTGCGGATGATAAGCGGAGCTGAACTGGAGGCGAGTTCCCAAACTCTCTTGTAAGCTGCGCCAAAAGTGCGACGTAAATCTTGAATCTCTGTCCGAGGTGATACTGACTGGTACACCGTGAAGTCTGATGATCTGTCTGAGGTACATCTCTGCCAGCTGAGCCGTCGACTGACCAACTCTGAACGGAAGAAAGTGGGCCACCTTCGTGAGCCGGTCAACTATAACCCAAATAGCATCTCTGCCAGCCGGAGATCTAGGTAATCCAGTCACAAAATCTATGGTTATATGCTCCCACTTCCATTCTGAAATTGGCAAGGGCTGAAGAAGTCCAGCTGGCCTCTGATGTTCAGCTTTAACTTGTTGACAAACCAAACATCGAAAGACAAACCGGGCTATCTCCCTCTTCATGCCATTCCACCAAAAGTGCTGACGGATATCACGGTACATCTTCGTACCGCCGGGATGAATGGAATACTTCGAACTGTGAGCCTCTGTCATGATCTCCTGTCTGATATCTCTACTGGTATACAAAGACGCTTCCCATGTCGAAGTGTACCGTCTTTATGGATACATAACTCTGGTCTTCGTCCTATCTCACACTCTGCTCTGAGTCGTTGAAGCTTGGAATCTGCCGGCTGCGCCATCCGGATCTTCTCAATTATAGTGGACTGAACTTGCATGCTGGCCATCAATGCCACACTGGTAGGAAGGACAACTTCTATATTCATTTTCTGAAGATCTGCTAACAGCTCTGGTTGCGCTGTTAGGAAATAGACTCCGGCTCTCCTGCTCAATACATCTGCTACAATGTTGGCCTTTCCTGGGTGATACTGTAGGTTGACATCATAATCTACAAGTAGCTCTAGCCACCTTCTCTGACGCATGTTAAGATCCTTCTGGGTGAACACATACTTCAGGCTCTTGTGGTCGGTACAAATCTCTACCCTATCTCCATATAGGTAGTGCCTCCACAACTTAAGTACAAACACTACTGCTGCCAGCTCCAAGTCATGGGTTGGGTAATTCTTCTTATGATCACGAAGTTGTCGTGACGCATAAGCTATTACCTTCCCATGCTGCATCAGAACACATCCTAAACCGCTGCCTGAAGCATCGCAATATACTGAGAATCCTCCAGTCCCATCTGGAAGCGTGAGAATGGAAGCCGTCATCAAGCTTCGCTTCAACTGCTCAAAAGAACTCTAACACTCTGCTGTCCAAGCAAACTGTGCATCCTTGCGGGTCAACTGGATCAATGGCGCTAAAATTCGAGCAAAGTCCGAAACAAATCGTCGGTAGTAGCCGGCCAAACCAAGAAAACTACAGACTTCTGCAACTGTGCTGGATACTGGCCACGACTCAATGGCCACGATCTTCTGGGGATCCACTTCCACTCCTCCCCTGGTGATGATATGACCCAAGTACAAAATGCGATTGAGCCAGAACTCGCATTTACTGAACTTGGCATACAATTGGTGCTCTCTGAGAATCTGAAGAACAACTCTGAGATGATGCTCATGCTCCGCCTCAATTTTGTGGTAGACCAGGATGTCGTCTAGGAACACAATCACGAACTGATCCAAATAAGGCATGAAGATACGATTCATGAGGTCCATGAATACAGTCGGCGCATTGGTTGCTCCAAAGGGCATAACAAGGAACTCCCAATGCCCATATCGGGATCTGAAAGCTGTCTTCGGGATGTCCTGCTCTCTGACTCTAATCTGATGGTATCCTGACCGCAAGTCGATCTTCGAGAACACTGCTGCCCCCTTGAGTTGATCAAACAAGTCATCTATCCTCGGGATAGGATATCATTCTTGATTGTCACTGAGTTCAAGGTACGATAGTCAACACATAATCTGGACGTACCATCCTTCTTTTTCACAAGAAGCATCGGGGCTCCCCAAGGCGATCCACTAGCATGAATGAATCCCTTGGTTCTGAGTTCTTCAATCATCTTATACAATATCTCTAGCTCCGACGGCACCATCCTGTAGACTCTCTCTGACACTGGGACTGTCCCGGGAATCAAGTCGATAGTAAACTCGATCTCTCGCTCTGGCGGCATTCCTGGAAGCTCTTCTGGGAAAACATCTGGAAACTTTTCGACTATCCGGGGTAACTGTATTACTGCTACCACCATCCGCAATAATGGAGAAGAATGTTCAACTTCGCCTCGGGAGAAGGAAAACTCCGGCTCGCCTGAAATGCTAAAAATAACCCTGCCAAGATGGCAGTCTATCCTAGCATACTGGTCCCTCAACCAATCTATCCCTAAGACCACATCATAATCGGCCATCGGGAACTCTATAAATCTAGCGGGGAATTCTCTACCGCTAATTACGATCCGACACGAGGAAAACACTCTATCTACTCCCACAAGTCTGTTACCAGTAAGTATATTGAGCCTTACTGATAATGACTCGGACTCCAGTCCTACCCGTGTCGCGAATCGTGCAGACATAAATGAATGCGATACACCAGAGTCAAATAATACTGAAGCTGGAAAGGTATTGACGAGAATAGTACCTACCACTACCTCACCTGGTGCTATTCCTTCTCCTCCCATGGTCAAAGCCAGCACTTGACCATGTCCTCTGGGTGCGGGTCCCCTCTGCTGAAAATTCCTCTGCCTGTTCTGGATCAGGGCTTGGGCTTGGGCATACTGCTGCGGTCTCTGCTGCTGGAATGCCTGGGCCTGCGTCGACAATAGCCTCGAGAACGGGTACTGCAGCAGCTGCTGCTGCTGGACTGGTGCTGGTCCTCTAACTGAAGGACTATAGAAGGCCGATGAACTCTTCCTGTTCGGGCAATTCCCAACCCTGTGGTCCGGGGCACCACAAACCAAGCACAAACCTTGTGCTATGCGATACTCCGGTACCACATGCCCTGGCTTTCCGCAGTGTGAACATCCCACTGCGGAAGACTGCTTCTGCCTCTACTGCTGAGGGTACATCGGGGTAGAATGCTGAACCGACGTCACTGAGGCCGCCCGCCTCGGAGCTCCAATGGTCAAAGCCCTGGCTGCTGGGGCTGGTGCTGATGACTGATTCATCTGGCTATGGGATCGCTTTCGATCTCCGGTCCTATCCACGATCCTCTGGGAGGTATACTCGTGCCTCCGAGCTGCTCTCAATACTGCATCAAAAGTCTGATGCTCAAACTGCTCTACTGCCAATAGAATCTCCAGATGAAACCCTTGCTGGAACCGCTGGGCTCTATCGAACTCGGTCACCACCAAGGTGGGAGCAAACCGACTAAGCCTGGAGAACTCGACCGCATATCCATCGACCGTCCTGTCCATCTGCTTCAGATTGGTGAACCTCATCTGTAGATCGTACCGAGCTACAGCATCAAAATACTTGGTCTGGAATCTCTCTCTGAATACTGTCCAAGCAATGGGTGCCACTAATCCAACGGCCTGCGCCGCCTACCAGCTGCGGGCAAGATCTAGTAACTGCAGGCGCATTACGGCCACCTTCTCGTTCTCTGGAGTCCTGGCTGCTTCTAGAATCACCTCTGTGTCCTGAAGCCATGCATCTGCAGCGATCGTATCTTTACTGCCGTTGAAGAAGGGAGGGTTCAAGCGCTTGAAGTTGTTGGCTGCGCTATTACCCTGATGACCTCCCCTGGTCAAAGCATCTGCCACCGCCTGGTGCAAGGCATCTCCTCGTCGATCTTGGGAAGCTAATAATGACCTGATGAGACCCACCAAAGTGCCATCATCAGGCTCTGCAGGTTGGACGGGCTGAACTGGTGGCTCTCCTCCAGTAGGCATGACTCTGGAGGCTGCTCCTGAATGCTGGGCTTGATCTCCAGTTTGTTGCTGGTCCGCGGGAGGTGCTCCGCCCTGCTGATCGGCAGGTCCAGGAACAATGTCGCTGAAGAAGACGACATAGGAAACAATAAGGAAGGACCAGGATAGATCAACGATACAAGCATGTGATCAGGTCAAGATTACAAGGATTCAGAGGATACGAGCAGAGATCAAGGGCGAGTACTGATTGAGACATCTATTCGGTAAACCCTCACATATCTTGATTTACAAGACCTGCATGGGCCACCACTAAAGCCATGTAACGCCCCAGAACCAGAATACTGGAGAGCGGGGGCGTACATAGCCAGCTACGTATATTGAAGTGCAACCCACCTCTCTATACGGTCACGACTGTCTAGATACATGAGGGTTTAACTACAATCCATCAGTCTCCTATGGTCATGAACAAGCCTATTGTCTCAATCTCAAGCAAGCAATAATAGTTACAAGATGTCAGAGCACCAAATATATAATAGCAAGGCATCCCATACATTACATATTGGATGATCATGAAGCTAGTCGTACAAAATGTCAAGACTAGCAAGAGTTCAGTCATACATGATCAACCCTAGGATCTGTCAATCATGTTACAGCCCGTAGACAGACAGTAAATAAAGGTGCAATACGAGCTAACACGTGCTCACCGGCTAAACGCCTCAAAAGAATAATTTTATAATAAGTGGGAGGACAAAAGAAACCCACTCGTGGCCAGGGTTACGCCTGGTGGTCACCATCTGGCTGGAAGACAGGTAGATCCTCTGGTGCTGCTCCGATATCTGGCCATACAAAACCAGCTGGGTCAGACCCCAGAAAGAGCAAGTGCCACAAATGAGGCTTCACTTAGGAACTAAAACCAGCATATCACAATAGAATATTAAAGATAATAAATAAAGAACTGATAATAATAGAGATGACAACAGTAAACTGAGTACGAGGAAACCATTCAAGTAGCCAGGTCACAACCCTTAAACCAAACAAGGACCGGGGTTGCAGCCCTTCACCTGAATAGAAACCCGTCTCAAATACTATTGGTACAGTGAAGACAATAAACGAAGAGAGGACACAGAACTGCTCCGAGAGCCAGGTTACAACCCTTAAACCAAACAAGGACCGGGGTTGTAACCCTTCGCCTGAACAGAACTGGACCCCTGATCTTTATTGTTAAGGCTCGTATAAATAATCATGGTATTAAGGTAAGGTAAAACATGACAAACATGGCATGGGATTGCAATAAGACAATAAACGAAGAGAGAACACAGAACTGCTCTGGTAGCCAGGTTACAACCCTTAAACCAAACAAGGACCGGGGTTGTAACCCTTCGCCTGAACAGAACTAGACCCCTGATCTTTATTGTTAAGACATGCACAATAAGCAGGACGATATATGATAAGATAACCATAAAACTATTCAGATAGCGAAGTTACAACCCTTAAACCAAACAAGGACCGGGGTTGTAACCCTTCATCTGAACAGAACTTGGTATCCCATCATTTATCGATACAAGAAATCATGTCATGATACAATCTTGTACAGGATCATGACAAACTAGACTGGGCTGGACTCCATCCAATCAATCACGACCAAGCAATAAGTATGGCTTGATACTTTAACTAACTAGGGTTATCACAGGCCTAGTTACTAGCAAGATGCAATAAGATTATTCCAACAGCCACAAGCCCTGCAGACCATCCAGGTTATCCAAGTCGAATTTTAGTTTATGAAGGATGTAACACATGACAGTGTGATGGAAATATGTCCTACTTTTCGGTAGGCTACAAGTCCACTTAATGCGCCCAGATAACGGGATTGCCTGTAGCTGGGAAGATCTCTTCATGACTACTGAATCATTCTAGTTAATTAGCCCTAGTCAATTTCAGTAGGCACCCCTGACCGTGGTACTCAGAGATTCCCATCCTAGACATGATGTAAGACAGTACCAGTTTATTTGTACAAACACAATCGCCTACGGTGTCCAGGTCTTTCATACTTGTCATGTCAGGCTAGCTGTCATAACAACATGTCATGATATATCATGTCGGTTTGCTTGCCAAGAGTGTGCCACAGCGGGCCACTATCGTGTTCTAATCTTACCTTATCATGAATGAGAGAAACTTGCATAAAATAACTAGTGACATATTCTTGAAGCCAAGGAAAAGATCTACAACTTTCATGTTTTGAGCTTTTCAAGATTCTAGCTACAAAACAACTTAAACAGGCAAAAATAGTGAAATAGAGCAATTTCGGCGCATGAGATTCCTGCACAATCGGCGTGTGAGATTCCTGCACAATCGGCGCGTGAGATTCCTGCACCATCGACGTGTGGGAATTCCGGCACAATCGGCGCGTGGGATTCCTGCACCATTGGCGCGTAGGATTCCTGCATAATCGGCACGTGGGATTCCAGCGCAATCGGCACATGGGATTCCTGCACAATCGGCGCATGGGATTCCTGCACCATCGGCGCGTGGGAATTCTGGCACAATCGGCATGTGGGATTCCTGCACAATCGGCGCACGGAAAACTCACGTTGCGTCTTCAGTACATGCGCGTAGGGAACCTACGCGCATGACACGCTCGGAGTTAAGGGATGCGTTGCCGGGACTTCACAGCGCATGGCCTCCCGGCGCATGGCCTCCTGGGTGCATGGGGGTCATCATCCCCAAATAGCAAGTTCAGCCATGAAAGTTCCAAAAACTTGCCATGGCCATAACTTCCTTATCCGAAGTCGAAATCAAGCGAAACAAAAGCCAAAACCGCATGAAATTGAATTCTCTACAACATAAAACCATTAGTTTTCGAAAATAACCAAGTTTTAGAGATCAAAACCAAGAAAACCGAAAAGTTATAAACTTAGATCTACAAGAATCCATCAATCAAATCCAAAAATGTTAAGTTCTGAAGAGGCTTAGAATCAAGTAAAGAAGAGAATGGAACAATAAAACTTGAGATCCATCATGAAGCAAGTTTGCACTTGCCTAAGCTCTCTCTCTCTCTTCCTCTTGGTGGTTGAAGAAGTAATGGTGGAGAAGAAGAAGTGAAGGAGAAGAATAAATGAAGAGAGAGAGAGAGTTAGGTGGAAAATATAAATGAGGGTGGTGGTGGTAGGTGGGGGTTCGGTCCACCTAAAATCAAGTCAAGTCGAACCGGCAACAATTTGAACCAAACCGAGAAGGAAATGCCAAAATAACCATACAGGAAAATACGCAATACGAGTCAAAAATACGTACACGTATACCAAGATACGTAATACGAACCGCAGGTATTACAAGGGGGACACTTGATGGCTGGTCATTAGATGAGTTAGGGTTAATTTTACATGTAGATGAGTGGCTAGGGCTTGTCCACCCAATTCCAAGCCTTCCTATTGGTTCAATTAGTCATAAGGCTTTCTTTTTCATAAATATCCCAATAGGTAAATATCCTACTATGAAATATCTAGATATAGTTAATCTAACTTAACCATTAAGTCTCTAACCTTCTAACTAAACCTCCATGAGCATCATTAACATCTAGGTTTAGTCAAAACTAGGTTAGTCTCTAACAATTCAATTAGAACAATATTAATTAATAAAAATTTATTTTCATTAATAAGTCAAAGATGACCAAAATACCCTTAGGCTAAAAAGTCACAATTAGTCATCCTAATCACATGGTTAGGTCCCCATGGTCATGGTTAATCTCTAGGTCATGCAGTCTCTAGGGTTACACTAGTTAACCTTTAAAATCACAATTCAACATTTTAAATAGTTTTAAAATAATTAAAAATCACCAAAAATCATAACATGATTTAAATATCATTATTAAATGATTATAATTATAAAATTTCAAAATTACTCGCATTTTAGAAACTGGGTGCTACATATACTATGTGTAGAGAGAGTGGGGGAATCATATCTCTCATGTTGGAGGTTGTGGTTGAGTGTTTGGTTGAGAGTGGTTGTGAGAGGATGAGTTTTAGAGTGGTTGTGAGTGAGTTTTTAGTAGTTTTGTTGAGTGTTTTGAGAGGATTTTAGAGTGGTTTGATGGAGTGTAGAGAGGGGTTTTTGTAGAGGGTATGAAGGGGTATTGGGGGGGGGGTTATAAGGTAGCAAACCCCCCTACAACAACAGCTAGCAGCCCCTAAAAGGGGATTGCATAACAACCATATGCTGCTGAAATTGAAGCAGCAGCAGCTTTCAAAAGCTGCTGTTTACAACAGCTTATCAGCTGCTTTTGGGCAGCAGTAGCAGCCCCATACCCCCTCCCTTCCATGTGTTCGTGTAGGTGAGTTTGTGGTATTTTAGCGTGTGTTTTAGGTGAGTGGTTAGAGAGTTAAGTTAGTGGTTTCCTATAGGTTTGTGAGTTAGTTTGAATGTTAGAAGTATAGATGTTGTAAGTAGGATATGTTTGAGTTTAGATAAGTTAGTAGGTTTTAGGATGTTAGTATCCTATAAGTTAGATAGTGTGTGGTGTTGGAGACTTGGTATTAGGATACCAAGTTAGTATTTGTGTTAGGATACTAGTTAGCCTATAGGTTAGAGTGGTATCTTAGGATACCAATACGGTATCTTAAGATTTACCCTTTACCTTAAGGTAATTGAATGTTTTACCTTATTAGCAAGTGAGATATCAGGATACCATGGTACTGTAAGTCAACTTTTGACTTAAATTGACCTTGTTTGACTTTGTTTGACTTGCCTTGACCTAGTTTGACTTTGTTAGGCCTAGTATGACTTAGATTGACTTAGTTTGACCTTGTTTAACTTAGATTGACTTAGTTTGACCTTGTTTGACTTAGATTGACTTAGATTGGCCTAGTGTGACTTAGTTTGGCTTGGTGTGACTTAGTATGACTGAGTTTGACCTAGATTGCATAACATATACTAAAAATTATGCCATACACTGTTAAATCCTAATTAACTCATGATGTCTTATCTTTAGGTCTGTGATTTCACTCTGAGCTAGATTACACAGTTGATATATTTCCATTGGATCTAAGACGAGTACATTCTCTGATAGTATTTCTGTTTTATGATATCTTCTATGTTTCTTGTATTTAGAGTAGATATCTTTGTTCTTTTGTCACTTTGTTCACACAGATTAGTATTTGTCTGGATCCCGTCATGAGATGTTATTTCTTGTATTCCTTGGTATACCCTGTACAAGTTTTTCCAGTGCATTGTATAGACATGATTCCTGCGAAGGTTCGCTACCTCCTCGGAGAATCATGTGCCATGACATATCATTACTGGATCCACTTTACTGGTCGGGGATGGGGGTACTTAGCATAGATATGTGATCATTTTTTCTCCTGTGATTCCTGTTCCTTGAGAGTGTTAGCCATACACTTCACGTATGACTAGCCAGGCCCTTTTTCTTCTGTGCAACCCAAGCCGATCACATGTTAAAACTAATACTAAACTCACATAAATATAGTTCTAGATTTTTGTACATGATACATACTATTTTCTTATTCTTACATTCAGTTACATTCTTGATATGCCTTACCATGATTCATGTATACCTTATTTTACCTTGTATATTCTCTCTATTTACTGCTACATTTTCAATATCGTCTAACTAGAACTGTTATTTGAAATTTGTGCTCGTTCTATCCTGACTGGATATGTTGACAAAATTTTACAGATTATGGCGAGGACGAGTGTCCTACCTACTACGGCCCTCATGACGTAGTTCGCCTAGACTTGGAGACTCTAGTTCAGCAAGGGTTAGCTCTAGCCAATGGAGCTTTAGAGTAGCTTAGCTGGTTTAGTTTGGTACTGGACTTTGTCTCCAGATTATATTTTGGCTCGTTATTATTTTAGTATTTGTATTAGAGATTGTTGACTCTAGACTTGTATTATTTTTGTGTTGGATCTTCTGGATGATATTTCATATCTTGTTGTCTTTATCTTTCGGTATCATCTATCTTTCTTAGAGTTTGTGATTGAGTATATTATATTGTCATTGCTTGCCCTCCATTCGAAGTTGACCGTTCTTGACAGATTTTGATATTATAACTGTTGTTAGATAGTAGTCCTAGACAACGTTCTACGTCGTTTTTACGGCGTAGGCTGGGACGCTGTCACGCACTCGTGCCCTTACACCGGGTGCGGGTCATGACAGTCAACTCACTAGCTAAGGCTAATAAAGAGAGAAAATCTAGATTTCTAGGGGAAGAACTGCTTCACTCCCATAAACCAGAGAGAATGGCGTACTTCCTGTTGGAGTTCGGATCGTTATACGATAGGCCCAGAGACATTCGCCGAGCTTCTTATTCCAATTGCGCTTGTTTGAAGACACAAACTTCTTGAAAAGTTTGATGATAGTCCTATTGAAGGCTTCTGCTAACCCATTAGCCACTGGATTGTAAGAAGTAGAGGCTACATTCTGAAGTTGATTCTTATCACAGAACCGATAGAATGCATGGCTCATGAATTGTGGACCATTATTATGGATGATCATGCGAGGTAAGCTGAAGCGATAAATAATGTGATGTTTGATAAAACTGATCACGTTTGACGTTTTTACTTCGATGAGCGGTATAGCTTCTGTCCACTTGAAGAAGTAATCGGTTTTAGCAAGGATAAACCGTTGTCCTCTGGAGGATGGCAGGCTGATTAGGCCGATGATGTCCATACCCAGGCTTCAAAAGGCCAAGATGCCGTCGTCAGGTGTAGAAACTCCGAAGGTTGGTGAATGAAGTCAGCGTAGAACTGACAAGCCCTATACTTCTTTGCATATTCGACAACATCTGCTATCATTGTGGGCCAATAATAACCCATTCGTCTGAGGTGATCTTATAATTTGGGGCCTGGTTGATATGCACCACAAATTTCGTCATGAGCCTCACGGAGTGCATGTTTGGCTTCTGTGTCTGATAAACATTGTAACAGTAGCCCATCGTAAGAGCGTCGGTACAACATTTTGATAGCTGTATCATAGTAAAATCTGAGGGATTGCCTTTGGACAGACACTGCTTCCTTTGGGTCCTCAGAGAGGATTCCGTAGATGGCGTAGTCTATGAAAGAAAATCTCCAGTCTTTAACGTCGACGTTTATTTCTGTTGCGTAACTGTGATGAGTATGCAAGGCATCTTTCACACAGAATAGCTTTCGACCATACACTGTGATCGAATGCTGAGTATTGGTAGGGACGGTCAAGGAAGCAACAAGACCGGCTAAAGCATCTGCTTCTATATTCTGTAATCGAGGCACGTGCTCAATAAAGAATTCAGCGAAAGTAGAAGCCAATTCGATTGTCACTTTATGATATGGGATGAGATCTTCGTGACGAACTTCATAATTCCCTCGGACCTGACTAACTATTAGCTTAGAATCGTCGTAAGCTTCTAGGTAGTCAACTCCCAGTTGTTTTGCCAGTTGAAGGCCGATCAGTAGGGCATTATATTTGGCCACGTTGTTAGTATAAGTTTCCACGAGAGAATATGCACGGTGTATAACCAGATGGTCGGGTGACACAATCACGATGCCTACTTCGGCCACGATATTTCCTTTAGGTCCTATTTTTGATGCACCGTCAAAGAACATTCGCCAAATAGGGATTTCTTCAGTTGCAGTGTTAGACTCCACTACTTCATCCAGGATTTCATTATAGAGTTTGGAAGATTCTGGCACCGAATGAGCTGCTAAGAAATCAGCTAACGCTTGACCTTTTACTGCCTTCTAAAGGACGAACAGCATATCGTATGGAGTCAACAACATTGCCCATGTAGCTAAACGGTAATTAAGAAAACCTGGTTTAGTCATGAGTATTCTGAGAGGATCGACTTTAGATATGATGTGGATAGTCTGCCCAGACACATAATGGCGTGTCTTCTGGATAGCAAATACTAGTGTAAGATATTCCTTTTCCACAGGTGTGTATCTATGCTCGGCACCCACCATCGTGCGGCTGAGGTAGTAGATTACCTGTTCATGGCCGCCTTCATTCTTCTGAGCTAATAGGGCACCAAGGGAATGATCTATAGCACAGACATATAATAAGAGGGGATTTCCCATTATTGGAGCCACCAACACTGGGGGGCTTGTGAGATACTTCTTCATGTCGTCAAATGCGCGTTAACATTGTTCAGTCCAGACAAAAGATACTCCTTTCTTCATGAGCTGAGTAAACGGTTGACACCTTTCAGAAAGATTTGAAATGAATCGTCTGATGTAGGCTAGCCTTCCTTGAAGTCTGCGTAGCCCTTTGAGATTTCTTGGGGGACGCATATCGAGGATAGTTTCACTTTCTCCGGGTCAAGATGTATACCCTTTGAAGTGATAACAAAACCAAGAAACTTGTCGCTGGAGACTCCCAGAAAATACTTGGTTGGATTCATCTTGAGTTGGTGTGCACGCATTAGTTCAAACACCGTTCTCAAATCTTGGAGGTGGTTGCCCTTGAGATGACTTTTAATTGCGATATCGTCTACATAACATTCTACTGTTTTGCGCAAATAATCGTAAAAAATTATGTTCATAGCTCGCTAGTATGTCGCCCCTGTATTTTTCAATCCGAAGGGCATTACCGTATAGCAGTATACCCCTAACGGTGTTCGAAAAGATGTGTGTTTCTTATCGTCGAAGAATATCTTGATCTGGTTGTAGCCTGAGAACCCATCCATGAAGGACATCCGCTCGAAGTCGTAAGTATTGTCGATCATTATATCGGTGATCAGTAGAGGAAACTCATCTTTCATGCATGTAGAGTTCAAATCACGGTAATCGATACAGACTCAAACTTTACCATTCTTTTTCATAACTAGAACAATGTTAGCGACCCAATTAAGGTATTGTTCTTCGCGAATGAACCCGCTTGAAATAAGCTTCTTGACTTCACTCTCGATGGCCTCCATGATATCTGGTCGGAACCGTCGTTGCTGCTGCTTCACTGGCTTAGCTTTGGACGAGATATTTAGGCGGTGTATCGCAACTTTAGGGTCCAAGCCTGGGATATCTTCATAGCTCCATACAAAGACGTCAATGTATTCTCTTATAAGCTGTATAAGAGATTGTCGTTCTTCGCTAGACAGACTTTTGCAGATAAAGATTGGTTTAAGAGATGATTCATCTCCTAAATTAACTTGGATGACTTCGTCTTCAGTAGGTGGTTCACGTTGTTCGAAACATAACTCCCACCTAGTATCTATCTTTTGAGCCTATTGTTCAAGCTCGATTGATTGGACATCGTCTACAATTTGGTCAACTGACACCATGTTGACGGACAAAGTTGCTTTGAACATGTCTCCAATGCTGGAGTCTGAATCCCAGATATAGGAATCAAAAGAATAAGAACAACGATCCACTTCGACGTTTGATCCTTCAGGAGTTATTAGAGGAGTAACGTAACCCAAACCAACACCGTTTTGTTGATAATAGTTCTCGGGTTTGCCGGGAGGAGCAAAGTGACGTATTGACAATTGTCGCCCTTGACCGTAGTTTAGTCCCTGGTCGCTTTTTATATCATATCCTATGTTCTGAATGATATTTTTGGCCTGCCAACTATATCGGTACAGTTGCATTTTTCCAGAATTATAGTCAGCTTCAGTGTTGTGGTTGGGAGAAGTAGAGTCCAGAACGAACTTTTTTTTCTGCCAATTATTCGACCGAAGATGATCAATTCTTCACCCTTCTTTCTAGCTGGAACGATGAAGTAGTGGATATCTTCTGGTCAGACTTTTTCCCGCAGACGAGGCATCATGACCGGCATACAGAGATGTGGTCTTGTGCTATACTCTAGGGCGTATATCGTATCTATGTACTGGTTTACTGATTGGTAGACATCAGAGTAATTCAAAGATAAACCTTTACTTAGAAAATATGCAAGTTCTTCTTCAGGGATAACATCATCCACTGAAGGTATATTATTTTGAGTATTAATATACTCATTGTGGGGATCATTGTCTGGAACATGAGCCACATACTTGGCCAAGTTCACCACATAGGGTAACTCTTCAGGATTGGGAAGATGGACTTCAGCAGGTTCCACCCGAGTTGTTTTGCAGAGAGTGATGGTCAATGGTTTGACCTTATCAGGATTCTTCTTTTTGACCCGGATTGTGAGAGGCTTTGGAGTACTTTTTGGAGTAGTACGTCCTTTGATTCGGATAACCAGGGGACCATTACTGGCGGATGAACTCACTTCAGCTTCATCGTCAGCTTCGTTGCCGTTATCCTTGGAGGGTTGAGTTTTGTAAAGTACCGATCTCCATAGTAGGCTTCAATACCCTTAAAAGGATCGACATCGGCAAACTCCGTCTTCACGATGCCATTGCTGTTGACGTACTTGAAGCACTGGTGAAGGGTAGAAGAAACGATCATGTTCTCGTGTATCCATGGACGTCCTAACAAGACGTTGTAGGACACATTAGCGTCGATTACATAGCAAGAAACCTCTGTTTAGAGATCACCAATCTGGCACTTGAGACGGATCTTGCCCAGCGGGTAGCTTCTCCCAGCATTGAAAGCCATGATAGTTGTATTGGTTGCAGACAGCTTATGCAGAGGGATCCCTAGAATTTGGAGTAGACTTCTAGGAATGATGCTGAGGGAGGAACCTGGATCGATATGCATCTGATCCACCTTAATTGCCCCAATATACCCTGTACAGTACAGAGGTCTATCATGACGATTATTTTTGAGTAGCATGTCCTCTTGTGAAAAGGTGATATTGGGCATCACTTCCATAGTATTGTGACAGTGAGGACATGAGACGAGATCTTCAGTAGGGGCTTTGACTTCAGCGAGATAAGAGTCGGCATGTAGTAATGCCTCACTTAAGGCTTTTCATGTCTCTTTGGAGAGTCATAATAGATTGAACAAAGATAACCTGGCAGGTGTATTGGCCAGCTATGCCAGTATGTCAAAGTTGTAAGGTCGATCCATGCCTTCGGGAGTTGGTGCCTTCAGAGACTTGTCAAATTGTGTCTCCTTCTGCTTAGCTTTATCGGTAGTTGAGGACTTAGATGGACGAGCTTCTGAACTTGTGGGGGCAGCAGGAGCTTGAGAAGGTACTGCATCTTCTTGTG
The DNA here is from genome assembly GCA_029216955.1 of Iris pallida. Classification (NCBI taxonomy): domain Eukaryota; kingdom Viridiplantae; phylum Streptophyta; class Magnoliopsida; order Asparagales; family Iridaceae; genus Iris; species Iris pallida. The sequence goes on from JANAVB010028620.1 coordinate 3,050,739, forward strand.
CGGGGTCATAAGTCCGTAGATAGGTCTTTCCAGATCGCGTCTCGCCAGATAGAACTTCGTAAATAGGGAAAGACACCATATGGCATGATTTGTATTTCTTGCCCCTCTTTGCTTTGGAAGACACCACCCCCTACGTCATTTCTTGCACAAGGTCCGGATGGACCCACATGATCTCACCACGTTCTGTCGTGAGTGGCACCAACATTGATGTTGAGTCGCGAGCTGGCGGCAGGTTGACGATTTCTATTACTGCCTTGGGGATTGGGACTACGCCGTCTGAGACTTCTGTGGGAGGAAAGTTACCAAATTGAAGAGAGATCATGTTAGAAGATACGACCTTGTCTTCAGCTTCGAGGTTGATCACTTTGCTGTCGATAAGCTGTTGTATCTTCTTCTTCAGGACGATGTAATCCCTGGTAGAGTGGTGCACGTACTGATGATAAAGATAGTACTTGGGATCGTTGAGTTGGTTCGCCTCCGCAGGATGTCGTGGTGGAGGCAATGTCAGTTTATTACCTTTCATCAATGTGTGAAAAATTGTAATAACGTCATCTTCGTCAAAAGAAAAAAGTCTTCTTGGGTTTGTCAAGAGCGCCCTGAGAATTGGAAGCTCCTTTGGAAGTGTCGACCTTCAAGACTTCTTTCCCTTTACCCCCACGGACAGGAATAGTTTGGGAGTGCTTGCTTTTGTCTTTAGATTTGGGTGTCTTCAACCCCAGTAATTTCAGATTAGGGACGTAATTTTCAGCAGTATCAGCAGCCCCGATGAAAGCAGGCCATATATCATACATATGTATACCCAGACAGAACTTTACTGTAGGAAGAAAGTTATATCGACAAGTATCCATAAGTTCTGAGTCTGGTATACTAAAGGACATCTTCAATGCTAGTCGCCTGAAGCGTTCGATGAAAGCAATAACAGACTCAGTCCTCCTTTGCTTGGTCTCGATGAGGGTGGACATACTAACATGTATGCCACTCTCATAAAACCTGTTGAGGAATAACCTCTCCAAGTCTTTAAAGGAATTAATACAACCGTCAGGCAGACTGCAGAACCATTCAAAAGCTACCCCCTGCAAGGTGCTAATAAATAGCTTTGACAAGAACAGATCGTCCCTTGGTAAGTGTAGAGTCTGCGTGTTGAAGTATGCCATGTGTTGGCGAGGAGAAGTCACCCGTCAAATGAATTTAGCGTCAGTGGCTTGTAGTTATGAGGGCAAGTAGCATTCTCCCATTCAGGAGGATAAGGTTGAGATATCCCCATTTTCTGAAGCTCGTCTTTGTGTGAGATGGTATCGAGGCGGGCAACAAGAAAATCAATTGCATCATGCTGATTGAGCAGATGTTGAGAAACGGCTGTTGTACGATTGTCAGGCGTCGTTGGCGAAGGACCACCCCCAGTATTTACGAGATTTGGAAGAGGCACAACAGAATGATACTCCTCTTGTAGTGAAGGAGGGTTGTTGCTATAAGCCGGACTAACGTGTGCTGAGACGTTCGGTTGAGGTAGAGGAACAGCCCCAGCAGTTTGAACTACCATGATACTGGTAAGCATATCAGTGATCTTGGCAAATGTTGTTTCAAGACTCTCTAGCCGCTTGTTGGTCTGATCACTGACTTCTTCAGGTCTCTCTCTATCCGCCATGTACGAAGATAACATGCGAGGATGAATAGAGGAGACAGTACAACTGGTGCTGATACTGTCTATCTCTGAGTTGAAAAGACCCTCGTCTTCAGGCAGGGGAGGTAGATAGTCACTGTCAGACTCAAAGAGATCATCGTCATCTGGAAGGCTACCCCCGGTGTGAAGGTCGTCTGCTTCAGATTCTGAGGAAATACTACCCCCAGCTGAAGGATCATCGCCCCCAGCTTGGGAATCCTTATCATCTATACGGAATCTCGTCCTTGATCGAGTACCCATATAGACTCCTTCAGATATAGCAGCTCGCTGGCTATCTGTTGGCAGACTTCTTCTTCTTCTGTTCGTAGAACTGAGAGAAAAAGTTGGATTAGTGGTCCACTTTCTTTGATTGGGGCTCCCGTAAGGAGGATCCCATGAAACCATGTTGGATGAAATACATTGCGACTTTTCATCATCAGAGCGATGCAGTCATCGAAACACGGACTGTCTCGGAAGAACTTATGTTGTTTTGGAGCAGCAACAGTTGATGACAATAATAGTGCATGGATATACGCCAATCCTCCCTCGCTTTACGCTTATAATTTATCATGTTGCGTAAATCGGCGGAAGGGAGTTTTGCCTTAAAACCCATGTCACATACATCGCCAAGCTTTGTATATGGGTTTGTAAGGGGAGTTGGCGCATCCGGACTTAGTTCACGTGCAGGGGCAGCCCCCACACCTAGGTTTCGAAATGACCTTGAAGACAGCCCCGTGCTATACGCGGTGGGGTCTGTCTTTTTGCTGTGGGCGCATAGACCCTGGAGCATGCCCTTGGGCGCATGCTTTCCTGAAGTCCTGGCAACATGCCTGGCCCTCCTGGATGTGGACGCATACAATGGGTCATCAGAGCCAGGGCGCATAGTGTTACAACCCGCACCCGCTTTTCGGATACGAGACGTGTCCAAGCCAGCCTATGTCGGAGAGTCGAAGGTAGAACGCTGTCAAGCCCACAAGAAATAATTGCTCAAAATAAACTTTATTGCTCATTCACATTTCTAAGATTTATTACAACAATTACAAGATTTATATTGGAAAGAAAAATATAACGTTCTTACACATTTAATGAAAATAATACCACTGCTATCTATTTCTAGGTTTATGTCTGCAAGTACACCCATATCTCCCAAAGTTAAGTGAATCCACAGCTAACCTAAAAAATGTTGGTTTCCAGTCAGGAATGGAACAAGCACACAAACCGACGGCAATGCGAAAACACAATAGAATTAACAAGACATGAAAATAACATATGAGATACGAAAACTAGAAAGTAACTGATGACATGGCAGGTGGGGAAGAAGACAAGAAAAATAAATAAAATACAACTACCAATGTGACGTAAAATATTCGTTTCGACATGTGAACGGCTAGGGGTAAATCCGGCACCTGCACGTGTCGTGTGCAGATGCTATTATTCACGAGTAGACATCATGGGAATAGTTCTGGGTAGTCCACATGTCTATTAAGATATTTCCCCTCCCGACTACTCTGTGTGACGAGCGTGTCAACAAGCAGCAAGACATATGTATAAACATGAAATGTATAGACTACTATGAATCGAAAAGCAATCAGAAAGTGTACTTGCCTGTGGTCCTTAGCTGGTGAAACCGACAATCACATTAGGTCCAAATTAGTCCTGATTAGCCACGTGTGATATGAAGCAGTCCCAAATCGACAAAGAAATATGGATATTCGATTAGTGATTTAATATAATCTAAGAGAAATTTGACTTAGAAAATCTATATATGTATCTAGCAAGTTATTTATAACTATTTAGAAACTAAATATATTTTATCAAAATTATGATTTCTAGACAAAAAGCAATATTTTAAAAATATCTAGAAATACTATAATTATATTTAATATCAATAATAATAATAACCATAGTGATAATACTCATAAATATACATTATAATCTAATAATACCATGAACAATAATACTAAAAGTAATACATACATACATATACTTATATCCACAAAATATACTTTTACATTAATAATAATAAATAAAGTAGTGTAATAATCACTTCAGTCTGCTAAAATCGAGAGAGGGGAACGCTGTTCCCATCAACTAAAGAATAATTAAAGAATAAATAAATAAAAGAAGAGAAGGGACAGAGAGAGAGAGAGAGAGAGAGAGAGAGAGAGAGAGAGAGAATAGAAGAAGGGGGTTCGAGAGACTCTCGGAGAGAGCATGAGAGAGAGGGAGAGATTCGAGAGAGAGAGCGCTCGAGACTCACCGAGGGGGAAGAGAGGGTTTCTCACTGCGGGAAGGCTCCGGTCGAGGCGGCACCTGGAACGATCGCCGGCGCCGAAGCGGGCTCGGTCGTGGCATTCAGGCGCTGGCGGGGTTCCACTGGAGGCTCGCGTGGTCTGTCAAGTGTCGCCCGCGCTCGACGCGAGGGTGGTTCGGCTCACAACGGGAAGGTCAGCTCCAGGGGAGGACTGTGGCGCTCGGCAGTAGGTTTTTGCTAGGTAGAACCGCCGGAAGTCGAAGTGGCGCTGGAAAAGCGAGCTCGCCGTTGCTCGCCCGCTCCGAATCTGGGCGGCACTAGAAGCGACGCTGAGGGCAATGCGGTGGCACGGAGACAACTTCAAGGTCGACGGAGCTTGCGCGACGCCGGAGTGGCTGCATCCAAGGCCGTGGCTGAAGCAAGGCACGGGATCTGAGAAGCCGCGGTGCTGTGGGGAGCTCGGTCGCCGAAGTCGGGAAGACGACACCAGGCTCGGGACGACTCCGGGGATGGGTCGAGGTTCCTCGGCAGAGCGCCTCTCGAGTTCGTCCGAAAAGGCGGCCGTGGCTTCGCTCGGGTCTGGCGATCGACGAGCGGGGTCGATTGGGAAGGAGTGGATCCCGGCGGCGGGCTCTGTTCTCAGGCAAGGACCTGCGCTGCTTTGGCGGAGGTCGCACATGCGTCGCGGATGGGGAGCGGACAGTTCTGCGCTGCAGATCTCGAGGTCGCCGGTGCGAAGAGACTCGGCTCGCGGGGACCGCTCGTCAACACGAACATGGCAGAGGGGCGGCTTAGTTAGGTTTTTCCTGATTCTTCTTCTTCTTCTTCTTCTTCGTCTTCTTCCTTCCTTCCTTTGTCTGGTTTGGGATGGTGGAGTGTCGGACACGAGAATGTACTGCCGTAGGATTGTATCGTACTGAACGTACAGAGATAACGTGATGGATGTGGACACGAACACGGACACCTGGGGTCGGGCCCGAGGCCGGATAGGCTGACACGGTGGATACGTCGTAAATTCTGTGTATTGGTCGTGTGTGGTGATGGTTGTTGCAGGGATGTTGGCTTGGCTTCGGACTCGCCATGGCCTGATGGCATTGGCAGGGATAGAGGGGAGAGGTGGTGATCGTGGTCTCTATGTTTGGCATATGAATATATGCAGATGGAGGAAGTTTGGATAAGATCATAGAGAACAGAGAAGGATATGATATATATCTACATCTATGTAGATATAACTTATATATATATATATATATATATATATATATATATATATATATATATATATATATATATATATATATATATATATATATATAGCTATTCATGAATTTAAAATGAATGGATTGTGCAGGGATATGTAGGTTTTGATTTAGGTTAAGCAGAAAACAATAACGAGGCAAGAATAGAAGTTCCATAACCGAAAATAAAATTACAAATAAATAAATAAATGCTGCAAAGGTTGTAGAGATTAGTTCTAGCCAAGTTTAATTATTTAAAAATACAAAATATGATACTAGAAAAATATTTAGTCTATTGGTATGCTAACAAGTATTCTCGTTTATTAAATCGTATCCTATAAGTGGTTTTAAAATCTATACTTGAAAGACAAAATCTTATCATAGTTTAAATCGGATAAATATTCATAATTTAATTAATCAAGTCTAACTCTTTACACATTAATTTAAAATCCAATAAATATCAAAAACTAATTTAATACAATCCTAATACATTAATTTGAATCATGCGAATTCAAATTCAAGGCAAATAAGTAATCAACCCAATTGTTTTAAAATAATACCTAATGTTATCAAAACAACTTAATTTCCAAACCGTAATATTAATTTCAAAATAATTTTAAATTATATTAGTATAAATCAAAATAAATAATTATTCTTGAAATTTGAAAATAACGATATTAAAGATATACTTTATTAACCAAAATCTTATTTAAAAATAAATGTAAAAATTCTCTTTTTATTATCCAAAAATATCTATCTTTTAAAACAATTTTAGGAACCAAATATTGAACAATATATTTTATAATTATAGAATTTCGAGAACACATGTTTTTATAAAACTAAATAACATTTTCAAACAATAATTTTAATTAGTTTGTTTTGAAATACAAAAATAATAATAGCAAGGATAATCTTTAAACGTTTCAAGAGAAAGCGTTCTCAAATCATGATTTTTAAATAAAATAAATAGTTAGAAAAAATAAGATTTTTTTTGAAAATTCGGGAAGAGGAGTTACAAATCTACCTACCTTAGAAAAATTACGTCCTCGAAATTTAAGGGCTAGGATGATCAAATATTTCTAAGATTTAAATAAATATTGAATCTAATAAGTCAAAACCAATCCATAAAAAATATTTTTTTTGGACCAATTCTGAATATAATACAATAATAATTAAGTGAACAATAAGTCTATCAAATGACTTGTAAAATATTGTATATAACATCGAACCATTACATTTATTGGTTAGTCCAAAACCAAATCAAACTAGTTATAATATAACAAGATGAATTTAATTAACAACTAATAATAGCAAATAATCTAAACATTATTTTATAAATTTTAAAATAAAAAAATAGTATGATAAAGCTTCTGTCGTCCTCAAATATCCTCAATAGAGGTAAAAGATAAAATCTATTTTCTAACTAGAAATTATTTAAATAAAACAAAACATATTTTCCTTTCAAAATCTAGGAAGTGGGCTTACAACCTACCCACCTTAGAAAAATTTCTCCTAGAAATTCCAAAGGCCATGAGTAGTTACGACAAAGAATATAGGCACGAAGCAAAGTTTTAAGCGAGGAGAACGACAATTGACTTGATCAGGAGAATGATATAATTTCTTATTTAAGTTAGTCATGCGTAATCACGGATAAAATTAATGTACTAAACAAAATAAAATGTGATTTGGCACGATCAACTTTTGGTCAAAATGGTCTAGTTGACGACCAAAAAATGTTTTGAAGGACGATCAAAAATTGAAATTGTTTGGCACGAACAAGTTATAGTCAACATGGTCTAGTCATGACCACATTTGCTAAGGAATGATTAAAATTCTAGATAAAATCTGAACATGGTTATAGTCACTTAGAGATGATTTAACGTACAATCACGATCAAGATTAATCGCGTTTGTCATCCAAGCATATTTGAAGTTGGATGCTGGCACGAGTATGAATAAGGTCAAAGTTGTCATGATCATAGTAGAAATTTAGCTATAATAATTGAGTCGTAGTATAGGCTCGATTAACTAGTTAAGCAAACTAATATTTAGGTACGATTATAGAATTAAAATTTAGGAAAACGTGCGAGTTGAAATGATCGAGGTATAATCAAACCGTCTAGTCGTAATCAAAGGGTCGTTAAGAAAATCTAGTCGAAATTCTTGGCACGATCTGTCACTAACCAAAAATGTTTGGACATGATCATAGATTCAAAATATAAGCATGGTGATAAATCTACTAGAAGGATTTCAAGAGTAGGTTTAAAAAGGTTACTAGGAAGGCTGACGGCGATATGATAATAATGATAAGAAGAATGAGGGGTTAAAGACTAAATCAAAATTTCAAGTGAATGCATGAAATTTGCAAACCATGAAATCAATAGTCAGTTGTCAATAGGACGTAGTCTCTATAATATCTCGAAAACCATATGCATACATGAAGTCACTTTGTCGAGAATTTATGCCTCGCCAGTGTACACCTGGCTGCAGTAGACCCTTGGTTTTAGTGACTCAAATACAATATGATATCGAATATTTTATTAACTCTATCCAATATTGACATAATAACTCAAAGATCAAATAGGATAATTAAGACATAATTTTAATAATGCTCGATCACCCATGCTCATTTGAAATTATTTCAACTTAGGGGTCATGCCACGCCAGTGCGCTGCTGGCTGCAGTGAACCCGCAGTCTCGATAATTCAAATAAGTGACGACAGTGCGCTGCTGTCTTGTCTTCACAAGTCATCAAAATTATTCCAACTATATCTCTAAGAATATCAAAGGAGTTTAAAATATCATACAAGTTGATAAAGATAGAAAAGTATAAGTACCTGTTCTTCAAATATAAGGTCAGCTTCTCGAAAGTAGAAACAATTGGTTAGGAAGGATAAGGATAATGATCGAAGTCAAAATGGGTAAAATCTTATAATCCTTATTTCACGGATATTCAATATTCAGCGATTGAGAGAAAACTTTTGAATCCCAAAAACTTAACTCGAGATTAATAGACAATTGAGTGGAAAGTTATTTAAAAAATAATTTTTTACGTCTAAGGAAAAGAATATAAATGATACGAATTTATGATATGGCGATGTTTAGAAATGACATAAGATAAAGTTGTACAAATGATCATGATTAGGAAAAAAAATGATCGAAGGCAAAAGAAATATAAACTTAAATTTATATTTCTCTAATATTCGAGATTGAAGAAAAAAATATGTAAAAAACACTATGTCTACCTATTATGAATATATTTATACACAAGTATATATGTATAGCCTAAGTAAATCCCAATGATCCCAAAATAACATTCTAAGAGAAGGTTATCATATTTCCAAGTAAAATATGAATTAAAATAGCAATAATACATATATTATATTTGAAATAAAATTTACAGAAATTATTCATGAGACAAAATGGACTAGCAATATATATATACACATCTACATATCTACATGGACGTCATTGGCCACATTACATGACTACCAGGACTTGGGTTGCGTTCGGGCTAGTTTGGAACAATCGGGTCTTCTAAAAGTCGTATTATTATTAAATAACTAATTAAATTATTTATAGGGATCAAGTCACAACTTCGCCTGGTTTTCCCAGTTCAGACACTCTTATGGCTCGGTCTTCCCTACCATAGCTAATATACTGGTCAAAACACGTCACTGCACTATTCGCACCATCACTTCTAGTCATATGGCGCTCCAAAATTTAACCTAGGCTAAGGCATTCAATAATAATAATTAATTAAATTAAATATTTATAAAATTCCAAAAATTATATCTTAATTCAAATAAAAGGAATAAATGTTATTTTCAAAATTTCGGGAAGATGTTATGAATCTACCCTCCTTAGAAATACCGACGAATCAAAATACGATAGTGTATCCTGAAAGTCATCTAGTGAGACCTATGTAGCAGCCTTAACTACCTAAATGTCAAATTAAAATTAGGGACTCCTAGTCCTAACCATTCTCTTAAAATTGATTTACTCATAGTTGTGAATGAGCATTTCCTAGTCGCAGGCTCGCAGTAGTACGACTAATATGGTACTACCACGAGTTCGTACAGTTTGCGAAGACTGACCTGCATGGACCACCACAAAAACTTGTCACGATCCGCACCCGCTTTTCGGATACCAGACGTGTCCAAGCCAGCCTACGCCGCAGAGTCGGCGGTAGAACGCTGTCAAGCCCGCAAGAAATAATTGCTCAAAATAAACTTTATTAATCATTCACATTTTTAAGATTTATTACAACAATTACAAGATTTATATTGGAAAGAAAAATACAATGTTCTTAATAAAAATAATATCACTGCTATCTATTTCTAGGTTTATGTCTGCAAGTACACCCGTATCTTCCAAAGCTAAGTGAATCCACAGCTAACTTGAAAAATGTTGGTTTCCAGTCAGGAATGGAACAAGCACACAAACCGACGGCAATGCGAAAATACAATAGAATTAACAAGACATGAAAATAACATATGAGATATGAAAACTAGAAAGTAACTGATGACATGGCAGATGGGAAAGAAGACAAGGAAAACAAATAAAATACAACTACCTATGTGACGTGAAATATCCGTTTCGACATGTGAACGGCTAGGGGGTAAATCCGGCACCTGCACGTGTCGTGTGCAGATGCTATTATTCACGAATAGACATCATGAGGATAGTTCTGGGTAGTCCACATGTCTACTAAGATATTTTCCCTCCCGACTAGTCCGTGTGACGAGCGTGTCAACAAGCAGCTAGACATATGTATAAACATGAATTGTATAGACTACTATGAATCAAAAAGCAATCAGAAAGTGTACTTACCTGTGGTCCTTAGCCGGTGAAACCGACAATCACATTAGGTCCAAATTAGTCCTGATTAGCCACGTGCGATATGAAGCAGTCCCAAATCGACAAAGAAATATGGATATTCGATTAGTGATTTAATATAATCTAAGAGAAATTTGACTTAGAAAATCTATATATGTATCTAGCAAGTTATTTATAACTATTTAGAAACTAAATATATTTTATCAAAATTATGATTTCTAGACAAAAAGCAATATTTTGAAAATATCTAGAAATACTATAATAATATTTAATATCAATAATAATAATAACCATAGTGATAATACTCATAAATATACATTATAACTAATAATACCATGAACAATAATACTAAAAATAATACATACATACATATACTTATATCTACAAAATATACTTTTACATTAATAATAATAAATAAAGTAGTGTAATAATCACTTTAGTCTGCTAAAATCGAGAGAGGGGAATGTTGTTCCAATCAACTAAAGAATAATTAAAGAGTAAATAAATAAAAGAAGAGAAGGGACAGAGAGAGAGAGCATAGAAGAAGGGGGTTCGAGAGACTCTCGAAGACTCGAAGAGAGCAGGAGAGAGAGAGAGAGAGGGAGAGATTCGAGAGAGAGAGAGCGCTCGAGACACACCGAGGGGGAAGAGAGGGTTTCTCACTGCGGGAAGGCTCTGGTCGAGGCGGCACCTGGAACGATCGTCGGCGCCGAAGCGGGCTCGGTCGTGGCATTCAGGCACTGGCGGGGTTCCACTGGAGGCTCGCGGGGTCTGTCCAGCGTCGCCCGCGCTCGATGCGAGGGTGGTTCGGCTCGCAGCTGGAAGGCCAGCTCCAGGGGAGGACTGGTGGCGCTCGGCGGGGGGTTTTTCTAGGTAGAACCGCCGGAAGTTGAAGCGACGCTGGAAAAGCGAGCTCGCCGTGGCTCGCCCGCTCCGAATCTAGGCGGCGCTGGAAGCGGTGCGTTGAGGGGGATGCGGTGGCACGAAGACAACTTCGAGGTCAGCGGAGCTTGCACGACGCCGGAGTGGCTGCATCCAAGGCCGTGGCTGAAGCAAGGCGCGGGATCTGGGAAGCCGCGGTGCCGTGGGGAGCTCGGTCGCCGAAGTCGGGAAGGCGACACCGGGCTCGGGACGGCTCCGGGGATGGGTCGAGGTTCCTCAGTAGAGCGCCTTCCGGGTTCGTCGGAAAAGGCGGCTGTGGCTTCGCTCGGGTCTGACGATCGACGAGGGGGTCGGCTTGGAAGGAGTGGATCCCGGCGATGGGCTCTGTCCTCATGCGAGGACCTGTGCTACTTTGGCGAAGGTCACACATGCACGGCGGATAGGGAGCGGACGGTTCTGCGCTGCAGATCTCGAGGTCGCCGGTGCGAAGAGACTCGGCTCGCGGGGACCGCTCGTCAACGCAAACCGGGCAGAGGGGCGGCTTAGTTAGGTTTTTCCTAATTCTTCTTCTTCTTCCTTCCTTCCTTTGTCTGGTTTGAGATGGTGGAGTGTCGGACACGGGAATGTACTGCCGTGGGATTGTATCGTGCTGAACGTACAGAGATAACGTGATGGATGTGGACACGGATGTGGACACGAACACGGACACCCGGGGTCGGGCCCGAGGCCGGATAGGCTGACACGGTGAATACGTCGTAAATTCTGTGTATTGGTTGTGTGTGGTGATGGTTGTTGCAGGGATGTTGGCTTGGCTTCGGACTCGCCATGGCCTGGTGGCGTTGGCAGGGATAGAGGGGAGCGGTGGTGATCGTGGTCTCTATGTTTGGCATATGAATATATGCAGATGGAGGAAGTTTGGATAAGATCATAGAGAACAGTGAAGGATAGGATATATATTAGGCCTGTCAATGGTAGACCGAAAATCCGTATCCGATCCGTATTCGAACCGAAAATATCCGAAATTTCGGATACGGATACGGATTCGGATATCATATCGGATATTTATCGGATATCGGATGCGGATACGGTAAGTGTCATATCCGAACCAATAATATCCGAACCAATAATATTTAAATTATTTAATAAATTTAAAATGATATTTACTACAAATTATGTTTTTCAACCAAAACTTATTGGAAAGTGTAGATACTTCAAACTATATTTTTCAGCCACTTTAAGTGGTTTAGATCGGTACCATAGGGTTGAACTTAAATTTTCAGCAACGTATATACTATAATATATTTGACATATCATATCTAAAGAGTTCAAATGTTTTGGTTGTCACCTTGCAAGCGGCTGAAAAACATAGTTTGAAGTATCTTCCCGATCTAAACCAGCAAGGTGACAACCAAAACGTTTTAACTCATTTTTTTTCTTCCCTTTTTTTAATATTTTTTTTAGTAATCTTATTGGTTCGGATATTATCCGATATCCGTTAAAATTATTGGTAACGGGTATGGTAGCCAAAAATTATATCCGATCGGATATCGGATAGTTATCGGATATATCCGATAGTTAATGGTTCGGATATGGTAATGCCAATATCCGACCAATAAGCTACCATTGACAGGCCTAATATATATATATATATATATATATATATATATATATATATATATATATATATATATATATATATATATATAGCTATTCATGAATTTAAAGTGAATGGATTGTGCAGGGATTTGTAGGTTTAGATTTAGGTTAAACAGAAAACAATAACGAGGCAAGAATAGAAGTTCCATAACCGAAAATAAAATTATAAATAAATAAATAAATGCTGCAAAGGTTGTAGAGATTAGTTCTAGCCAAGTTTAATTATTTAAAAAATACAAAATATGATACTAGAAAAATATTTAGTCTATTGGTATGCTAATAAGTATTCTCGTTTATTAAATCGCATCCTATAAGTGGTTTTAAAATCTATACTTTAAAGACAAAATCTTATCATAGTTTAAATCGGATAAATATTCATAATTTAATTAATCAAATCTAACTCATTACACATTAATTTAAAATCCAATAAATATCGAAAACTAATTTAATACAATCCTAATACATTAATTTGAATCATGCGAATTCAAATTCAAGGCAAATAAGTAATCAACCCAATTGTTTTAAAATAATACCTAATGTTATCAAAACAACTTAATTTCCAAACCGTAATATTAATTTCAAAATAATTTTAAATTATATTAGTATAAATCAAAATAAATAATTATTCTTGAAATTTGAAAATAACGATATTAAAAATATACTTTATTAACCAAAATCTTATTTAAAAATAAACGTAAAAATTCCCTTTTTATTATCCAAAAATATTTATCTTTTAAAACAATTTTAGGAACCAAATATTGAACAATATATTTTATAATTATAGAATTTCGAGAACACATGTTTTTATAAAACTAAATAACATTTTCAAACAATAATTTTAAGTAGTTTGTTTTGAAATACAAAAATAATAATAGCGAGGATAATCTTCAAACGTTTCAAGAGAAAGCGTTCTCAAATCATGATTTTTAAATAAAATAAATAGTTAGAAAAAATAAGATTTTTTTTGAAAACCCGGGAAGAGGAGTTACACATAGCCCTGGGCGCATAGCCTATCGAAGACAGAAGTCCTCTGGCTTGAGTTATGCGCCCATATACTGCCTTGGGCGCATGACTCTGGGCGCATGCTTTGGAAAACAACACTATTTTCTTCCAGTTTTGCCTTCTTCGTTTGTGAGCCTCGCTGAGTTTGTCCAGAGCGTCGAACACTTCGATTCTTGCTATCGTAGTGTTTTTCTTTGCCAAGTTTTGAGTGTTGAACACTCTGTTGTTGGTTGCACAAGAGGGAAGTCGCTGGGCTAGTAGAGCCCAGAACGGTATGCGCCTTTTTCGTGTTAGGAGCCTCTGTGGCAGAGCTATGCGCCTACAGGGGAGCTCCATGTGCCCACGTGGAAGGCCTATGCGCCCACATGACAGAGCTATTCGGTTGCATATCTTCTATGATACTGGTAGGATATGCACCACGAGCCTTCGGAAGCAAAGTCTTGCGAGACTTGTTTGGCTTTACTGATTTTGAGGGAGTAGAGCCGTCCCTCGAGAGCATCTCTTCGAACGCCTGCTGATCGAACTTCACGATCAACATCTTCTGAGTGCTCCCCACTTTATCTGTATCGGATTGCGTCACCACCTTCTCGTCAGAGAAAAAGGTAGTTCCCAGTAGAGTCACCATTTTTTGTGGACACACAAAAAAGAAGAAGAAGAAGAAACGCTGTCTTTTCTTATTGGCGTAAGGCACCAAAAATCGAGTACGCCTGAGAGATCCTGCACTAAGGATCCCCGTGTACAAAATGAATTCTGGGAAATGGGACGATGGAGATCGAGCGGCAGTTGATCCTTTACTCTGTTGACACTCCGATTACAAAAGTGGGAGAAAGCCTAAGAAAATTGCTAACTCTCGGCTCACTGGCAAGAAGGGCAGCAATTTGGCTCCTGAAATGCTCTCCGTTCTGTCTGTTTTTGAAGAGGTATGAGACCCCTATTTATAGTCATTTTGTACTGAAACGACTGTTATGCGCCCATAGGTAGAAAATACACTGATTTTACTGTGGGCGCATAACACCCCTTTGGGCGCATAAGGTGTAGACGCATGGATACTGGATGATCGTGGGTAGATCGTGGGGTTGACGTGGCCGCAAGCTTCAGTGCACGATTGCTCGTGGAGACTAACGTGGCCGCATGCTTCGGTGCACGATTGATCGTGGATGCTGACTGAGTCGTAGGAATCTGCTGCCTTGGGCGTATAGTATGGGAGTAAGTTTATGCGCCCACACTTGGGTGCATGTTTGATCTGCATGAGAACAATGTGGGCACATAGCTCCTCTCCGATCATGTGGGCGCATAGCTCCTCTTCGATCATGTGGGCGCATAGCCCCTCTTCGATCATGTGGGCACATAGACTCCCTTTGGTTCTGTGGGTGTATAGCCCCCTTTGATTATGTGGGCGCATAACTTCTTTTGTCTTCTTCATGTGGGATACATAGTCTTGTATTTTTCATGCTTCTACACCAGCAAGTATAGAAATATCCAAAAAAACTATATCTAAACTAGTATTTTGAAATACCAAGTTGACATGTGAACAACTAGGGGTAATATCCAGCAAACCACACGTGTCGTGTGTGGCTTTTATTATTCCAATAAGACCATGGGATAAAAAGGGTATGTTCACACGTCTCCTATGTATTTTCCCGCTCGACTAGTACTCATGGATTCAGGTCCCAACACGAAGAATGTCAATAGTCCAGAATAGATCATTAGGCCAAAAAAATACATTAGTCCAGTAATTCATTAGTTTAAAAAAGTCGATAGTCCTAAAACTACGTATCTCAGGACTATGAATTCATACAATACCAATCCGTGTATCCATCGTGTCAGAAATCAAATAAAATACTAATATAAATATGCATCATAGAAAATATCAAATAATGAAAACTATTAGAAAATATACTCGCATGTGGTCCTGCGCAACCAATGTGAATCGAGGCCAAAGTAGAATCACAACCTAAATATGAGATATCAATGTTAATTAGTGTTTCGGTGTGTTAAACATGGATATCTAAGATAAAATATGCATTCTAGGCCAATTCTAGGTGAACATTAGGCCTCCGTGGTCAAACTAGGTCAATTTGACTTAAAGGTTAACTTTTAAGTTAAAACTAGTCAACCTTGGTCAAATTGGGTCAAACCTAGGTTTCTAGGTATTACCTTGTCATTACAAGGTAACCCGACCTATACTAGGCTATCCTAGTCTCTGCTTAGGCATTTACCTAATCATAGGGTATCTTGAGATACCCTACCCAAATACCCTTTACCTATGCTACGTTTACCTATTTTAACATATAGGTAATGCCATATATGTATTACCTTACCTATATAGGTTAGCCATTATCTCATATACCCATGCCGCCTATATTACCTTATGACACATTACCTATACAATGGTAATACCCTATTACCTATGACACATACTGTCACGACCCGCACCCAATATTTGGCATGAACCGTGTACACGCCCAGCTTACGCCACAGAGTCGGCGGTAGAAACGCTGTAACAATATGATGAACAACCACGCAGTAAATATATCACAAAGGAAATATAACAACTCCAACTCAACTCAGCATCAATTGATAAAAATAGAATCGTCTCACAATGTATGAAATTTAAAATCAAGTAATCTCCACTACATGTCTCAAATCAACTCATAAATCCAATACAAGGTCTCAGCACTAACTAAATATCTAAGATAGAGCAGCGGGATCAGATGCTGCATAATCCTCCTGATAAGCAAAGTCCGTTTCTAACCCATCTTCCAAGTACGGGCCATACTGCTCAGGACACACGATCTCATCGCCATCACCTAAAATTTGTTTGGTTACCCAGTCATGATGGAACGAGTACAATTCACTGAGTGCAGTTCCAATATATGAAAATGACTATATAACAGGGGTTAGCCTTTAGACATATGATTCATAAATAAAATAAGAAAGACAATAAAACTGAAATCACATATCTATCGACTAATCACTGATGTATAGTAAAGATCAATACTGAAAACAAACAATAAACTGTACTCGCCTGGCGTCCCGGGCTGCTGGCACTGGTCAAAGTCCAAATCGAGATCCAAAGAACCTATTTAAGGAATTTAACATTAGAAAACTGGCTTAAAAGACCAATCATAGGTTTTCTTATTTCTAAGTTACTTCCTAGACTAATCAGATTATACCCATTAACCTATGATATCCCTGTCCTATTCTTGACACTACCCTTTATGATTTCTAAGTGTTAAATCATAGTCTAAGGTTCACAATCCTACTATATCCTAATTTCCCTTTTCCCTAACCAATTGTACAGATCACCCTTGCAGCATCCACTTTTTTCATAGAAGGGTATTTTAGTCATTTTAGCCATTTTGGCCTTTCTGTGATTTTCTAGATAAGTTGACTTGTGTTGTACTAGCAACTAGTTTAACCTTAGTGGACATTGTATATGGGCCTAACTATGCATTAGAATTTTTATTTTTATTTTTAGAAATTATTTTAGGTATTAGATTATTTTTAAGGCTTTAATTGATTTATTTTAGCCTTTTTGCATGTAAGCCTTTAAGCTTCTTGACTTGGGCCCATTTATACTTGAGAAAGAGTTGGCCCAAGTGAAACCCTAACCCTAGATAACCCCCTTGGCCGCCCAAACAGCAGTACCCCCCTCCCCCTTTTTATCATTTGTGAAGTTTTGAGCCTCCACAAGGAAACCCTAAAAGATCCATCTCTCCAAAGCTCTTTTTCCTTCATTCGGAGTCCGTTTCTTCCCAAGCGAACTTCGTTGCACTCGTCGAGGAGAGGAGGATCTGCTGGAGCATTTCTAGCGTGGAGGCGGAGGCTTTTGCTAGAGGGAAATCGGCCGACACGACAACCGAGGAGCCCCGTTTATTGAGTTTTGACACTCAATAGGTAAAACCCTAATCTACCATTGTAAATCTGGAAATTCTTTTATTTTTGCATCCATATAGGTGCCCTAGACTTGCCCACGAAATTTGGTGGGGTTTCGACTTCGTTTGATGGCGGTATCAGACACGTGTCGGTCCTTTACGGCACGTGTTCGACGAAATACCGCTTAGGATAGAAAGTTGCTATTTTTTGATTCTGTCTTAATGGATGTTTAGATAATATGATTTTGATAAACTTTCGTGAAGACGGATTTGGTTTTGACAACGTATCAGCGGCGTTTCGGGCAACGGACGCACGTGCACGGATCCCGTGCACGAGGCCGTGCGTGCCCTGCTGTCCGCGCGTTCTTTCTCGATGCACAGGCCGTATTTTCGCACGAAATTTCTTGAGCACGTGGGGGCAACTTCTGCCCCCATGTTCGTAAAATTTCACGGCTTTTCGTTGAGCGAGCGCGGAGAAATCGCGCGTGCACCGCTCAGCCGCACTGTGCATTCAGCCTGTTTCTTGTCGCTGAAACAGACTTCGTGCGCGCACACAACGCGGTGAAGACCCGTTCCAGGGCCCGGAACATATCGGACTATACCTATACTACCCGTAGGGGGAACCCCGAGTCGCGACGTGGCCCGACGAGTGAGCCACGAGGCCGGAACCGCGCGCACGAGGGCGCGCGGGCGCGCGCGCGCGCGCAGCAGGCCGCGCGGGTGCGGGGCTGCGTGCGCTGCTTCGGGCGGTGTGTCGCCGTGTCATCGTGTCCTAGACCTACCCCAGGACCCCCCCAGCTACGTGCACAAGCACGGGGCGTTTCGTTGTGTGTGCGGCGCTCAAACTAGCGAGAATGCACGCGTATCATGCGGTATCGAAAAATTCTGATACACGTTCTGTGGACACGACACGGACACGATTTCGGACCCGAGAGTATACGAACGCATCACGTGGGTTGAGACCAACGTGTATGCCGAGTTTCGCGAGTTCGTTTTGTGTATTTTGCATTTGGGTCGTTGTGTGAAATTGGGTTGTTTTCTTTAATTTCGATTTTGAGTTGAAATGTGATATTTTGTTTTCCAGCCTCTTAGCTTATAAATTCTGAGTTTTTCATATGTTTATGAGGTTTCGGATATGTGGGAACCAACTTTTGGTTTTGTTTCATAATTTTCCATCATTTATGAGTATATATGCTTTCTACATATCTATATATATGTACATTTAACTATATAAATATATAAAACCCCGTTGAAACCTATTGCTAACACATACATGTTGAGAATGGGTCGAGGGGGAATTATTCCAGATTTTAGACTCTTTAAATTATCTCGCATCATTGCGTATCTTTCCATTTAAGAGTTTGTGTGTGTGTGTATATATATATATATATATATATATATATATATATATATATATATATCTATATATATATATATATATATATATATATATATATAAATATATATATATTTTTTATATATAAAAAATATATATATAAGAATATATATAAAATATATATATATATATATATATATATATATATATATATATATATATATATAAAATATATATAAATATATATATAAAAAAATATATATAAATATATATATATATATATATATATATATATATATATATATATATATATATATATATATGTCCGCGGGGTCGTGGCCTGTTGGTAGCGACGAGGGTCCCCGGGCGGGTGGCCCGGGTTCGAATCCCTCCTTAGGCGCACGCGCCTAAGCTCTAGTAAAAAGGACACCAAAAAAAAAAAAAAAAAAAAAAAAAAAAAAAAAAAAAAAAAAAAAATATATATATATATATATATATATATATATATATATATATATATATATATATATTATATATATATATATATATATATAGTTTTCTTAAAAAAAAAAAAAATATATATATATATATATAGTTTTCTTACTTTGTATATATATGTAGATAATGGTATATTAATTTGTGGTATACCATGGATTTGTTTTTTTGTTTTTAATCTCAGATTTACCTCATTTCAGTAAGCACCAGGACACACACACACACACACACACCATCTTTGTTAGATTTAAGGTTGACTTGTATTGCATATACACATGTGTGTGTATATACCTATATGTATATAGATTTTATGCTTGGAAATCCTCTTAGAATAGATTATAGTTGTGAATATAACTATAGGAGTCCTAGGACAGATTTGGTTTGTCATCTTGAGCCTAGTTTAGTCGAATTGGCCGACAAGTTGACCAAATTGACAAAAGTCAACTTTGGGTCAAACTTGATCCAATTCAACTCAAATGAACTCCGAATGACCTAGAATTTTGTGTATGACCTAAAAATTAGTAGACGAACTAGTTGACCCAGGCTTGACCAGGTTTGACCAGCATTGACCAGGTTTGACCAGAGTTGACCGTGGGTTGACTTTGACCAAAATGGACCTAGAAGCATGTAGTCTTGCATTGTAGCTATTTCTTTTGATATTTTAGACTTGGTTGTGACATGTGCATACTTTAAATAGGTTTACATTGCCCCATTTTAGCTACACTTCATCATCAGCAGTTCAGTTTGCCAGGCGAGTACATTCTCTGATCTTTTCATACTTCTTTGGATATGTTCTCTTGTTATAGACTAGTATACTTGATGCTGACACGATGTTCACACGGATTAGTACCCTATGGATCTTTTCATGCGATGTTATCCCCTCGGATACATCGAGTATGTCATGTTCATGTACTTTATCATGGCCATCATGTACTCCATGTATTCATATTTATCCATGTGCACTCATATGTTATTCATGTACACTCATGACCATATGAGCTCCATGTATACAGTAGTTGTTATCCATGTGCAATAGCATAACATGTATTGATCCTTGTGTATTGATTGGGGGCAGGGAGAGTGTAGTTGGTTATGTGATCATTATCCCCAGTAGGTATCCATGCGCACTCCATAGCTGTATCCATGTGCAACCCAAACCGTTTACATAACCAATTCATGCTCTAAATCACGTAGAAGTTTACATTTCTCTATTTATCATATTATATCTCATTTTATAGTCTCTCTCTTGTTGACTTTCTTTACAACGATTCATGTATAGTTTTCTATAGCTTGCTTTATATGTCTATTCCTGCTATGAACTGTTGTGAGAGATATGTGCTCGTTCCGTCCTGACTGGTATAGAAGCATGAAAAATACTAAAGAAAATGACTCATGCGGCCAGGAAAGATCCATGCGGCTCAGAAAACGCATGCGGCTCAGGGAGTCATGCGGCACAGGAAGCTATACGGCCCAGGGCATTACATGCGGCTCAGAAGACACGTGGCCCGATAGTGCTCCCCTCCACCCACGCTGCATTAATTGCTATGACGGTTGACCCCTCTGAAAAGTTGACAGCCCTGACACCAAAGCAGGTAATTATGGCTCTGCCATAATGATGAATCTCTAGGGAAGAGGAAAGAAATCTCTGACACAAATCCCTCGAGAGCCATAAAAATGCCACGTGGCCTTGCCACGTGGGCGTTCGTATGCGGCTCGCTTCCCATGCGGCTTAGAATAAATCCTATGCGGCCCAAGCCATAGGAGCCTCATGCGGCTCGGGCAGAGGACTTCCCATGCGGCTCAGAGTGAATTCATCCTATGCGGCTCAGGCCATGAAAGTCTCATGCGGCTCGAGCGAGGACTTCTCATGCGGTTCAAGAAGATTATATCCATGCGTCCCAGGCGGATATATACCTATGCGGCCCACAAGGATTACTCCTCGGTGGTTAGAGGACTCAAGTGAGGGCCACTGCCCACGCAGCCCTGACACGTGGGCTCACATTCGTATGCGGCTCACATTCATATGCGGCTCACATTCATATGCGGCTCACTAGTCATGCGGTCCAGATCCCCCTAGCAGCTCCTAGGACACGTGTCCTAAACCGATTAATTCCTCAGATTTGCTGCCATTAAAGATTGGGTCAGATTCCAATAAATCTGGGACACGTGGCAGAAGAATAGATCTAATTTATTCGCAAATATCAGAAGATCAGTATAAGAAAGATTTATTCCAATCAGCATTAATTGCTCATGGGATTTGGTGTAATCTACACCTAATGGCCCAGATTCATCATAATTAAAACGAATGGTCAAGATGGACCAATCTCCAAGCCGCCGCCATCTCTAAAAGTTAATCATTGGCAACCCTAATGATTACATCCCACTATTATAAATAGCAAGGTGCCATTCCCTTGTAAGATATACAATTTCAGAGAGAAAAATATGTATATATAGAGAGACCCCCCCCAATAGTCAGAGAAAAGAATACACACAGAGAGAGAGAAGCCAGAAGAGCAACAGAGGAGCAAGAAGAGCATTTCTTCGTCAACGCCAACCATCTTTTCACAAGGAGCCAAGGCTGCATACCGATCG
Source organism: Iris pallida (assembly GCA_029216955.1). NCBI lineage: Eukaryota > Viridiplantae > Streptophyta > Magnoliopsida > Asparagales > Iridaceae > Iris > Iris pallida. Next base: position 3,072,570 of record JANAVB010028620.1, read on the forward strand.
TCCAAGGAGTAAGGCAGGGCTGCCGTCGCCTTCCCGAGCCTCTATCGTCACCCTCCAGAATCTAAAATAAACAATTGTACTTAGACTGCTGTACCTAGGTTTTCGTCCCTAGGCTTTCTTTGTACAAGCGAGTTTGTAACGTGAAGTAAAAGTTCGGTCCTCCGATAATTGTTCTGTTCTTTTATATTTCATGGCAAACACGATGGCGACTCTGCTGGGGACTAACTTCTCCACGGCTGAGGAGTTGGTGACGCAATCGGATGCAGCCAAGCTTGGCTCCACTCAACAAAAGATGGTCGCCCGGTTCGACCAACAGGCGTTCGAAGAGATGCTCTCCGACAAGAGCGCTGGCCCGGTCCAGAAGCGAGCCCGCACGAAGAAGGCCCGTAAGGAGTGGAGACCCCGATCCTTCGTTCCTGCTGAAGCTCTTGCAAAGACACCCTCTGTTGTTCAAGACGGCGAGCAAGATTCCCCTGCGGCCCCACTTCAGATCGTAGACAACTCCGCTGTCCCCAAGTCCGGCAGAAGAAAATACTATGATGCTGGACTTGTAGGGGCAAAGAGGAACTCTATGAGACCCGAGCCGCATAAGGTTAGCAGCCGCAGGGAGAAAGCTCATGAGGCTACATCCTTCAGCCACAGGGAGAAAGCTCATACGGCTACATCCTCCAGCCGCATGAAGAAAACTCATGCGGCCATATCTGTCAGCCGCATAGCTTATGCGGCTACAGTTGCCAACCACACAAATGAAACTCATGGGGCTGTGGGAGTCAATCGCTTGCAGAAAACCCATGCGGCCACTATTGCCAACCGCATGCATTCAGCCTGTACGGTCGTGACTCCTAGTCGCACAAAAATAATTCGTCCAACGGCAGAAGACAACCGCATGCGGACAGCCTGCACGGTACCCAACTCTAGCCGCATAGCGCCCGTTTCACGCTTCTCTCGATCAGTCTTCGACCGTCTCTCATGCGGTCCCGACCCTGATGATTCTCTGGATGATAAGCCAGACTCTGTGGTACCCAACTTGGACTCCTCCTATTACGCACCCACAAGTGCTAAAAGGAGGAAGTCTAGGGCAGCGCGGGCTCATCAGGCCCAGTCAGCTGTCCCAACCTCTGACTATCGGGGTGTCCCGTTGATTATCACACGGGCCTCGGATGGGAAGTTGTATACAACCGCTCGAGTCCAGCCCCCGGCGGCAAACGGACAGAGTGGTTCCTCTGACCTGCGTGAGGCGATCCTCCATAAATGCAAGGAAAGAGAAGGAGCCTCGGCGTGCAAAGAGTCCTCGCTTGGACATCACTGCACCCAAATCATCGTCAACTGCTGTTGCAACAACGCGGCAGTGACGGAAGATCGGCCATCCGTCTTCCAAAGGCTACTGCACCCGAACTCAGAAGACGAGGCACCTCCTGTTGTCTCCTGCAATTCCGCTCAAAAAGTCCCCGCCGAAGGGAGAAGGAAAAAGACGAGAATCTCCAGTCCCAAGATATCAACCACCACAGCTAAGAAACTATCGTCTAAACGGTTGTCCTCTACTGGTGTATTCCAACACACCCGTTCAAAGATGAAATTTACCGCAATGGGAAATTCATCATCCACCTCGCTGGGGGTTGAGGGAACTGGGGGTAGCACTCCTCCGAACATCCACAACAATCCAATATTTCAAGGAGCCGAGCCCGGGAAAACGATTCTCCCATCAGGCACTACAGGCGCCGACGTCCCCGAGGACACCCGTGATTCTCAAGACGAAGTAAACTCTGAGGCTGGGGGTACTGCTCCCTTCGAGTCCGAACCAGAAGACAATATTCCCACATATCCCGATGACTTCCCGGTACACGGGTACGACTCGGAGGGCACATCCTCCACTGTTCCTTCCATCACTTCTCACGTAAGGACGGTATTCATGACGAACAGCAATCAAGGTGGTTCCAGTGATCGCAGCGCATTGACAGTCTCGAAGCCATATTACTTGCTTTGGTCAAGTCTGTAGACGAGATTAAAGTGGCCCTTCCAACTCTGCAAGGAGGGACGCCTGGCCAAACAAGCGCGGGTCCTGTGGTCAATGCGGACTCGAATTCGGCGGCACCGAACCCGGGCAACAATCCGCCCGAAGTAACAACCCCTACCGCGACAGATGAGGCCCGAGAAGTAAGGAGACAGGTCCAGGAGCTCCGAGCCATGTTCCATGCCCGAGAAAACGCTCAAGATCTCAGAATACGGCAACCATACCCTGCTGAATGGAGGGATGTTCCATTCCCACCAAGATATAAGCCGTTCAATATCAACCCGTATGATAGCAAAATCTCAGCAAGTCGATACATCACTTACTTTGAGGACACCACCGACCATCTGCCCCATGATGATGCGATCCTCACACGGTTATTCATCGGGGCATTGGAAGGAGTCGCCTTCGATTGGTACCGCAATCTACCGGACAACTGCATCCACTCCTTCGCCGGCTTCAAGCGTCTGTTCTTGGAATGATTCTACGAAGTAGGACAGGACGTCACTATGTCCACTCTCATGGACGTCGTCCAAGGGGAGAAGGAGTTGACAAGGAACTACATCGAGCGGTTTTGCCAGACCGCCATGAAGCTGCCTTCCGGAAATCCAGATTCCTCTTTGATTGAAATTTGCCAAAAGAGACTGCTTCCAACGATCAGTCTCTGGATGGGCGAAAGTCAATTCAAAGATTGGAAGGCGTTCATCATCAGCGCCACAAACGTCGAAGAACGACTGAAGAAGGCTCGCCAACTGGGATTGCACATCTCAGAAGGAGAAAACAAGGGCAAGCGTCCCAACAACGATAATGGGAGTAACCCCTCCAACAATTGGGACAGCAAGGGAAAGCAGGCTATGGTGGCCGACACGGCCCAGAAACTCGAGTCGCAACCAGCAGACAAACAATGGCCTCAGATCACTTACTCTTTCGAAGACGGCCATGTCAAGCCTATCTTGGACATGCTCATACAAGGAGGTAGAATTCAGCTTCCTCCACCAAAGCGGGAGCCTCGACCGGCTGATTTGGAGAACCCAAAGTTCTGCCATTACCACCGTTATGTAGACCACGCTACACACGACTGCTACCAACTGAAACGGTACATCCAAAGCCTCATCGATTCGAACGCTCTGGCCATCGACTTCGAAGAAGTAACCGTAGCAGCCAATATGGTGTCCGTACAATTCGGCAGCTTCCCTCCGACGGAAACTCAAGACGGGGTAATCCCCGTCCCTCTGGCGACGATGGAGATTACCAATCTTCCACTTCCCGGGAACAGGCTGCTGGTCTAGTACCTCTCACCACTTCACGAGGGGAGGTCATGTGGGTCCATCCAGACTTGGTGTCAGAAGTAACTCGGCCCGCACCATCTCCCACTAACAAAAATAGTAGAAAAATCAGGACCTGCCACACAATCTCAGCAGACAACGAGGAAGCTACAGCCGTCGTCACGCGGTCCGGAGCGCAATCCCAACCTGTGGGTGACAGCCCAGCTGAAAATCATCAACCTACTACAACTGATGCTCTGGGACCGGCTCAGCCTTCGACGACCGACAAGCCTAGGCCGAAGGAGACTCGCTTCGACAAATCCCTCCAAAAAGACGCAGCCCAAGGGTTAGAGAGGCCCTATAACTTTGACATCTTAGCACAATTGGCTAACACTCCGACCAAATTGTCACTATACGAACTCCTAAGGCTCTCCAAGGACGTTCGTATTGCACTGAGCGAAGCACTCCAAAATGCCGATGCTTATCTGGCTCAATCCAACCTCACCGGGGAGGACTCACCCGTGGATCTCCAAGACAGCGCCTGCACGGGAGCAATGCCCAACATCGTCTTCACTCCGCAGGACATGCTCATCAAAATCAACCTACATGATCGCCGGCTATACTACACGGGATACATCGACGACGTGAAGGTGGATCGGATGCACATTGATCCTGGCTCTTCCATAAGCATCATCCCGAAGGGTCTGCTACATCATCTCCGTATCCCAATGCATCGCCTGACACCTACAAGCACCGCCATCAGCGGTTTCAATTCGGGCAGGAGCTACCCTATTGGGAAGATTCGTCTGAAGTGTCAAATTGGCGACCTCCAATCCGAAGTCACCTGCTACGTCATAGATGCAAACACTTCTTACAACATCCTCTTGGGGCGCCCATGGATACACGATTATATGATCGTGCCTTCCACGCTACACCAGTGCTTCAAATACGTCGACAAACACGGTTTCGTGAAGACAGAATTTGCTGATATCGATCCCTTCAAGGGGGTCGAATCTTACTACTCGGACTCTTGCTTATACAAAAAGTCGAAGAGGCACCTTGATGAAGGAAATGAACAAGCTAGTACCGAAACGGCTACGGGAGCCGAAGGACCCCTGACGATCCACCTCCAAGCTCGCAAACCGGGCAAGTCCGCACCCCTCACTGCCACTCTGCGGAAGGACGCGATCAGCCTCTCGGCGCAAGAGGAGCAGATGATAATCCGGCTGCCAAGGTCCGGCCAAGTGCCGAAACCCACAACGGGGCCACTGACAATCCGACTACCGAGAGTCAGTCAACCCCAAACAGGGAAGCTCAATCCCTCCGACAAGCCGCTGACGATACGCCTTCCCAAGAAGGGTCATCACCCCGATGCAAGGTCTGGGACTTCTAGCGAGCCAACAACTCCCCGCCCAGCATCAAGCACCAAACTGGGGGTCGCTAGCCTGCCAACAACTCCACGCTCTGCTCCACCAGCTGAACCTCTGACGATCAAGCTGCCAGTCTGCATTTACACAGGGGATGGCCGAAGAAGAGTCGGAGCTGGCCAAGTATGTGGCTGCTCACACTGAGACTTGCTCATGTTGCCCATCAACGGCATGTTCCTGAAAAAGTATTACGTCCGAAATGACATCCTCAAAAAAAAAAAGAAAAAAAAGAAAAAAAAAGAAAAAAAAAAGAGAAAGAAAAAAAGAAAGAAAACCAGATGATTGAGTTATGTGCCCTCCGGTACCGCTGAACTCACATTCTCCAAATTCCAGATTATTGAGTTATGTACCCTCCGGTACCGCTGAACTCACTCTCACAATATTCTAGATCATCGAGTCATGTACCTGCTGGTGCCGCTGAACTCACTTCCACAATATTTCAGATTACCGAGTCATGTACCTGCTGGTGCCGCTGAACTCACAACCACAAAATTCCAGATTATCGAGTCATGTATCCGCTGGTGCCGCTGAACTCACTTTCACAATATTCCAGATTATCGAGTCATGTACCCGCTGGTGCCGCTGAACTCACACTTCCAAATTCCAAATTATCGAGTTATGTACCCGCAGGTGCCTTTGAACTCACATTTCGGTCACTCTTTCAGGGGAAAGTCATGTATGACCATACCTCTGAACCTTCTTCCTGGAAGAGATCCTCCCTCATAATCCACTACCTGCACTCCCAGTGCACAAAAAGGGTAACAGATCCACAAATTTCCAAACCGGCCATGTCCTCATTACCTCTGAGTCGTTTCACTTCCGCCAAAAACAAATCACCCTCACTACAAAAAAAGTGACCTTTGGGGACAACAAAAAACTGTCTTAAAAACTGCAATTACCGTCCCAACAAATATTTGGGACGGCCTTTGGGACGGGAATGGACGGTCCCATTAGGGTGGCGTGGCAAAAACTTTAGGGACGGATATTGCCGTCCTAATTACTGTTAAAGGACGGTTAGGCAAAACGTCTCAAAAGTTTTCAAAATTATGCTTTTGTGTGACGGTTTATTAATTTGTCCCAAAAAACAAGTTTTTGTAACAGATATATTTCGTCCTAATAAATAAGGGACGGAATTTTAAAAAGTACTGTAATCGTGCAAAAAAACTTAACAATTGTTTAAATTATTATGGAATTACTAATTTCCTGTTTATATATAAAATATATAATTGAATTTTATATACAACAAAATTTCATACAGAACTATTTTATTTAATCAAAAATGCATATGGTAGCCGCAACATTAACAAAGCGTAACCGCAACATTAACAAAACAATTTCTATAAAACATATTTAAAGGTAATATCCCATTGTTCACAAAATAAATCCAAGTCTTACATCACTTAGAGTGTTCCCATCAAGTTTTACATCAGTAAGCATTCACTTAATTTACAAAATAAAATCTACGACTTTTTAAATAAGTCCAAAACATATATATTTGATTTTCCACATCCATTGACAAACCGATCCACACATCCATGGCTGCCAGCAGCATTGGCTACCTGGAAACACATGAATAAGCCAGAAATATGGTTAGTTATAAGTAATTGCGACCCTTGGTACATGAATAAGCTAGAAAGTTTTATTCACCAACACCAGCAAATCAAAATTACTATGTCACTTCAAAAAAAAAAGCTTGTATTATGAAATAAGAAATTTTTGGCTTCTCATATGGCCACACTACAAAAAAATAATTCCAAGTATTGAACTCTTTCGATTAACTGAACTGGACTAGTATCTCAAAATATCCACAAGTTGTGGCCAAGATCTATCATGTCAATACATCATGTACAAATTATTATTTAGAGTCTAAGAAAAACTAGCCATATACTACAAGTATGCAATTGTATCTCGCAAACAACTCAACACCTTAACTTGATAGAAGTTAACTTATCTGAAAAGCGTATAAAAAGCATACCTAAGAGGTTCAAGTGTACTCTCACCAACATAAGCAACATCGGCAAAGTGCATAACAGCATCAAATGCATTCTGTTCAAGTATTTGGTTAACCTAAAATTGTGTAAACGAATAACAACAAAATCCATCTTAAGCAAAAACTTGTTTCTTCATATAATTTCCAAAGTCTACATGATCAGGATACAACTTTTGGGTCTCCTAAGTCAGCATAAATGAATTAGAGCCTTCCAGGTTCTAGAAATATCTCCTAGAGAATCTTGTTGTCCCCTATATTTCCCCTAGAAAGATTAACCTGTAATGGTATAGTGGAAAGAATAGTAAACAACACAAAACACACAATGCATGTACTTCTTTTCCCCTGGATATGTATATATGTGTGTATCATTAAGGGGTTTGGAGGGGGAGAGTGAAAAGAGAGGATACCACTATGGTAACTCGGTATGAGTCCTTAAGGAGACGAAGAGCAGCTTGTGACCTGATGTAGCCAGCACCTCATGTTACTAAGACATGTGTTACCCCTGGTTCATGACGAGAAAATTGGAAGCAGTACATGTTTAAGAAAAAAGTCATTTTTTTACAAAAACGAGAAGAAAATCTATGACATTAAAAACAAATAGTCACATAAATAGAATTAACCCCATACCGTACTTGTTCCACCAAAAACAGGGGATTGCTTCAGAATAATAAACACATGAATAAGCCACTAAAATCGAGATACACTACAAGATGTCTGCAAAATAGCTTACCCAAAGAACTATAACTCCACCAGTAGAATGTCCAAAGAGAAAGCATGGCATACCAGGATTCTCGTACAACACCCTCTCCAAATAAGATTTCTGTAAATACTACAACTAGCCATCATAAAAAATTCATCATTTCAACTATTTTTTATTTGATATAATAATTTAGTCAAGATATGCACCAAGTCATCAACAACATAATCAAGAGAAATCACAAGCCAATTCGATATTTCACAAAAAGCTTGTATTAATCACATAGTAGTTGAATGATCAAAATATAAACATAAAGAGTGATCTACCAAAAATGTTACCTTAACGAAGCCAAATCCTGTTAAAGGGTTCTAGCACGTCAGAGAGTTTCTCATGGCCCTTTCTGAAACCTCCTGGGAATAAAATATAAAACATGATTGATGATTTTAAAGACAAGAATGGCCATCGTACACAAGTTCTCTACTAACCTGAGAACCTTCAAAGAGAATCATAAGCTCATGTTTGCCATCTTCTGTAATAAAATAGCCAAGCTGTGCTGCCAAGCCCAAACCCAAACAGACCAGAGCCCTCGAGATTAGAGGTTGCCGACTGCCAAGTTAGTATTTTGAATTTCAACCCTATGTATATGAATAATTTCCTTCGTATCAAGGTTATCCATAAGCTCATCATGATTCAAGTGCATGCACATAGTTCCCTAATTTTACATATTAATCCCTATATTACATACTACTTATATCCTACATATAACTAGGAAATGATGTAATTCAAGTAGATTATGAATAAACCTGAGATTGAATATATGAACTTTTCAAAAGAAAAAAAATTCCTACCAACCCTGTTACTATGAAGTACCCCTGTCATTATAAATGAATGTTGCTAGGTGTTACAGGTTCAAAATTAGGGGCAGTTGAAGACTAAGACCAGAGCTAACTCACCTCCCCTCAAGGAAAATACATGGGAATTAGATAGTTCTTCTAGACAATAGTCACAAAGGTGTTTGTATTTTTCATATAGCACAATGTTAGTGGATTCGGCATTTTGAGTTGATCTTCTATATGATTGTACACTCCATATAAATTAAGTTGAACCCTGTTTCCTTGATACTGGACTTAATAATAAAATGGAGAACATAAGAAGAATGATTAATCAGGTCAATTGTTTGTTCCTTTGTTAAACATATATTTCTTAGCAAGAACCATTCCTAAAGGCATGCTTTAATGAATAAGAACATGGGTCTTCTAAATTTGGTCCTTATGACATTTGTTAGCACTTCCAACTCTTCTGAAGATATAATAAATTAGGACTCCTCTTGAAACACTAAAATTACTCCAGATAAATAGGAGTGTTACTTCTCTTACCATGTGTTATTTTACAAACGACAGTTTGGCCCCATTTGATAATATATGGATATGTATATCCATGATACATGTTGTTTATATGATATGAAGTAATACATATAAAGGGAAAAAAAACAACTGGTTAGTATATACCATGTCATTGTGATGAAATAAAATAATACAGCCAATTGTGGCTTTGCGACCGATATGACAAGAATAATGTCATCCAATTTAGAATCACTTAGATGGGAAAGAGATGTCCTCTTTGCTACCAAGTCCTTGCAACCCGGCAATGGATAACCAAATGATTTCTTAGCATGAGGACTTTCAAGGAATTTATAATATATTAATTTAGTCAACTAAGACAACAAGAGAACCTTAGGGCTAGGAGAAGCAAAAATAACTCAAAGATATGTAGAAAACTCAACATACTGGCATAGAGCATCCCAAGACTAGAAGGCTCATGGTAAAACCTCATATTCAAGAATTAACAAGCAATAACTGAATCATATACAAAAAATGACATAAAAGGGTAGAACAATAACTGAAACTCAACTAATTAGTTTCATTAGCATACCAAAAATACAGATCAAAGAAGGGCCTTATCAACATACAGCAATATAACTGTAGCATACTCTCAGGCAAATTTGCTGTGAAGTTGGGGCCATAGAATGTTTGCCTTACGAACAATGCAAGAAGTTACAATATAATAGGAAACACACTTAGAGAAAGAAGTACACATAAGAAATCAAAAGAAGGCATACCCATTCTTCTACATAGGGAGGTTATTTACAGTTTGTTGCTTCCAGGATGATACATCAATCTGTTCACTCTTGTCCTTCACTTCATTGATGAAATATCTAGCATGACATTTACAAATAAACATAGTTCAGTACTAATGTTAGCTATAACATATCCAATAAACATAGTTCAGTACTAAGGCATACCCATTCTTCTGCATAGGAAGGTTATTTATAGTTTTTCGCTTCCAGGACGATATATCAATCTGTTTGTCACTATTGTCCTTCACTTCATTGATGAAATATTTAGCATGACGTTAAAAATAAACATAGTTCAGTGCTATTGTTAGCTATAAAAGCTTGGATTACAGTGAACTAGTGATGCACTTGGTTCTCAGGCATCCAATTCAACCATTAAGCAACTTTACCAGTGTGCCCATAAAAACATTCAGGCCAACAACATATCCAATATAAGAAATTATAAATATTAACAGAACTAGACATGGTCCTAATCTGAAACACAAAATGCGTAAGCATGTCATCTATCAAGAGAGACATGAACATAAAGATGACAATGTCATGCACTTCAAATTCAATTATGTTTTGTATAGATCAGAAATGAGCTTTCAACTTGTTAAGCTTGCTTAGGCTGATACTCGGATACTATAATTAGCCATGGCAAGTAGAAGTTAACCTACCTAATAAATTTGATGCAATTACAACTCTTGCAGTTGTCAGATCTCGGTTTGTGGTTTCGATGGCTTATGTAGACTTCAAACATTGGGCAACTTGACAACCTTACATTTGTTAGTAAGATTTTCATACGAAATCTCCTGTCAAAATCAGAAACTAAAGATGACAATGTCGAAGACTGAAGAGTTCTTACGTCTCTCAAACCTTTGCGACTTGATGAGACATATATCTGTTATTGGGAAAAAAAATTGGAGGAAAGCTCCTCAATAACAGTTAAAAGTTAAAGATGTCTTCCCTCTAAGATTGAAGAGTTCTATCACGAGGACTGACTCTTTTGATATGCTACCTTTAAATAAGTTTATATTTAATCTCCTTATTTTAACAAGTAAAAAATACTTGCAAGTTTTAGATCCCTGCAGATTATGCTTCATATAGATGACTTCTAGATGTAGTACTTCTTCACATTTAGTTGACTTATCCATCAAAATATTCAAAACCTATTACCTCCATTAGTTTCTACATACACAGCATTCACATCTATAATTCCTAAAAAGGGGCTAATCCAAGAATGATACTGGATGCTAGTCTGCAAGAATTTGTCCAGTGGAAGTGAAAAATGATACGACACATCAGCCTGATTGGAAAAAAAAATAAGATGTTCTGAACACTAGTCTAATTCACCACTTGATGACATGTATAGCAGATGTAATAGTAATATCTTCGTATGTGTTGCGAGATTTCAGAAAATCTTATTTAACTAAGAAATATGTATATCCGTGGAAATTTTCCTAAATCATGTGCCAATCTTAAGCAACTTCCAGTTTAAGGACATAAGTAATTTCCTAAAAAAAATAGTGTCTTCATTTAATATGAAAGGAAGTAAGGAAGTATCCTTGTAACCAATTCTAAAAGCATTTAAGTCATATGATTGTATCACAAATAAGAATATCTAATTTCTTTTGCTTTCGCGATGTATAATGCAGAGTTTAAGGCATGCTCACACTTCCTGTTGTAAAATACATGTTTGCTTAACACTCTGAACCAGGCAATGTGAATCTTTAAGGCAAAAAACACACCTGAACCAGGGAACCACATATACTGCAGGATTAAAATTTGTAAGATCATAAAACATGTTCCAAAAATAAATAAGAATTCATAATATTTGTACTTAATTTGTCGCAAGTAACTCAATCGGAAAATAAGAATACAATTGATATAAAGAAATATATACCCTGGGCTCGGAACCAACTTCTATGTGCTGATGGAACTTGCAGATGATGTTAAGCTAAATGAAGGCAGCTGTCAACTACTTTGACACTATACTCCAAGTACACATGAACATCGCCATGTTGGAACTTTTCCTTAACCCCCAGTTATTTGGCTCTTAATGAAGCCTGAAAGTTAAATCATAAGAAAAACCATTAGCAATTCACTCATCATGATGGCACTTCATCTAGTTATGAAAAATAGGAGGAATTATTGAAATAATATAAAGTGTAGTAACTGACTAAGAAATAATAAGGGTTAGTTACATTAACTGGGAAAAACATCCTAAACATAGTTCCTGAAAAATGGTCACCGAAAACTACAGTCGACACAAACATGATTTACACAACAAAGCCTTTATCAAAAGTTTTGGGGTAGACTAGTCAAAAACTAAGTACTACCTTCCAAAAAAGAAAAGTAAACTATGTTATCATGCTCAAGTCATGATATTTTGAGGTTTGTGAGATGAATACTCAAAGATAAATTGATCTCTAAATATTTATTACCTTCACACCCTTCCTAATCCTCAAGTAAAAATGAGAAACCATTGTCAGAACACAAAATCAATATAAATCTGATAGGCATTGAGGAACCAAACACTAATGCACTTCAGTCACCAGGATGTTAAGCAGTTTGACACTTCAGGACCAAAATACAGGTTTGACAGCTCTAGACTTCATATTCTCTACTAGATTTGCATCAAAACATCCAGAGATTAGAGTAAGGATTAACAAAGGGATGCTTCCTAAGTTCCATACAATCAAAACAAAATGTCATACAAAAGCAATGAAAATATTTGCAAGGCAAGATTGGAGTAAATGCCAATAATGTAAAATGACAAGCAAACAATCAAAAATTTGTATGGGTGCCAAATATATAAACACATGGGCAAAGCAATGATAATATTTGCTCGGGAAGACTGGAGAAAGTACAAATAGTATTAAAAATGAATGACAAGAAAACAATCAAAAAATTGTTAGGGTGCCAAATATGTAAAACACATGGATAACTTTCAGTGAATACTCAATTTTCATGTTATCAATATTTAAACTAATGAAGCAATAAGAAGATGGTCTAACTCTTCAGTCGAGATGACGATAATGAACACATCCTAATAAAAATATTTGCAAGAGAAGACTGGAGCAAATAGAAAGTTCAAAAATTTACAAGTTTTGGTGGTAGATTATACATAGTACATTGCTTGCACCTATCATATTATTTATCTGAAAGGTTGTTGATAAAATTATCAACATAGCTATATTGAACTACATTATCAACATAGCTACAAATACTATATTGGTATGTGACGGGTAAATCTGGTCTTTCTACACAAATAGAAAGTTCAAAATTTTGCAAGTTGTACCTGTCAATTGTCATCCTCCTCTCCAACCCCCCAATCTCAAACCTAGCTTGTTTAGCTTTTTTTCTTTTCGATGGATCTAGATGTGTGACCCTGAGCTAGTAAATGTAGATAAGTAAAAACTACAATTATGTCCATTATCAACATAGCTACAATTATGTGCTTTATACCATTTAGTAATCTACAGGTAGACGTGAATTAACACAATAACAGTGTCATTCTCTACTTTAGATGAATGGAAATTCACATAAAGCGAAATAAAATTTAAAAGACATGCACACAATTGCTACCTTAGCCCCAAGGATGATAGCTACCAAGTAATGTAAACCAATATCTTTCAAATCATCAATCAGAAGTAAACAGTAAGAGGGAGACAATGATATACCCCTTGGTGAAAATTTCCTTCTGCAATAAAAGTTTTTTTTTTCCAGAATCCTTTATGAGAATATCATCAACAACTAGATCAGGCTGGAAACCATGCATATCCTTTCTGACAAAAGTTTCTTTTTCAGGCTTCTTTGGAGCCGATAATGGCTTGGTGTCACCATTGGATGTGATACCATCTAGTAAAGTTTGAAATAAGCACTCCAACCCCTATTACAAGAATGGAAGATGTAATCCATTTAGCTTGACATAAAAAATTATGGTAAAGAAAGATTCTAAATACAAAGAAACAAATTCTGCAAGAACTACTAGCCTTTCCAAAATAAAGAAGCTAAGCAATACATACTAAAGAATAAATACATACTAAAGAATATAAAATGTTTAGCAAAGAACCAATCCCACTTTGGTAATCAGAAATGCATCAAGAAACAAATGATGCAAAACTCATTTAATCTGTTTGTGAAAATGACACCACCAGTACAAAATAATGAAAGAAAAATAAAGTTCATATCTAAGTACCTAACGGTGGCCGCTTCGACATCGACGGGGCCAATGAGTTCAGCTTCCCGGAGGAGTATAGTCAGGGGACTGCAGTCCGCTGATGCCGTCGCCCGGGCTCCTCCTCCTCTCCACCGCCATGAATCCGAGAAAAGACAGAGGAGTCGTCCTTAAGACACAGTGAGCAGTTGATATACCTAGTGCGACATCGATGGCGATAGAGACAATGCAACTCTCATTGCCAAAGTCAAAACTGACCTTCGACATCTCTCTCCGATTTTCAATCATATATAACAAAAAATTAGGGTTTTAAGTAGAGGAGAGTAGATCCATCGACGGAGGCCGGGCCTGGATCTTCTCTTGTCCTCCGACGGAGTCGAGGGGGTCAATCTTGTTGACGGCGACGGAGGAAAGGAAGGGGGTTTCGTCATAGGTGATGTTGTAGACGTCATGGTTGTCGTGGGCAAGGGTTGCGAAGGAGAAGAAGGAGGAAGGGAAGATGTAGAGGCACCGGGGAGAAAGAGGCCTTTTTCTTGTGTGAGCACTGGAGAGAGAGAGGGGGATTCCAAAAATATTACAAGAAAGTGAAATAGTTGGGTGCGAATTTGTCCCGCTAATTTTTTCACAGATGTTAGGACTTGCAATGCAAGCCATAAAATAATTGTCATTTCCGCTGAGATTATTTGAGACGGTCTCAAAATTTATTTGGAACGAAAAATATTAATAGTCCCAAATAAGAGGTTCATATTCCAATCTGTCACCAATAAATTAGTTTTTTGTTACAAAAAAATATAGCAGTCCCAAATAATAATTTTTTAGGACGTTTAAAACTACCGTTCCTGAAAGTGTTGTCCCAAAAGCCAACTTTTTTTGTAGTGCCTTTTACATAGAACTTCCATGTCCTCATTACCTCTGAGTCGTTCTATGTACCCTCCTTCATTGAGCCCACTCCTGCCATGTCCTCATTACCTCTGAGTGGGAAGGCTCCGTCGAAGAAACCCTCATGCTTGCCATGTCCTCATTACCTCTGAGTAAGTATGTTGATCCCTTTCGACTTATTATCCGTACCCACAACCGGAGTACGCCAAGGATAATAAGTCCACAAATATTCTCCGCTGAGTGCACTCTTGCCATGTCCTCATTACCTCTAAGTAGAAAGACTCCACGGTAAAACCTTCGTACTTGCTATGTCCTCATTACCTCTGAGTAAGTATGTTGTTTCTCTCTCGTCTTATTATCCGTACCCTGAACTAGGGTACGCCAAGGATAATAGGCCCACAAATGTCCTCAGTTGACCACAAATGTCCTCTGTTGACCACAAATTTCTCATTATGCCCCGGGAGCCCAGCTGCTCCATGGCATTCTTTCGTCCGATACCAAGAATCTCCATATCCGCCTTACCGTAGAGTTTTTCAAGGTATCCCTATCAAACTTATTATTCGTACCTAAAACCAAGGTATGCCAAGGATAATAGGTCCACAAATGTCCTCTGTTGACCCTAAATGTCGTACTAGGTCCCCTAGTACATCCACATCTTTCCTCATCATCACATGCTTTCAGAGCCCAGCTGTTCCATAGCATTCTTTCACCCAATGCATAGAACTTTCACGTTGATAGCACCTCTGAGTTGTTCTATGTATCCTCATTCGAGTTCACTCCTACCATGTTCTCATTACCTCTGAGTAGGAAGACTCTACGTTTAAAAAAACCTTCCTACTTGCCATGTCCTCGTCACCTCTGAGCAAGTATGTCGGTTCCCCTTCATCCTATTATCCGTGCCCTAAACCAGGGTACGCCAAGGATAATAGGCCCAGAAATATCCTTAGCTAAATTTCTCGGCACAAATCTATCACCTCATCAGGCCCCAGGAGCCCAGCTGCTCTACGACATTCCTTTTTTTTCAATAACAAGAGCACCCATGACCACTTCGCTATGGCTGCTTCAGGTACCCTGATCAAAACTTGTTACCTCTGCCTAAAACCAAGGTACGCCATGGGTAACAGGTCCACAAAAACATCACCACAATATCACAAGCACAGCAAGCAATACAAATAAAGGGTAGAATTGAAAGTACTCTTATTTGAAGGAAGAAAAAAGCATTACATATTTTTGGGATCATGTCCCCTCCAGAAAGAAAGAAAACAGAAACAAAACAAGAAGAAAAAGCCGACTACATTTCAGCATCACTCAATTCTACGAGGCGATTCCTTACTGAGGTGGTCCTCCGTTCAATCCGTTGCCGAGCGCGACGCTCGGCCTCCTGGAGTAAATGCTCCTCATTATCCAAGCCCAAGAACGCTTGACAGTTATCTTCCAATTTCTTCAAGGCAGTCTCCAGGTCAGTCGAAGCTTGAGTAACCCTGTCAGCCTCCTGAACAATTAGTTCCCTGTCATTGCGGGTAGTCTCGAGTTCAGACTCTAAGAAAGCCAACTTCTTCTAAAGCGCAAGGATATGCTCCCGTGTCTCAGTAATCTCACGAGAAACAGACTCCTCCCGAGCCACGACATTTTCAGTCGCATAACTCAATTGATCATACCGGTCAGCTAAGTCACTGAGATCCTTCAGCACGCCCGGTCTGGTCTTATCTCGAGCCGCTCTGGTCCTCCCTATAACAGCAATAAAGGAAATCCGCTCCTCGTTTATAACAGTAGGCAGATCAGCCTGACGCAATACCCGAAGCTCGGACACCAGCTGATTAGCCTCCAGCAATTTCGCCTCCAGAAGCGAAGACATCCCTGCATCATCAGAAAGATCCCTAAGGATGTTTATTTGACCCTGGGCACATTGTCGGGCCAAGGAAAAAGAGGTCCCTCTGTCTACAGCAGCCTCGATTCCCCTCTTCAAATGACGATGAAAACTGGCAACCACGTCCTGCAACGCGTCGTCCAAAACCTCAGCAGAGGAGGGCGTCAGGGGAGGCCGGAGCGGCAACGTCGGAGGAGTAACGCTAGAGGTCGCCATCGAGGGAACAGATTCCGAGAAGAACGATGCATGGATAGCGGCCAACTCGTCTTCCGCCGCCCGGAGAGCTTGGATGCTCGGCAGGGAAGAAAGGTCGACTCTCGAAGCCATCGGAGCAGAGGATGATACAAGGACCATCGTTCCCTGTCCCGATTGCCCCGAGAATTGTCCCGCTAAACTCGGGCCCCCAGAAGGCCCATCAAGACGAGTCGGACAGTGAGGAGGTACATCTCTTTCCACCGATGCCCCTTCGGTTGGGATTGTCTCAGCGACGTCCATCCTCGGCACTGGAGGGACAGGACCTGAATGCCCAGAATAATAATCAATCGACATAACCCGAAGGACATGATGATAGAGCAGATAGGCTTCCTCACGGATTAAGATTCGGCTAATCTTACCAGGGAAGGGGCATAAAGGATGTGGCTCATCCGCACCTGACATAGTTCCCTCACCTGCGATCCCCGAGTTAAACGCAGTCACGTCCTCTGCCCCCGTCACCTCGAGGGAGGGTACAGATTGATCTGCGTTCTCTTGAATAGGAGCAGGCTCGTGGGAGTCCCCGTCACCCTGGGTCACCGCCTCGACATCCTGAAACTCTTTTTCTTCTTTCGACACCTAAAAGAGGGAACGAAGATAGTCAGGATTGAAACTCAAAGAAAAGAAGGGGGAAGGGATCAAGAGCAGTTTTGTTACCTCTGACGCGGGGTTGACTTTTTCTCCACCTTCTTTTATGGCTAGCGGACGGTGCCTAGTCGCAACCAACTTTCGGGATCGAGAAACACTGCCTATAGGAGAGACTTGCCTGCTACATTTCGGAGTAGGACCAGGCGCAACAAGAGACTGATCCCTCAGCACCTCATCTGACAAAACATGCGACTGACCTACCTCTGCGCCTACCACTGGAAGGATAGAGTCACCTTCATCGCACTGGTTGTCTTCCCCACCCTCAGCAGCGAAATCCAAATCTGGCACTTCGGCTCTAATCTTTCTTTTCTTGGCCCCTTGAAAGCCTTCCTCCAGACCGGTGCCAACAATAAAACTAGTGCCCGGGTTAAAACCAACTGGGGGCTTGTTCGCCATGACATGATACAAAGCTGCCATGTACAAGATCTCCACTGACTCCTTAATGGCAGGGACCGAGAAAATAGTGCGAGTGTGGAACGAATCATAATATTGCCAAGCTCTGTTACCATCAAGAAGACTACCCTCATAACCCAGGCAAGGACTGGGGCTGTCCAGACAAAGTTGGCTGTATCCAAACTGCCGGGCAAACCTGCTAGGCAGATAAGGCTCCAGAAAAACAGCATTGCGGTTACGGTACACTAGATGTGCGGGACGGATGTTACGCAACCATAAGAGTATTTGGCCATCCAGAAGCTGAGGGGGCACGATACCGTCAATATGTACAGCCTCTATGTCCCTGGCAGTAAAGCGAGGGACGGATACGAAGATATGATACTTATCTGCCCTCGCCAATGCCATCCGGCAAGTCCGCATGGTTTCACACTCCCAAGGCTCGTCACGATAGCGGAAGATAAATGCGTCATCATCAGTCATACCATCTTCAGAGCCCGGCCTCATCAAAGACGGGTAATGTATCAGCAGCCACCCCATCAAATAGTGATAGGGCAACTCAGTTCGTTCAAAATCCTTGGTCACGTCGCGAGCAATAATTTTGGATGTGAAAGTACGTAAGCCACGGTGTATGCTGTACACCATGGCCGGAAGGAGAGCTAGCCTGATTCGTAAAACTAACTTCACAGCCGGAAGGATGAAGTTGCAACTAATTCTCTCAATGGAACCGGCTCCTCCCGAGACTACACAGTTTCGTAGCCAGATCATCAAAAATCCCGCCAAAAGCGCTTTCTCAGACAGCTCCTGAGTATCCTGGTAAAAGTAATCGAAAGTATCAGTCTGGTTCCCGAATCTGTCGTTGGTAGTGGCCACCCCCTTAGCCGATGACACCGAGTCCTCAACCGCTTCCCGAGATCGAGGGCGACGAGAGGTGACTCTACCTAAGGCATCTGTCGAGAAGAGATAGTGCACCTAATCTTGGGTGAAGGGAGCATACCCTTCCAGGTTACTATCCTTTCGAGTCATCTGATAACATGTGCTATAATGGCACAATATCTCCTGGTAAAGGGCCGCAAAGCCAGGATACCGTCGTTCCAGATCTTCGAGTTCCTCATTAGTGGGAGTATACGCTTCAAACGCTTCGTCCCCCCAAGGAAGCTTGGAGACCGCGTGCATCTTATGGAGCGTGAGTCCCATCTCCCCCACAGGTGTGTAAAAGGTCCCCGTACGGCTATTATATATCTCCAGCAGAGACATGAACAGCTTCTTGTTTATAGACAAGCCATGACTGGTACCTCGGATAGCGTGGTACAGGCCAATCTCGCACAAAAAGGCCTCATACTTCTGCAAGATCCAAGTAGACAAA
This sequence comes from Iris pallida, assembly GCA_029216955.1. Taxonomy (NCBI): domain Eukaryota; kingdom Viridiplantae; phylum Streptophyta; class Magnoliopsida; order Asparagales; family Iridaceae; genus Iris; species Iris pallida. The sequence goes on from JANAVB010028620.1 coordinate 3,091,655, forward strand.
TTGATCCACGAAGGAACAGAGTGCACCCAACCAGGGAACGTCAACCGACCAACGGGATAGGAGCCTTTCCGAGCAAGCTGATTTATAAAAGTATCGGCGGTAGAAAATGAGAAATTAGGGCCCGCCACATTCAAGAAAGAACCTGGGACCAACCCCGTCACAGAACAACTAGTGTGCACTTTGCCGGCAATCACGGACTTCATATTATTATTATAATGGATGTTCCCCACAAACATCCCACCTCTGGTAGGGGTTAAAGTCTCCCCATCTTCCGATCTAACGGGAGCATATTAAACCAAGATAGCGGGAAGTGTCGCTCCATTTGAGGGATGCGAATCGCCATCCCGTTAGAAACAAAGCTCCAGTCCTCCGACACCTCCAGGACATGATCGTTCTCTACGGTCAAGGTGTCTCCAAAAAAGAACACAGGCTTCAAATACTCTCCTTCAAATTTCCTGGAGTTCATCATAGCATTAAGGAAGTGAAAAGACTGAGTCTTGATGGCATTCAATCTAACCGTAGGCTCATCGCTCGAAAACTGGTCAGCCATATACTGGACAATATGGTCATACCTATAGCCGAGAGCGGCTTGAGCGCTACCCACCAAGAGTTCTCCAGCAGCGTTAACCGGCAGATTCACTGAAAAAACAAATAGAGAAAAGTAAGTTAAACGGAGGGATAAAACAAGAGAGAGCCGATTGGGTGCTCTCAAACCCCATGCGGCTCAAGAAGACATCCATGCGGCCCCATGAAGCTCTCAGAAATCTCATGCGGCTCCGTACAATAAAGAGTCTATGCGGTTTAGCGTCACTTATGCGGCTTCGCCAGCAAGGCACGCATATAGACGCGGTAGTTCTCTTATGTGGCTCGCAGCTCAACCATAGGGCGAACATACGATTTACAAAGGCTCGTACATAAAGTATGAGACGTAACCATAGCGGTTGGGGTTCTTTAACTCATGCATTGTACTTACCAACAATGGGGGGGTGAACGTCAGGATGAACATCAGGTACGGCGACGGGCGGAGTAGCAGCCGCAGCCGAGGTGGAAGTGGAGGCCGCCTTCTTGCCCTTTACTGCCACGGTCTTCTTGGGAGCCATTAATTATCAAAAGAGTAGAAGGGCGATCGAGATAGGAAAGGTCTGAGGAAGAAGAAGAAAAATAAAGAAGTCTTCTCTCTCTTCAAACTCTTCCTATTTATAGGAAGACGGAAGAAGGAGGACACGTGGGCCAATGACCGACTCATGAAGAGCGCAACCGACTCCTTGGGTTTCGTCTCCAAGATTCACCCAAGGCGTCAAATCCGAAAGATTTAATGAGCTGACTCTTGGGATTCCCTCCTACAAAGACGGCGCTGAAACGAATTTGAGGCAATTACAGACCTGCACACGTGGCAAGCAGCTATGCGGCTGAACAGTCTCCTGCGGCTAAGTCACTTATGCGGCTGAATAATTCATGCGACCGAGACTTCTATGCGGCTAGAATTCCATATACGGCTAGAAGAACACGGCCATGCTTCTTATTCAAAGTATTTTAATTTTACAAATTGAACACTTTGAAGGGGGTCCTGTAGAAGCATGGAAAATACTAAAGAAAATGACTCATGCGGCCAGGAAAGATCCATGCGGCTCAGAAAATGTATGCGGCTCAGGGAGTCATGCGGCACAGGAAGCTATGCGGCCCAGGGCATTACATGCGGCTCAGAAGACACGTGGCCCGATAGTGCTCCCCTCCATCTACGCTGTATTAATTGCTATGACGGCTGACCCCTCTGAAAAGTTGACAGCCCTGACACCAAAGCAGGTAATTATGGCTCTGCCATAATGATGAATCTCTATGGAAGAGGAAAGAAATCTCTGACACAAATCCTCCGAGAGCCATAAAAATGCCACGTGGCCTTGCCACATGGGCGTTCGTATGGGGCTCGCTTCCCATGCGGCTTAGAATAAATCCTATACAGCCCAGGCCATAGGAGCCTCATGCGGCTCGGGCAGAGGACTTTCCATACGGCTCAGAGTGAATTCATCCTATGCGGCACAGGCCATGAAAGTCTCATGCGGCTCGAGCGAGGACTTCTCATGCGGTTCAAGAAGATTATATCCATGCGGCCCAGGCGGATATATACCTATGCGGCCCACAAGGATTACTCCTCGGTGGTTAGAGGACTCAAGTGAGGGCCACTGTCCACGCAGCCCTGACATGTGGGCTCACATTCGTTTGCGGCTCACATTCATATGCGGCTCACATTCATATGCGGTTCACTAGTCATGCGGTCCAGATCCCCCTAGCAGCTCCTAGGACACGTGTCCTAAATCGATTAATTCCTCAGATTTGCTGCCATTAAAGATTGGATCAGATTCTAATAAATTTGGGACAGGTGGCAGAAGAATAGATCTGATTTATTCGCAAATATCAGAAGATCAGTATAAGAAAGATTTATTCCAATCAGCATTAATTACTCATGGGATTTGGTGTAATCTACACCTAATGGCCTAGATTCATCATAATTAAAACGAATGGCCAAGATGGACCAATCTCCAAGCCGCCACCATCTCCAAAAGTTAATCATTGGCAACCCTAATGATTACATCCCACTATTATAAATAGCAAGGTGCCATTTCCTTGTAAGATATATAATTTCAGAGAGAAAAATACGTATATACAGAGAGACCCCCCAATAGTCAGAGAAAAGAATACACGGAGAGAGAGAGAAGCCAGAAGAGCAACAGAGGAGCAAGAAGAGCATTTCTTCGTCAATGCCAACCATCTTTTCACAAGGAGCCAAGGCTGTATACCGATCGTCCAAGGAGTAAGGCAGGGCTGCCGTCGCCTTTCCGAGCCTCTATCGTCACCCCCCAGAATCTAAAATAAACAATTGTACTTAGACTGTTGTACCTAGGTTTTCGTCCCTAGGCTTTCTTTGTACAAGCGAGTTTGTAACGTGAAGTAAAAGTTCGGTCCTCCGATAATTGTTCTGTTCTTTTATATTTTATGGCAAACAACTGGACATGTTGAAAATTTTACAGGTGATGATGAGGAGTTCTGCCCTACTTATTATGGCATTGGCTTAAATGACACTGGCGACGTAGACCCTCAGGAGGATCCCACAGTCGCTGAGGACTTGCCCATAGTCTAGCTGAGACTTTAGTATTTTTATTGTTTATCTATTTGAGAATATTTGAGTTGTACTTGAGATTTATTCTGGTGGTTTACACCTAGACTTTTTTATCTGTGACTCTCTTGAGATTCATTCTTCTATTCCACCTTAGTATTGTGATTGAGTTACGTATTATTTACTCTCCATTCGGAGCTTATTTTAGACTGTGTTAGATATTGTGACTCAGGACAGCATTCTACCGTCGATACTGCGGCATAGGATAAGTTAAGGTACTCAATCACATTAGAAAAACTCTTATCAATTCTTGCTGTTAATTGTCTTCTTTTGATAACAACTGTCCTCCTTTGATAATTTTGCTTCTTTTTCAGTAATTGATTCCTTATTTGATCTGTCTTCAGGATGGTGGAGACACGATCGCAGTGCTCTAGTCTTAGGGATACCACCGAGTGGTCTGCTACTTCTCGTCCGACTAAGCAGGCCCCAGGGACCACAATGCCTCTTGTTCCAGCTCAGGTGGGCCCATCTTCTACTTTTGGGGGTGCTCCTCCACCAGCTCCGAGGACTACCCCAGGAGTTCAGGGGATGCTACCACCACCGCCCCAGGGGACAGTTGATGCGGCACAGTGTTTCGCTTTCATACAGCAGATGATGGAGATGCAGCGATGCCATGCAGAGGATATGAGGCAAGGCATTGATAATGCCCACCAGTTGGCGATGGTGGCAGTGGAAAAGGTGACTGCCCAACCCCAAGGAGGGCAGATTCAGCCATACCAGCCGAGGACTCCACGTATTCAGGAGTTTCAGAAGATGAGGCCGCGGGACTTCAAGGGTACGGAGGGTATCCTTTACGCGGACGACTGGATCGAGCACATAGAGGAGATTTTCCGTCTCGCAGAGATACCGACTAGACTCCAGGTGGAAGCAGCAGGCAGCATGATACAGGATCTTGCCCGCACTTGGTACCAGACCGACCCCAGGGTTGGTACTATGGGGCAAACTTAGGAGGCTTTTAAGAAGCTTTTCAAGGAGAAGTTCTTCCCTGATACTGCACTTGGCGCGTTGGAGACGCAGTTTGAGAACCTGGTTCAGGGGAACCAGACTGTAGAGGAGTACGCCGGGGAGTTCTGCCGCCTGAGCAGATTTGTGGAGGGCCTTAGCGAGACAGCGAAGGCTAGAAGATTCAGGAAGGGTTTGGTTAAGGAAGTCAAGTCCTTAACCAAGAACAACAAATACTACATTTGAGGAGATTTTGATGGGAGCCATGACATCAGAGGATGATTTGGAGCTGAAGCAGAAGAGAGATCGTGATTCCCATACAGCCGGTGGTAGTGGAGGACCGGCCAAGAAGCCCCATTTTTAGCAGCAGCATCAGCAGAGATCCTTCCAGCAGCAGAGGCCATTCCAGCAGGCACAACAGAGACAGGGTCAGCAGGCACAGAGACAGCAGCAGGCCACCACTTGTGACTTCTGTAAGAAGCCAGAGTACAGATGGAGTGAGTGCAGGAAGAGGCTAGGCAAGTGCCTACTATGTGGTTCATCAGAGCATCAGTTGAGGGAGTGTCCTGAGGCTTTCGGGCGTAAAGGACAGGGAGCAGGAACCAAGGCTCCAGTGGAGCAGCAGAGGGGACCCTTGCCGACTCAGCAGCAGAAGTTTGCTTAGCACCAGCAGCAGACTAGAGGAGGCCAGCAGGGGCGAGCTTTCGCCATGGCAGCGGAGGATACCGAGGCAGTAGGCGATCTGATAGCAGGTTCTGTTCTTATCGACTCTTTTCCCGTATTCGCATTGTTTGATTCGGGTGCTTCCCATAGTTTCGTGTCTGTATCTTTTGCCATTAGACACCAGCTTTCTTCTGAACCTTTGCCTAGGACTTGCAAGATCACGACTGGGGGTGGTATTATCCTCGTCAGTGATTTTTGCAAGGATCGAAGAGTAGTTTTGGGAGGCCGAGAACTGGATGTGAGTCTGCTCGTGATGCCACTACCGAACTACGATATTGTACTCGGTATGGATTGGTTGAGCTGGCACTATGCCAGTATAGATTGCCGCGGGGGTAGAGTTCTTTTCAGCATGCCAGGAGAGCCAGAGTTCAAGTTCACCAGGCGGGAGTCAGAGCAGAGCAGCGAAGTTTTCTGCGGAGTTTCAGCAGAAGAGCAGAGCGTGCCACATCCACTGATAGCTGAGTTTATGGATGTGTTTCTGGAGGAGTTGTCGGGGTTGTCTCTAGACAGGGACGTGGAGTTCTCTATAGACTTGATACCCGGCGCAGAGCCAATATCTCAGCATGTCTATAGAGTGAACAACAGTGAGCTTGTGGAGCTGAAGAAGCAAGTGGATGAGTTACAGGACAATGGCTTCATCCGATCGAGTTCTTCACTGTAGGGTGCGCCAGTACTCTTTGTACCGAAGAAGGATGGGTCAGTACGGATGTGTATCGACTACAGGGCACTCAACAGTCTTACGATCAAGAACAAGTACCCATTGCCGAGGATTGTTGACCTATTCGATCATCTGAGCGGAGCGAAGGTATTTTCCAAGATTGATCTGAGGTCAGGCTATCATCAGGTGAAGGTGAAGAAGGAGGATATTCTGAAGACAGCTTTTAAGACTCGGTATGGCCAATTTGAGTTCATGGTGATGCCGTTTGGGTTAACTAACGCCCCGACGGTGTTCATGAACTTGATGAACAAGGTGTTCTACCAGTACTTGGATAAGTTCGTGGTGGTTATCATCGATGACATTTTGGTGTATTCGAAGACCCCAGAGGAGCATGAAGAGCATTTGAGAGTGGTTCTGGAGACTATCAGGAAGGAGCAGCTGTACGGCAAGCTATCGAAGTGTGAGTTCTTCTTGGATCGAGTTAATTTTTTAGGTCATGTGGTGACCGGAGATGGGATCTCAGTCGACCCGAAAAAGATCAGAGCAGTTGAGGCGTGGGCAGCACCGAGTTCAGTCACAGAGATCAGGAGTTTTCTGGAATTGGCAAGATACTACAAGAGGTTTGTTTAGGATTTCTCCCGGATGGCAGAGCCATTGACTAGGCTGACCCGGAAGGACGCAGAGTTTGTCTGGTCAAAGGAGTGTAAGGTTGCTTTTGATGAGCTGAAAAAGCGACTGACGACAGCCCCGATTTTGACGTTGCCATCAGGATCAGGCGGGTTCACTATCTACAGTGATGCCTCAGGAAAGGGTTTGGGTTGTGTCTTGCAGCATCATGGGAAGGTAATTGCCTATGCATCAAGGCAGTTACGTCTACATGAGAAGAACTGCCCTATCCATGATTTGGAGTTGGCGGCGGTTATCTTTGCTCTGAAGCTGTGGAAGCACTATCTGTACGGAGAGCGTGTGGAGATCTTCACAGACCATAAGAACTTAAAGTATGTGTTTACACAGAAAGAGCGCAACATGAGGCAGCACAGATGGTTGGAGTTGATGAAGGACTTCGACATTTTATTACAGTACCATCCAAGGAAGGCCAACGTGGTTGCCGATGCCTTGAGTAGGTATCCGGTAGCTATGTGCTTGACGTTGGATCGTCACCTATTAGAAGATTTGGAGAGTTTGGGGATCGAGGTGATCGTGCCAGGAGTTCAGATGCAGATGTGGGGCCTTCAGATTCAGTCAGACTTGATGGAGAGGATCAAGTCAGCTCAGTTCGACGATGTTACCCTGCGGTGTATCCGAGAGCAGGTTCGAGCAGGATTGGCAGATGTGGAGTTCATTATTGCGGAGGACGGCACATTGAGGCACGGTTCCAGATTATGTGTGCCTAGCGGAGAGCTTCGGGAGCAGGTTATGCAGGAGGCCCATCGCTCTCAGTACACCATGCATCCAGGTGCCAACAAGATGTATAGAGATTTGAAGGAGCATGTATGGTGGTATGGGATGAAGCGGGAGGTAGCACGCTTCGTAGCCAGGTGTCTAGTCTGTCAGTAGGTTAAGGCAGAAAGGCAGAGGCCAGGAGGACTGTTGTAGCTATTTTCCATTCCGGAGTGGAAGTGGGAGCACATCACGATGGATTTTGTTTCGGGATTGTCGCGTTCATCAGGAGGAAAAGACGCGATCTGGGTCATCATGGACAAGTTGACCAAATCGACCCACTTTTTGCCATTGAAAGTGGGGACGTCTACTGAGAAGCTAGCGGAGTTGTATATGCGGAAGATTGTCAGGATATATGGAGTTCTGGTGAGTATTGTCTCGGATCGGAATAGTCGCTTTACTTTCCATTTCTGGCGGAGTCTGCAGACTAGTTTGGGCACTCAGCTCAAATTCAGTATTGCATACCACCCTCAGACAGACGGACAGTCAGAGAGGACTATTCAGACTCTCGAGAACATGCTGCGGACTTGTGTTCTAGATTTTGGAGGATCATGGAAGGATCACCTGTACTTGGTAGAGTTTGCATACAACAACAGTTACCAGGCCAGTATTGGTATGTCACCATTCGAGGCATTTGTACTGGCGTAGATGTCGTACTCCCTTTTCTTGGGATGATGTTGGAGAGCAAGCTTTACTGGGACCTGAGATGGTTGTAGACGCAGCTGAGAAGGTAAAGCTCATCAGGGATCGACTTCGTATGGCGCAGGACAGACAGCGGCATTGGGCCGACAGCCACCGGAGACCTTTGCAGTTTGAGGTATAGCTTAGACTTAGGATTAGAATCTTGTTGTTTGTGATTTTGTTGATTATGTAATTATTTTAGTTAATTGAGACCATGCTTGTGTTAGGTTGGAGATATGGTATTCTTGAGGATTTCACCGACTCGAGGCACTATTCGTTTCGGTGGAGGAGGGAAGCTTAGCCCACGCTATGTCGGACCTTTCGTTGTCAGCGGAAGGGTCGGTGACGTGTCATACAGACTGGACTTGCCTTCTTCCTTAGCGGGAGTCCACAATTTATTTCATGTATCGCAGTTGAGACGGTATGTAGCAGATCCTAGCCATGTACTAGACCATTATAAGATTGAGGTGGGACCTACTCTCAGTTATCCAAAGCAGCCCATTGAGATTCTGGACCGACGGGAGAAGGTGTTGCGGAACCAGTCGATACCCTTAGTTCGCGTAGCTTGGAAGCATCACTCTCCAGGAGAGTCCACCTGGGAGAGAGAGGATGAGATGCGCGAACGATACCCCTATCTTTTCCAATCTTGAGGTATGATTTTGTTCTTTCTTAATCATGCAGTTTTGTCTTTAATTTCGAGGACGAAATTATTTTAAGGGGGGTAGATTTGTAGCATCCACTTTTTTTTCATAGAAGGGTATTTTAGTCATTTTAGCCATTTTGGCCTTTCTGTGATTTTCTAATAAGTTGACTTGTGTTGTGCTAGCAACTGGTTTAACTTTAGTGGACATTGTATAGGGGCCTAACTATGCATTAGAATTTTTATTTTATTTTTTTAGAAATTATTTTAGGTATTAGATTATTTTTAAGGCTTTAATTGATTTATTTTAGCCTTTTTGCATGTAAGCCTTTAAGCTTTTTGACTTGGGCCCATTTCTACTTGAGAAAGAGTTGGCCCAAGTGAAAACCTAACCCAAGAGAACCCCCTTGGCCACCCAAACATTATTACCCCCTCCCCCTTTTCATCATTTGTGAAGTTTTGAGCCTCCACAAGGAAACCCTAAAAGATCTCTCTCTCCAAAGCTCTTTTTCCTTCATATGGAGTCCATTTCCTCCCAAACGAACTTCGTTGCACTCGTCGAGGAGAGGAGGATCTGCTGGAGCATTTCTAGCATGGAGGCGGAGGCTTTTGCTGGAGGGAAATCGGCCGACACGACAACTGAGGAGCCCCGTTCATTTTGTTTTGACACTCAATAGGTAAAACCCTAATCTACCATTGTAAAACTAGAAATTCTTTCATTTTTGCATCCATATAGGTGCCCTAGACTTGCCCACGAAATTTGGTGGGGTTTCGACTT